>JASPKZ010009353.1:1040000-1640000 GCA_030220185.1 Diploptera punctata | reverse complement strand
ACGATCACAGTATTGCATCCAGATGCAAGGAAGACACTTAGAACACCTCCTTTAACAGGTAACCCATAAGTGAAGTGAACTGTGAAATGTGAACTAAATGAGATGAAAAATGAATAGTAAAGTCTAAATGCAAATTAATTTGTACTAGCTACGACGATGTTTACAATGAAGTCAGTGGCGGCTTGTAACCATACATTCGTAATTATCTCGCAAACGGCTCGTTTGCGGACTCATGTTTTCTGGGACATTGTTGCTTCTATTATAGTGTACTTTCAACCACGTAAGTTTGCGCCATCCTTTTTGATACACCTTGTATACATATAAGAAAAATTAATGTTCGTACTAGATTTGCTCGGTGGTGTAATCGGTAGAACACTGGGGGTATAAATCCAGAGGTCCGGGTTCAAATACCGTCCGAGCATTTATTTTTATTAAGTCATATTGGTCAATGTCAAAAAATTAATTATAATATATGTGCGTGCGCGTGTGCGTGTGCGTGTGTGGAAAGCAACGGGAAGCTACCAAACCTACAATTCCCTAGTAAAGCTGCAAAGCATAATGTGAAAATGCTATGATTGCAGTGAAATCCCAAACAAATCTTTCTTAATCATATATATAAATGTTATAACTATATTTTTGACATTTGGCAATGAAGGCAAACATGATATGAAAAGAAAAAATGAATGATTGACTCGGGTTCAAATCCCAACTCAATCATTCATTTTTGTTTATTGTAAATCGTCCATGCATTCTATGAACGAAAACGATTAAGAATAACACATTGTGTATCATGTTTTAACGATAGTAAAAATGTGGTCACTTTGCAGTAGAGTTAATTTTGACAAAATACAGTGATGACAGGAGTGAAAACAAAAGTTGTGTGTGGAAATGCGAGGCACGTATTCGCGATTGCTTGAGGTGAAACTTGCCGTGGTGATAACAAACGTGTGCCGGCAGCCATTTCCTTCCTCCCCTACTCTAAAGTGAACATACATTTCCACTATCCTAAGTTTTATTTTCAGGACCTTCCTGGTAGACAGTCTACTCGTTCGAGAACTACACCGATATATTTTACAACAAACCACAGAGATTAATGCAACCTCTTCATACAGTAGTTTACAGAACATGGAAACAGATTTACAAGCCATGTTGCTGGATGTTTCATTTATACACTTATTGGGTCTTAATGTTGTTATACAAATCCAGGGAATTATTACTGTACGATGATATATATTATCCTTTTTTACAGCATGTTGCATTACAAAGGGTGTGATATTACATATGTTATTATACTGAATTATTTAAACGATTTACTCCTGTGTTAAAATATATATTAACTAACTAACTCACTGGTACTATCGAACCCGTAGGTTCATAGTCGCTCACATATAAGCTCTCCATACTTTCCCAATCCTGAGCTAATGTGTTTCAATCATTCCCTTTATAATCTACTTCCCTCAAATCATAGTTAATATCATTCTCCCACTTCATTCTTGGTCTACCAACTGTGCGTTTTCCCTCTGGGTTTCCTACAAGAAGCTTTCATGCACGTCTTTCATTCCCCATTCGTGCCACATGTCCTGCACATCGCAGTATACGAGACATTACTGTTCTTATTATATCTGGATTTCTATAAAGACCGTGTAGTTTACTGTTATGTAGTCTTCTCCATTCAACTCTCTGTTCACCTCTCTTTGGTCCAAACATTTTCGTAAGAACTTTATTCTCAAATACTCGTGATCTCCTTTCTTCCCTTAGAGTAAGAGTCCGTGTTTCGCATCCACATAATATAACTGTGTACAATAAAACATGGGCTCAATTCTGGAAATGTATGCTATTATGCATTACAAAGACTCTTGACGTCCCAACTCCTTTCAATATATATATATATATATATATATATGGAATGATAAGAAAAATAAATGCCTGGACGGGATTCGAACCCGGATCTCTGAGTCTGTACCTCAGCGTGATATCCATTACACTACCAGGCGAATCCAATTCAAACACTTATTTTTCTTATATATGTATTATACTCTCCATTATTACTAGATGTCGCGAGAACTCGGTCTTCATCGCCATCTAGCAGCTGACTATATCAAGTAAGCAAATTAAAGAGAATATTTTTACCTTATAGCAGTGACGCTTTATAGATGTTATAAATATATATATATATATATATATATGTTATAAATATATATATATATGTTATAAATATATATATATATATATATATATATATATGTTATAAATATATATATATAATATGGATAATTGTAATTTAATTTTTTTTTGCGCGATAGTGCGTTTTGTCGTACTTACAGCAATGGCGACCATGACTGAATGTTCAACTTCCTACATTTCGAGGTTGCCAACCTAAATAACTATACTGTAATATTACAGCAAACGTGTAGGAAGTAAAACCACTGTCCTTTATGTATACTACGTACAATGTATGTACAAAAATATATCCAAATGGTAGTGTCAATATACATTATACGGAAAAAATCACTGCATTTTAAAAGAATTGAACTTTATTTGAAACAGTGCAAAATAATAAATTCCTAATTGTCGCCATTTTTCCCTGATTCGTGTCACGGCCTGCTGTAGTCTCAAGTAAATAATTTTCGGCATTTATCATACTAACATTGGCGAGACTGTTAACGATAGTCAGTTGTTTATAATGAACGCAAATATTTCGAACAAAAATATTATTTTACTATTATTTATTATTTTGAAAACAACATCGCGCAAAAAATAACCGCTATCGCTCGGTTTTTAAACATTTCCTCACTTGTGTAAAAACCACTTCGCAACCTCGCATTGTAATATACTATTTTTTTACTTACATCACGTGAACTCACATTAAATGTTCTATTATATTTTCTCTCGGTTACTCTAGATCTATCAGAATATATGAAAATAGTTCCTGTGTATAATCCTGTTCTGGTTTATAGAATATTCATTTATAAATAATATTGTTACTGTTTTTTTCGCTATTAATGATACATTTGAGGACGAATTTCATAAAGTGAGAGTATCTCAACTTAAAACTAATATTTGGGACCGCAGTAATTAAACGAATACGTATTTACACACGTTCCAAATCTCTGGTCAAAAAGAGGTAATCAAGTATTAGGTTGTATCCTAAGTAAATTCCATTTTTAACGTAATGTTGCACGTCTGGTAGAATTTTGAAGGTTTGATTCACTGGGAGTTCGTTCCAAACGAGTATTTTGTCCATGTAGATTTTTATTCTCAACAACTGAAACGAGTTAATTAAATTTTGAGGCGGAGAAACAGGATTATTTAATCGAAATATAATTCTCTAGCAGAAAAATGCGATACTCCGTACTGCACGAACAAGCATGATAAAAATTCATGAATAGAATAGAATTGATGCTAGCATATGCCCCTGATTTTACTCCTTCAGATTGACATCTGCTTCGATCCAGGGTCCATTTCTTGCCTGAAATTTCGAACACATTGAAAAAAATTTATGCTATGGAAGAGTATTTGCATAGAAAACCAGAGATTGATACCGTCACGTGATAATAAACATCGCGGAAAGATAGTTCTAGAAGGTAGAATCTGATTGTTTCTACTTTGAACAATAACATTCCAAATAAAATTTGTTTAAAATAATGACATTACTTATGACTAGGGCTGGGATTTTTATGTACTAAAAGGTAAGATTGCAACATAGTATAATGAGAAGTTAGACTTATGACTATATTTTGTTTTGTTTCACACACAAACATTTGAATAGTATAATGAGAAGTTAGACATCTGGCTGTTTTTGTTTCACACACAAACAGTTGAATAGTATAATGAAAAGTTAGACTCATGACTATATTTTGTTTTTGTTTCACACACAAACATTTGAATAGTATAATGAGAAGTTAGACCTCTGGCTGTCTTTTGTTTTTGTTTCACACACAAACAGTTGAATAGTATAATGAAAAGTTAGACTTCTGACTGCCTTCTGTTTTTGTTTCACACACAAACATTTGAATAACATAATGAGAAGTTGGACTTCTGACTGTGTTTTGTTTTTGTTTCACACACAGACAGTTAAATAATATATAATATCCGCATTGCAATATTTTTTTACATAAAAATCTTAGCCTTACTTATTACACGGCATCTGTATTACAAATAAATGTTTTCAGACGATGAGTTTGTTAAAGAATGACTTCACAATCTTACTGATTAATATCAGTCCCCTGAAAATAAGACACAGTTTCCTAAATTAAGTTCATGGCGAAGGACGTAGAACACAGTTTCCTAAATTAAGTTCATGGCGAAGGACGTAGAATGCAACAAAGTAGCTGACACCTTCGCAAAGGAAACTGCTAAAGATTACAGACTACCAATAATATATAAGATGCCTAGCACATCGGTTATCACCGAAATAGAAATATAGAAAAATGACAAAGACAATGAGAGAGTTGCCAGAGACAAAGATTTGTAGAATTTGTCTCCCAAATATAATAGCCAGAAGGTCAAAATCCGATATTACAAGTGACAAAACTTTTTACTGTGCACGGAAAATAAAATGCACAGGTTCAAAGTAAATAATAAATCATATTGTCCAAGTTAGAAAACAGAGCAAACAATAGATCGCCTCATATGTGACTGGGAATTACTATTAAATAACGCAGAATTTTACAGCACCAAATGTTAGCGCACAGAGGACATTGACCAACAACAAATCGAAACCTAGCAACAAAAATGGTTAAGTTTTCTGTAAGTTTATTAACGTAATAGACTTTAATAACCCCACTAAATTAATATGGAAATAAAAGTTGTGAACATGCAATAGTTAACTTTTACATGTTGCAGAATATATTAGCGAAAATAAACAATACTTCATTCTTTCCCAATCAAACATTGCAAAATTCAAAATAAAAAAGTTAAATGTTGACTTACATACCTAATATTTCATTCAACTGCCTGTAGGCCTATACTATTTCATATCACACTTTGGTTATCAATTTTAAAATACAAATAAAATACTAATAAATCATATGTTCATATATATATATATATATATATATATGAATGATTAAGAAAGTTTTCTTGGGTTTTCTGCGACATGGATTCAAGGTCGGCCACTGGCCACTGATTCAGATGTTTCGGCATGCTCCCACATGCAATTATCAAGTGGTCAGAGGCCGACCTTGAATCCGGAACACGGAAAACCCAAGAAAACTTTCTTAATCATACTTATTCCACGAATTGTCATGGCTACATCTAAAAGAGAGAAGAAAATCGCACTGTCTAATTCTCCTATTTAAGATCCTACATACCTCGATTCCCAATTATTTATCATCCCGTTTCCAGTATCTATCCTCAAACCATAACTTAAACACAAGATCACAACATAGTCTCTTACTTAATATACCGCAACATAGGACATCACATCACTCCATGTCATATACCATCTCCACTTCTCGCAACTGGAATTCCCTACCACAAGAAATAAGGGGCTGCCGGACATTGGCATCTTTTAAAAGAAATCTAAATTTATATTTGCTCTAAACTTGACTTCATTATTACCCAGTGTAAGATATATATATTCATTGGTGTTTCCCGTATAATGTATCATATTTATATTATTATTATTATTATTATTATTATTATTATTATTATTATTATTACTATCGTATCATTATTGTTATTACCCTATAAAATAATGTTTGTACATGACATTTACATTGCTACATTTATTGTATCTTTAACTGTTTATTAGTATAGTGTATATCTATATTTGTCGAATATTTATTTGTATTTGTGCTGGTTGAGTGGAAGAGAGGGCCTTATGGCCTTAACTCTGCCAGAATAAATAAAGTATTATTATTATTATTATATCCGCGAAAATCAACAATATATATATATATATATATAATGGTGGAACATAATTTCAATAGTGCAGAAGAATTAGCTGGTCTTATCTCTGCTAAAGGCACTGATAATAATGACAAGAATTTGATGGGTGGTGTCGTGAAACGAAACATACCGGTTTGGTTCTACTGTAACATCAGGTGGATCTCCTGCATTTGGAAGAAAAGAGAAGGTTCAGTTAAATTATTCCAAACAGAGGCAGAAAATGTAGGTAATATTTTAATAATAATGCAAAATCACAAAAAAAAACTTATTGTAAAATCCATTAATAGAAATAGTGCTTGGAAGGTCTCTTCAAAGCATTGAATTTAATTTTCTCGAAAGGATTGTAGCAAGGGGAACATCGTAATTTCAGAAATAGAAGACACATTTGTATAAACATAACCTATTGTTTTACAACACTCTTCGATAACATATACAGAGATCTTCATTTATAACCTAACGGGCACACGGTGGATTATATATTTTGAGAGGTGAAACGCCGTGTACCCGTTAGGTTATAAATGAATTACCCTGTACATGTGATGTAACCAAGTGTTCTCCACGTGAAGGAAATTGTTTGAAATCGCTACAACATGAATGAAACCACTTCTGGACAGAATCAGTGCCCAGTGTCCAATAACAAGTATAAGTATTGATATAAAAATCAATGTTTGTTCGTTTGTTGGTTTGTATTCTATACGCGACCATACCGTTGATCCGATTTTGATGGGTTTTTTGAAAAATGTTCACGAGATTTCCGAGATGAACATAGGCTATAAGAGAATTGTGATATTCAACCCCTGCGCCCCTAAAAATCACCCTTTGTAGTGAAAAGCGTGAAATAAAGTCCCTATTTTGACGCTTAAATGGCTTACGCTGCCAAAATCATAACAAATACACCAAATTAATGTACACAGAATTGAATATCTCACAAACCTCTACAAAAAAGTCCGTGACAGCATAGTTTATCTTTTATGGATAACTCACAATAACCATTTTTGTCTTTCATTGATACCAAGAAGATCGGGATAAGTAGATTCCCGGGCCAGCGTACTCTTCCATACCGTTCATACCATTGAGATGGGGCTTTTTGAAAAATGTTCAGGAGATTCCGGGGATGAACATAGGCTATAAGAGAGTTGTAATATTCAAACTCTTCATCCCTAAAAATCACCCTATGTAGTGAAAAATATGAAATAAAGCCCCTATTTTGACTTTTAAATTACTTACGCTGCCTAAATCATAACAAATACACCAAATCAATGTACAGAGAATTGAACATCTCAAAAACCGCTACAAAAATGTCAGCGACAGCATATGTCTATCTTCTACGGAAAACTCACCATAAGCATTTTTGTCTTTCATTGATGACAAGAAGATCGGGATAAACTGATTCCCGGGCAAGTATAACAGCGCACGGCTGGTGGTAAAAACACATTAACATTTATTTAGGAGTTGCAGCGCACGCCGGGTATTAACTAGTAGTAAATATAAATCTTTGAAATAAAACTAATTTATTACATCATACATCCATTTTTATATAGTAGGTCTATTACATTATTACATTAAGTGCTATTCGAAAAAAATAAAATTACATGATCCTGAAACAGATCGCCTTAACGTAAGTGGGTCTTTGTCTGGAGGGATTAGACACGCCTGTTTAATTTATCCTCCCTTCTCTTGTAGGATGTACATCCCCATGGCCCTTAAGGACTGTGGGTACACGACAAGAACTCTGCACATGTGTCGTCAGGACCTCCGCAGAAGATAACACATGATAATAAAACAGAAGTACCCATGCACCTAGACCCACGGTTACGATTTAAAATCTCCTACTCACCCGGGAATTGAAGCTGGTCCAAAGAAGATATAAATTGTCGGTCCGTCACGGAGTCTGATTAGAAACAGGTAAAATAAAAATTTTAATTCAGTAGTTTTTTTTTTAGTTTTGTATTGGAATTTAAATAAACATAAAATTGATGATATATTACTTAGGCTAATACGTAGGCACGTTATCGGAATCAGATTAGCATGTGATTGCTGTTAGGTTCTACGTGACTTGAATTAATGTGTGAATATTGATATCCGAGCAATTAGACTGCCTTTGTAATATCATTTCAGTTCAGTGGAGCTATTCAATATTCCCGTGCCTTCTACATCCTATGCAACATGCCTTTTTAACATAAGACATTTATTGTTCCAATAATAAAGTACTTTGCATTCTTAATAATAATAATAATAATAATAATAATAATAATAATAATAATAATAATAATGACTACGACGACGACAACGATGATAATGGTGATAATGTTGATAATGATGATGATAATGATGATAATGATAATAATGATAATGCTAATGATGATGATGATGATGATAATGATGATGGTAATGATAATGATGATGATAATGATAATGATAATAAAAATAATGATGATAATAAAAATAATGATGATGATAATAATAATAATATTTTTTCATTAGGAATATTCCACAATATAGTGTTTCTCCTTCAACCCAAAGTGATTTGTCGCCAGAGGTTCCTGTCTAAAGCATCTTATTCCCTCAAATCTCTAGCTTCCATACTTCTCCTCACTCCATCTAATCAACGTTATCTAGGTCTACCTCTTCCATTTCTTCCATCAGCTTTCCAATCAAGTATCGTCTTTCGTATGTATTTTATCTTCCATCATCATCATCGTAAGGCGCGACAACTTCAAAGGTTTTGGTCTTCTCAACAAACAACCTCCATGCCAATCTGTCTCTTACCATATTCAAATTAGTCACTTTCATTTTCTTTAGATCGCTTATTGTGTCGTTCTCCCATATGATATTCGGTCTTCCAACTGCTCTGCCTCCTACAGATTCCCATTTATAGAGTTTCTAGACCTGTTTATGTTCATCTATTCTTATCAAATGTCCAAGCCAACCAATTCTGAAAGATCTAAAATGGTTTACTATATTGTGATTTTTTATTAATTTGTTTAGTTCGTTATTTGTTTTGATTCTCTAACAGTTATCAGTCCCTCTATCTTCTTTATAATAATAATAATAATAATAATAATAATAATAATAATAATAATAATAATAATAATAATAATAATAATAATAATAATAATAATAATAATAATAATAATAATAATAATAATAATAATAATAATAATATTTTTTCTTTTTATTTGACTTTATTCACTATGCCCCATTACATACCGTAATACTATATACTATCATTGAATTTACACCAAATTAATTTGGCATTATAGTTCTTATATGCTTGTTCTTAATTACTTTAACTTAATCTGATATTCTCTGCCTATTTGGCAACACAATATATACAAAGATTATTTATGGTGATGTGATTTGTCTATAACGTGCCAAAGTCTATGTTTCTAATAAATTTTGAAAAATGCTGTAGGTGTCTTGAGAGTAGTTGCTGCTCAGGTGCTTTTTCCAGTTCAATCGCCAGTTTCATCTCGTCCCGTTGTTTTCGTAGTTTTGGACACCTGTAGAGTAGATGCTGTACTGATTGTTACCCTAGCAGACAGGTAAAGTGGGATCGTCTATTGCGCCAATCCTGTAGAGATATGCCTTCTTTTTGCCGTGTCCACTTATAATTGCTGTTGTTTCTGGGTTAATAGGGGTGTTTAGTTTCATTCTGAGGATGACAGAAGGAATCGTCTGCATTGGGAGCCTTTGGTTGTGTTGTCCCACTGTTGTTGCCATTGCTGAAGTCCTTCTTCCTTGACAGCACTCACGACTGAGGTTTTAGATTGTTTGGTACATACTAGGTTTGTGCTGTTTTCAAGAGCTTTTCTTTGTATTTCTTGTAATATAGAATTTTCTTTAGTTTTTTTTTCAATGCCACCACATGGTCATTTCAACATTCCGGTATTCTCTCCTGGCATGGCGTTATTGTAACCCACTTTTGAGGTGGGGGCGCTTGGAATGCGGAGTTGCGCTGCCCCTGTGATATATGATGATGCGATAGGAGAGGCCTTAATCCCAAACTTAATAAGTTAATGATGATTATAAATGCCAGATTATGTTCGGGGATAGTTTGGGCCTTAACATTTCCTGACGTTTGTCTTACAGGTGAGGAAAAACCCCGAAAAAAACCATCACCCAGGAAACTTGTCCCGACCGGGGATCGAAACCGGGTCTATTGCGTGACAAGGCAGCACGCTACCTCGAGACCACAGCGGTGGACTCTTTCGTTTCTTGGCTCTTTATTTATTTTCTTAATTATTAAAAAAATAGAGTTTAGATTCTTGACTTTTTATTTATTTCTTTTCTCCAAATTTCACTTCACACCAAATCTTGATATAAATACATTTCTGATACTCATTTATCCTGTTATATGCCTATTTTCAAATTCCACAAAAAAAAAACTCCATTTTTTATTTTTTACATTATGTTTCAAGATAGTTTGTTTATCTTAAGATGGTAAAATAGTGAAAATTTTATATCAGTGACCAGAAATGCCTTCTTCATTTCTCTCATTATGTTTCTGTAATAAAGTCATGAATTCCATACACAATTAACTAACTAACTCACTCACTGCCACTATCGAAGCCGCACATTCATGGCCTCACGGACATAAGATATCCATGCATCCCTATCCTGAGCTAATGCTTTCCAATCACCCCCTGTATAATCTACTTCTCCCAAATCATGGTTAATGTTATTGTCCCATCTCATTCTAGGTCTACCAACTGACCATTTTCCTCTGGTTTTCATACAAAAAGTTTATATGCAGCTCTTTTATTCCCAATTCTCGCCACCTGCCTTGTCCATCGCAATCTGCAAGATCCAACTCTTTTATTATATCTGGTTTCCTACAAAGACCATGAAGTTCACTAATATGTATTCCTCTCCATTTGCATATCTGTTCATCTCTCTTTGGTATACATTTTCTAAGAACTTACTCTGAAATACTCGTAATTTCGTTTCCTCCCTTAAAGTAAGGGTCCATGTTTCCCATCCATATAATATAACTGGGAGAAAAAAAGTTTTCTATATTTTCAGTTTAACGTTTTTGAAAGGAGTTGAGACGACAAGAGTCTCTGTAATGCACAATAGCACGCATTTCCAGATTAGAGCCTATGTTTATTTCTTTGGGCATCTCATTCCTACTTGAAATTTATTGTTTCTAGGTATTTCAATTCATCCACTTCGTCAAAATATCCCTCTTTTGTCATTAGCTGTGCATTTCCATTGTCTAATGTATTTATATATGTGAACATATATTTTGTTTTATTGATGTTTACTTCCAGTCCCAATTTTTTAATGTTACTCAATAAAGTGTGCATGTTGGTCCTTAGAATTTCCTCGCTATCGCCTAATAATGCTATTTCATCAACAAAAACTAACAGTTTATTAATGCCATTGAGTTGTAGGCCTTCATCATCCTCTATATATTTGATGGCATACTGTAGTAAAAATTGAATAGTAGAGAAGACAGTTCATCTCCTTACTTTAACCCATTGTGAATTTCAAAAGTATCCGGAACTCTTTGCCTAGATTTGTGCCATTTAGACCCATTTGAATAACTTGAGTCTAACTAACTTTTTAGGATTACAAAATTAATAGTGCTGGACAGAAAATAGGGACATTTGAGAGAAATATCTGACATACCAAATTAAGTATCATAACTTGCCAGAAAAATCTGCATTTACAACTTTCAAAATTGCTTACATATCACAATTTCTTCTAATTGAATCTCTATATAAATTAGTATATTTTAATGGAAGTGAAACATGGACTCTTACTTTAAGGGATGATACAGGATTAGATTAAACATTTTAAGTGAAATTTAAATTTACCTTTATTTTATTTTAATATGATACGAGTATTTGAGAATAAAATTCTTAGGAAAATTTTTGGACCAAAGAGAAACAAGCAGATAGGTGACATAACAGCTAGCTACGCTATCTTTATGGAAACCAATTTTAATAAGAAGAGTTATGTCACATACACTGCAAGATTGGTACAAATGGGAATGTAAGTGAGAAACTTCTTAGCAAGAAAGTCAGAAATAAAGCAACAAAAAGGTAGGCCAAGAGTTACGTGAAAGAATTACATTAACCGTGGTATGAGAGACTTATACAAGGAATAACTGGAAAACATTTGTTAACGATAGGGATGTATATGGAGAGCTTTTATCAATGAGGTCATGAACCTCCGGGATCGGTAGTGCCAGTGAGTTACTTACTTATAGTTAAATCTCATACTTATCTTTAAATAAAATATGAATGTGAGTCTGTTCGTCTATTTTCTTGTCTGTCTTTTTGGTCTCAAAAATTACTCGACCGAGTTGAATGGGGGTTTGTCCTTCATGTAGAGAATTTTTCTGGATCAATTAATGTATATAACATGTAACTCTACGTACTATAGGACCGAAGCTAAAAGAAAAGTGGGCATCGGTGCGCTATAAAAGTAGCTTTTTGGATACTTAAATGATTAACGCTGCCTAAACCATAACAAATACACCAAATTAATATACACAAAATTGAATATCTCAAAACAATCTACAAAAATTCAGCGGCACCATATGACTATATTTTACGGATAACTCACAACAGCCATTTTTGTCTTTCAGCTCATTGATGCCAAGAAGTTCGGGATAAGTATATTGCAGGGTAACGCCGTGTAATCAGCACGGGGTATCTAAAAATAATCTTCTTCTTCACTTCCTGGTTTAGGTATTAGTTGCCTGTTTCGTCCGAGTAATCTAAAAATAATTATGATATAAGTTAATTTGTTTCATTATTAGTTATTCAACTGAACATAAAGACACATTTAATTTATTTAGGTGCAGAAGCCCGCGCCGGGTGTCAGGATGCCCTTTATATAATCTTAATGATGATTTGATGATTTCAGTCCGTCCTTGATTTAAGTCCCAATGGTATGTTCTAAATATGAAGTGCAAGACTGTGACCATAATGAATGCTCAATAAGATAACCTCATACTAATTATCATGCTGGATACTTGGTACAACGACGTAATATATCTCACACATCTTTCGGTGTCTGTTGTACAACCAGACTGATAACTAGAACCTTCTAATCAGTGCCTTCCTGGTTTATATTGGATGAGAATAGGAGAAGTGAGATTTGATAACTGCAAGACTCACGGGACGACATCTAGACCCATGCCTCCACCCATTGGGATACCTCGGTCAAAAGGCCATACTCCCATGTCCCAGACTTGTCCTCCTTATCTATTTCGCGTCCACGATCAAGAGTTCTCGGCCTAAAACTAACACCTCTAGAGAGAAGGTGCTGGAGTCGCAACTTCAGAATTTCTGAGCTACATATTACGTCAGGTCGCTCATTCCTGACGACCCCACAGTTGGTCCACGGGCTCCTCAAGCCTAGCCGGGAGCACTGCTGTCGCAGATCCACCGACCGTTCCCCTGTTCTACCTCCAGGGACGCATCCTGCAGCCGTTGTAAGACCGGCTAGGGCTTGAATTCTCAAGCCCCACAGTGTGAGACTTTAGTACATCCAGGTGCTCATCTCCTGGTGACCCCACAGTTTGTCCAGGAGCCCGTAAGCTTAGCCGGGAACCAGCAAAGTTGCTCCCCTGTGCACTGGTCCGAGCTGTGCCCTGGTGTGCCACCAAAGACGTGTCCTGTTGCAGTTGTGGTCCAGCACGGAGCTCGCAAGCTCCAACAGGTGAACATTAGTACGGCAAGGCGTTCAACTCTTGCCGACCCCACTAACGGTTCACGAGTCCCTTGGATTTTGCCGGGAGGAATGTCTAGCAGATCCACCGACCTTTCCCCAGTACATCACCAGGGGACGTGTTTTGTTGCTGAAGTGGGTACAGCCTGAGCATTAGTACGTCAGGTCGCTCAACTCCTGACGACCTCACAGATTGTCCTTGGGTCACTCGATCCCGGAGTTGGCGCTAATCCCACACCAAAAGACCGCGCTTCCTCCTTTTCCAAGCTTACTGACCTGGTGGTAATTCCCAGCATTACGCCCGGTATTGTCCCAACCATCCCGTTCGCAAGACTAGGCCTAGTCGTGCCGCTGCTGTGAGTCCAGCCCACTGAGCAATGTAGGCATCCAGGATGCTCATCGCCCATGGTGCCCCCACAGAGGTCCTTGGGTTCACTGAACCAAGAGAAAGGATCTTCTGATCTCCAGTCTCCCACCACCTCGCCACGGCAGGCGCGGATCCCGCTGTGGGCCGGGATATGTGAGCATTGACAACAGGTCGCTCATCCACCTGTTGACCCCACTTATGGTCCGCGAGTCCTTCGGACTTGGAAGGGAGGGCTGACTAGCAGATCCACTGACCTTTTCCCCACTACGCTACCGAGGGGACGCGATTAGCTGTTGAAGTGGGCGCAGCACGAGCTCTGTAGTACGTCAGGTCGCTCGAGTCCTGATGGCCACACAAATGGCCCGCGGGTCCGTCTGGACCTAGCAGGGAGGAATGCAATGCAAACCACCGACCGTTCCCCTATCCGCCACCCAGGAACGCGCCCTGTTGATGATGTGAGCACAGCTGGGGCCCGAGAACCGGACCCGGGACGGTCATCGCAATTCAATCATTCGACGGGGAATTTGATATTAATCGTTAAAATATTAGGCTGTTAGGAATTATTTTATAAGCTACCGCCACTAAATACAGAGCTATTTAGTAAGAAGAGACCGACTTCAAACATTTATTTATTCCAAACTAATGGCAATAGAAACACCATTCCAACGTTCCTGGAAAGAGAAAAGTTCAAATTTCACTGTTTTATGCATTCAATATGAGCATCGTGTGTTACACGACAAATATAAAAATGGTGGCTCATTTCTTGCCATACACGAATCAGCTAGTCTCTAGTTATCGAATTCACAGCTTCAACAATTCGATGTCACAGATTTTCAAGAGTGTCAGATATAGGGGGATACAAACACGGACTTTTACGTAACCCTACAGCAAAAATCATACGGGGTTAAGTTTGGCGACATAGAAGGCCACCGGCGATGAAGTCTATCTTCCATTCCTCCTCTTCCAATCGAACGTCGTGTTGTGTCGCCATTTAAATACAAACAATCAACATGATAAGCAACAGCGGCCGTGATCCGAACTTCAAACTTTTCTCTTTCCAGGTACGTTGGAATTGGGTTTCTATTTTTTGTAGTTTGCAAGATATAAACGTTTGGAGTCTGTTCCTTCTTTCTGAACAGCCCTGTATATATATTTTTTTCCAAATGCCCCAGGTTTGTCTATCGACATTCCTGGTTTCTCTCCTGTCATGGCGTACTTGTAACCCACTTCTGAGGTTGGGGGTCTGGGGGGCGGGGTTAAGTTGCCCCGATGATATGATGGTGATGATGATAATGGTATGCCAGGAGAGTACCTAATCCCAAGCTTAACCTAAGATGAATATGAATGATGATGATTGCGATGGCCATATGATTTCGGGGACCGTTTGGGCCTTAAAGTTTTCCTGACATTTGTCTTACAGGTGAGGAAAAACCCCACCCAGAAAAACTGTCCCGACCGGGGATCGAACCCGGGCCCGCTGCGTGACAAGGCAGCACGCTACCCTGAGACCACATCGGTGGACATCTATGACATGTTATTTCTACTATTAGGCTATTATTTCATTATTTCAAAGTCTTGCTGCGATCGTAATATGCATCTACGAGTACAGATTTAGTACCTACAAATAACGAGGTCAGACCCATACAACTGTTCTAATTTCCAAAAGATGTGAGACGCAATTTAAATCATCAGTACAGACTTTGTTCTGGTGTTTTATTGTGAAATTTGAATGTAATGGGTTCCTAATTTACTCTATTATAATTGTATATTGGGTGGGATGAACGGTTCACGACTTAATAAAGGAACCGTATTATGTAAATTATTGAACTAATGCGACTGGAAGGGAATTGGAAATGAAGGAGGAAACGAGAAAGAAGAAAATAAGGGGGATCTACCTTGTTTTACATGACTCGAAGCACCAAGATTTTCTGCATCACGTGGTTTCTCTTTTTACTGCGTCTTGGAATTTTGTGAGATCGGAAATTGAATCTGCGAGCGATAAAGTGTAGGAAATGACATCACACTCAAAGCTAATGAGGAAACTAAACCCCATAACAACCATAGCTGTGTTTCGTTTCACTTTTAACAAAAACTGTTGAAGCGTTAATGAAATTTATACAAGACGGAAGAAATAATTCACCCATTACTCAAATAAGCTAAAAGTTAAATATTTCATAATTGGAGAAGACAACAAAACCAAGAATATAGTTTATTCAATAATGAATATAATAATGATGATTACAGTTATTTTATTTATTTATTTATTTGTTATATCTCCGAGAATTGGAGTCATGTTATACCAATGATTATTAAGGCAATAGTTACAGTATATTGCGATACTCCTGTGGTAAACAGTTGATACGGATCGAGGAATAGTTTAAAATAAATAGTACCGGTAGTTTAAAAAACTAAAACAACACGCTCTATTAGAAAACCGAACTAAAAAATGAAAAATAATTTTAATTTCCAGCACGCTTGGGATAAAATTAAAGTGGTTAACAAAAAAAATCATGTTATAATTGCAAAAAAAAAAAAAAAACGTTATCTCAGTCAAGACATAAATTTATTGTGTCCACGTTTCAATCTCCTGTTGCGAGATTATTTTCAAGACATGGTTGAAAAAAATCATCTCTACATATAGAATAAAACTAGAGTTATCTACAAAAAAAAATAATTTTACCGTCAAAATCGTGGGGTGCTCTGTATCAATTAATATATGCAGAGTGTTGCAAAAAAGCACCGACAACGGAGTTGGGATAGTATATTGAGATATGTTAATCATTTTTTAATAAGGTATCAATGTCCGGAAATCATGTTTTTTCACACTATGACGAGTTCATTATGTCTCAAGATCAGTGTTAGTTCGAAAGATTTGAAGACTCATTACTTGACAACACCTCACAGGTACGGAACCTGTGATACGTGGCTTCGGAAAGGAATGTGGCTGCAACATGACGGAGCTCCAGCTCACTTCCATGTCAATGTGAGGAGATATCACGTATACAGGTGGATGGATTGCCAGAGGTGTATCAGTCCCATGACCTCCAAGATCACCTGATTTAACTCTCTCTACTACTTTTTGTGGCATGACATGAAACAGTCTGTTTATCAGACTCCAGTAAAGTCACGTATGGATCTTATAGCCCAAATACACGCTGCTAAACAAATAATTCAAACGTGGCCAGGCGTATTTGAACGTGTGCGCCAATCACTATACCGCTGATGTACGCTCTGCAATGATATGGGAGCTGGATATTTTGAAAACTTGATGTGACTGTGACAGTATTATCAAGTATTGAGTCTTGAAGTCCAACTAACAGAACTCTTGAGAAGTAACTACTCATAGTGTGAAAACGCATCATTTCCGGACATTCGTACCTTACTAAAAATTATCAACATGTCTCAATATACCACCCACCTCCGTTGTGGGTGTTCGTTTTGCAACATCCTGTATATCCAACACATAGGTGAGCAATCGCTGTGTCAACGACTCAATTTTAGTCGCTTTTTTAAAGTATCGATTTATATACTCTGTCCAGCGGAGCAATACAAGCTGATTGGGATTTCAAAACAATTACAGAGCCGTATTGGACTAATGCCTCTCTCAAGAACTTGATAACCTTACGAATGTTCCATGAAATATTATTTTCAACTTAATTTCATTTTCAATAACTATTTTCTCTTTTTTTTGTAGGAACCACAACAGCCATGCAACTTAAAAGCGAATGACATGAGTTGGCCTCTGAAGTCCGTCGCTAGCATGATCCCATAGCCATCTTCAAAGACAGTAAAATTCGATAAGAGACAGTACACAACTAGACTCAAATATTTAATATTTCTTTTTCCACCCGAAATAACACTGGGGCCGCAGGAGTACGTTCTGTATCGCGAAAAAAAAACACTAAAACTTACAGACGTGCTAATAAATCATTGTGTAACAGTAGGCCTATATTACGATGCGAGGTTAGGAAGTGGTTTTTACAGAATCGAGGAAAATGATTAAAAACCGAGCGATAGCGAGATTTTTAATCATTTTCCTCGATTCTGTAAAACACTTCACAAACATACGGTGTACATTATTTTTTGCGCGATGGTGTTTTCAAAATAATAAATAGTAGTAAAATAACATATATGTTGGAAATATTTGCGTTCATTATAAAAAATTGACTAACGTTAACTGTGTCGGCAATATTTATTAGTTGAAACTACAGGAGGCCGTGAGACAAAATTAGTGATAAAATGGTGGCAAGAACGTATTTACTGTTTTATAATGTTTCAAATAAAGTTCAGTTCATTTAAAATGCAATGATTTGTTTCGTATAATGTATATTAACATTACCTTTTGGATATTTTTTGTATGTAAATTGTATGTAGTATACATAGAGGGCAGTGGTTTTACTTCCCACACTTACTTACTCACTGGCACTATCGAACCCGTAGGTTCATGGCCGCGCGGACATAAGCTCTCCATACATCCCTATCCTGAATTAATGCTTTCCAATCATTTCCTGTATAATCTACTTCCCTCAAATTATAGTTAATGTTATTCTCCCACCTCATTCTTCTTGGTCTACCAACTAGGCGTTTTCCCTCTGGCTTTCCTACAAGAAGCTTCCATACAAGTCTTTCATTCCCCATACGTGCAACATGTCCTGCCCATCGCAGTCTACGAGACTTAACTGTTCTTATTATATGTGGCTTCCTGTAGAAACCATGTAGTTCATTGTTAGCAGTCTTCTCCATTCACCTGTCTGTTCATCACTCTTTGGTCCAAAATATTACTTCCCACACGCGTTTTGTAATATGTAATATTAAAGTATAGGTCCACCGCTGTGGTCTCGAGGTAGTGTGCTGCCTTGTCACGCAGCGGGCCCGGGTTCGATCCCCGGCCGGAACAGTTTTTCTGGGTGAGGTTTTTATCGGGGTTTTTCCTCACCTGTAAGACAAATGTCAGGAAACCTTTAAGGCCCAAACGGTCCCCGAAATCATATGGCCATCGCAATCATCATTTATGTTAATCTTAGTTTAAGCTTAGGATTAGGGACTCTCCTGGCGCACCACTATCATCATCACCACCCATCATATCATCGGCAACGTAACTCCGCCTTCCAGGCACCACAACCTCAGAAGTGGGTTACAATTATGCCATGCCAGAAGAGAACACCAGGAATGTCGAAAGACAACCTGGGGCATTTGAAAAAAAAAAGTATAGTCATTTTATTACAGTATAGTTATTTAGGTTGGCAACCCCGAAATGTAGGAAGTTGAACTTTCAATCATGGTCGCCATTGCTATAAGTACGACAAAACGCACTATCGCGCTAAAAACGTGTTTCATACAGATGTTTTTGTTTTACATCTGTAACTTAACCCAGGGTTTTCCTATTTATCTATGCTTAACTCTTGAATTGGCAAGACAGGAATTTCTCGTATCTGTTATTTAAATGTGGTGGACAGCACTGAAAACGAACACTCGTATATAACTGTTATTATAAGGTTATTATACACAACTTTTATAAGATTCATGATGTGTTCCGTTGAGGTATTATTCAAAATTAATATAAAATTATGGAATATTCACCTGAAAGGTCCGTCTCCTCAACTTAGTTAATCATTTAACTGTAGCGCTTTCGGGACTTGTCCCATCATCGGCAGGATTCAAAACTGGTGTTTCACTGAAGATCTGGTAGAGGGGGTTGCATGTATTGGGTTCGTTTTCGTTTATCAGGCTGTCGTTGTTGTGAGCTGCTTTCATGATTTCCATTTCTTCGAGTACGTTTATCTTCGCTGGATTATTTTCTCTGTGCATTACTGTTAGGGTGTTTTCAATATTTAACATGCGATGTCCTTCATGGATAACGTGTTTTGCATAGCTTGAATGAAGTCTCGAAAATGTTCTTTGAATCTGATGTTAAAATCCTGTTTGTCCTTCCTATATAAAATTTGTTGCAGTCCTTACATGTCAGTTTATAAACTCCTTTGCTGTTGAAAATGTTATTTTCTTCAATGTTATTGTTTATTATGTTGTTTAATTTGTTATTGGTTCTGTATGCTATTTTTACGTTTTTATCGGCTTTCTTTAGTGCATTGGCTAATTTTGTCGTTTCTTTTCCTGTGTATGTAAGTGTTATCCATGTTTTGTTGTTGTTGTCAGATTCTTTTTCTAGTTTAGTTATGTTGGTTATGTTGTTCTTCCTTTTTTGTTTTTTTACGAGGTTATCTACTTAACAACATAACCAACATAACTAAACTAGAAAAAGAATCTTACAACAACAAGAAAACATGGATAACACTTACATACAAAGGAAAAGAAACGACAAAATTAGCCAATGCACAAAAGAAAGCCGATAAAAACGTAAAAATAGCATACACAACCAATAACAAATTAAACAACATAATAAACAATAACATTGAAGAAAATAACATTTTCAACAGCAAAGGAGTTTATAAACTGACATGTAAGGACTGCAACAAATTTTATATAGGAAGAACAAACAGGAGTTTTAACATCAGATTCAAAGAACATTTTCGAGACTTCATTCAAACTATGCAAAACACGTTATCCATGAAGGACATCGCATGTTAAATATTGAAAACACCCTAACAGTAATGCACAGAGAAAATAATTCAGCGAAGATAAACGTACTCGAAGAGATGGAAATCATGAAAGCAGCTCACAACAACGACAGCCTGATAAACGAAAACGAACCCAATACATGCAACCACCTCTACCAGATCTTCAGTGAAACACCAGTTTTGTATCCTGCCGATGATGGGACAAGTCTCGAAAGCGCTACAGTTAAATGATTAATTAAGTTGAGGAGACGGACCTTTCAGGTGAATATTCCATAATTTTATATTAATTTTGATTATACACACACAATAACAACATAACACAACACACTACAAAACATTAGCAACTATGATGACCAATGCGCACCCCGGACCCACGAATTGATAATAATTGGTAATTTATAAGTTTGGAATTTTCATTAACGGGAAGGAGCCAAGCTGTATTCCCAGAGGTCCACTCTAAACCGACGTCACGCTGGAATCAAACTGCAAGAGATGTCATTACAAAATCTACAGAGTGCACAGTGTCAGAAGAACAAAATTAAATCAATATTTGGACAATTAAGAAAAATAAAACAAGAATGAACTCTTGAAAAATGCCAAAAATGCTCAAAATGTTATGTAATTATGTACAGTAACTCTGTCAAATTTACAATTTATTATGTTTAATAAATGGTAGTTGGTGCTGTGCTCTACCCCCTTAGCCTGCAACCACAATGTCAAATTTGACAAGGTCCCGGGACCGACTATTTCAATCAGGGTTTTCTGCGGTTTCCCCTGATTCAAGAGCAAATGCTGAAATATACCCAAAAAAGACCGCCTCAGCGGCAGTAAGAAACAAATAAATCCTAGCGCCATAAATAAGAACCTCTCCATCAGGGGCTTAAATGGCGCTGCTGTCGTAAACGACTCGCGGAGCCTGCATGCTGCATATCATGCTATTTCCGCCAACAAATATACCACAATCAGTTTGAAATTACTACCATTCAATATTTAACGTAGTCGAAATTAAGGAATCAAAATCTTTCGAAATTAACAAATTTTGGCAATCACAAACAAAATCACTCAAACAAACCCACAGGGACAATCAATCCTCAAAATTACCGGGACAAATGGACATTGTCAAGGAACCCGGGGTCCACTTGTGTATGTGGGCTGAAGAACTGTCCACCACCTGTACGCGCAGGTCGCAGGGCAGCTCTCGCTCTCTCTCCCTCCCTTTCCCTCTCTCTCTCTCTCTCTCTCTCTCTCTCTCTCACGTAGGTATATTGTGTAATTCCACACACATTTCAGCAATTCCTTGTCGTTAGCTTTCTTCTGTTTTATTTAAACTATTGGATCAATTAAAACATTCGATGTACGCTATAGTATACATTGCGAATTTAATGGTTAAAAACACAAGCACGGGAACTCATTAAAGACATGAATATATAAAGAAAAAATATTGGGGTAATTTCTTTAATGACTTTGATAAAGAAGGCCTGGGTTTAAGTGACGCTCCATGTAATGACACGTCACAAGGCAGCATACTGGGCAGCCTATACACAAGGGGTAATGATTAATGATGCAATATACACGTCACCTGCAATACCCACATATACATTAAACATCGTTCCATGTAAATACGTGTATAAACATCACCAATTCCAAATCACGCCTCTATGTTACATTTTCATTTGTTGTCACAGGTAATACATCCATCCTGTCTCTTTGCCACTATTATTCCAGAGGTTCAAGTTTAAATCCCGTCCAGGAATGTGCTAGGTTGGAATTTATTTACTAGAACTCGCGAAATTACATTATTAACATTAAATCAATTAACCTTTGGCAAAATAATTACGGAGAAGGCTAGTGAAGTGTTTTGTGTGGAGTGTAGCATTGTATGGTTCAGAGATGGAATGAGGAAAAGCGACTGGAAGGTTTTGAGATGTGTATATGGAGAAGGATGGAACGTATAACATGGTGAGACAAAATAAAAAATAAAGCTGTGCTAGACAGAGTGGGTGAAGGAAGGACAATGCTGGAACTCAAAAAGAAGAGGAAATGAAATTGACAACTGGCTAACGGATGCCCTAGCAGGAACGGTCAATGGAAAGAAAGTTAGAGGCAGAAAAAGACATCAGATGATAGACAATATTAAAATAAATGGTTTGTATGCGGATACAAAACGGAAAGCAGAGTTAAGGAAAGAGTGGAAAATGCTGCGTTTGCAGTGAAAGACCTGCTCTTGCACAGAACACCATGTATGTATGTAACCTCTTCATTAAACACACTCAAATTCTTGCTTACTAACAAGGTAACTGTAAAACAAGACATACCAAAACCTATCATGAATCCCAGAGAAGCGTTGTGATGTACCAATGCTGTGTCCAAAAAATATCTGCCGTTTCTAACTGCAAGGTACAAATATCCACCGCTAAATATTTCATTTCAGTAATAGATAAGTAATACAACCACTGAATTGGCAGATTGGATAACCATTACCACCTGCCGTCCGCACCGCGTCCCGCATTACTCCATACCACTCTTACAGAAGCAGGGAATTCATCGGCTCCGTCCAGTGGGTTGTCATTGCTGGATTCTGGCTTCGATTTATGTGCCCTGCTGTTAAAAACGGCAGATTTGTTTTCGGACAAGCTTTAATATATTACCACTCTTCTCTGGGAGAAATTTTATGATTTCGGCATGCAATAGTTTACAGTTCCTTTGTGAATACTGCCAAAATGAATAATTGTTAAAGTATATATATATATATACCTACATTTATTTATGTATTTGTATTTACATTTATATATGAATTAGGCACAACTTTCTGTGCCTAAAGTTTTATTTTTCTTCTCCATTCGTCTCTATCCATCCACACCATGTCTTCCAGTCTACTTGTTCTCATTCCTGTTCTTATTTCTTGCATCCACAAGTTTCTAGATCTTCCTTTCCTTCTTCTTCCAGGTGGACACCATTCCAATGTTTTCTTGGGTAACCTTTCTTCTTGCATTTGTCGTACGTGCCCATACAAATTTAATTGCTTATATATTATATAATCTACTATTGAATATATAATATTCATTTTTTTATCGTATGACAGTATTTCTTATTTTTTATAATTTTGAACATCTTGCTGCTCTCCTCAAGAAATCGATTTCCATATATAATGTTTAAATCAAAATTACATTCTGATTTTTAAAAAGATGACTGAAGTCCGAAAAATTTGATATAAGTTGAATTAAATTAATTAGTCCAATTTAAAAATGACGGAATTTTACCGCCGTAGCGTAGTGGTTAAGGCACTGAGCTACAAGCCGGAGGGTCGAGGGTTCAAGTCCCGTTGGGGTCAGGATTTTTAAACTGACCCAAACCCTCTGGCGGCACTATGGCCCTGGGGTCAACTCAGCCTCTAACGGAAATGAGTACCGGACGCTTGTTCTGGGGTAAAGGCGGCCGTCACGCAGGGCTGACAACCCGGCTGACATGAAGTGCCGATTGTCTAGAAAAAGTGGGAGCCTTAACCTCCTACTACCCCAAGGACCTCCGGGTCTGTTGTGGGATCACTTTACTTTACTTTACGGAATTTTATTTAAAAAGAAACGGAATTAAAAACACCTAAGAACCTTAATAGGAGTGTGGTGTAGAAATTAAACATAGATCAACACTGAAACAATTTACATTGGACACTACACGGACTCTTGTCTCCCCAAATTCTCTAAAAAATGATAAACTGAAAAATAATTTAAATATATTTTTTTCGATTTATTTTACATATAAAAAATGATGTATTATCTCTTATTTCACAAAAGGCGAGAATGTTATATTTAAGAATAAAGTGCTTAAGGCAATTGTGGTCCAAAGAGAGCCTGACTAACAAGCATATGGAGAAAACTACACAAAATTTAGTTCCATGATTTTTATGGGATACCAAATGTAGCAAGCGTACTTAAGTCTCGTAGACTGTGATATGCAGGACATGTGACACCAATCGGAAATGAAAGAGGGACACGGAAACATAGGATAACCAGAGGGAAAATGTTGAGTAGGTATGGCGATGTGAGCCCGGGAGAATAATATTAAGCATGGTTTAAGGGAGCTAAATTTTCCATGAAAGGATAGGAACAGAATTATTTTGGATAAAGATATACGAAAGTTATCTGAAACTCAGATTTCGATAATGTCGATAAATTAGTGTCAGATGAATCATAGGTTATTTATACATGAGGAGTTTAATAAATTAATGTAAATTCTAGGGAATTTTGGGTTTAGGCCTAAAGTCTCTTAATTACACTAAGCAACAAAAAATAAACTTTTTCTTGTCTCAGAAAGAAAAGTATGTGATTCTGATAGTATTTATCTCCTGAATTCAAATATGATACCGGGTGTTCTCCATCATGCATGGCTTCCGAGAGACAGGAATTTATAATTTCAAACACTTTAATGTTTTCCACATTTGTAACTACACAATATTCGAACATTCGGACTAACCTAGAAAGTAAGAAATGACGATTTTCTGCTATATTTCGCCTGTGGAGCATCCCTCTTGATGGTCCAACAATAATCGGCCAGCATATTAGGATTCCATTTGCCTTGATATCTCTTCTCCATAGCTGAAATCATTTGAGTTAGCTCATTTGGTTTTATTTTACAATGGACAAATGGACGAAAAAACGTTTATTAAAAAATAATTATTTAAATTCATTATTTGAAATTGAAATAAAAAACACTGTGGGTGATGGAGAAATTCCGAATACATATTTGAAAACACGATAAGAAAACTGTATTAAGTACAACTATTGTTACTCATGAGACAAAAATCATGTTGGCCAGTGTTATATTTTGTTCAATTAATAAAGTATCAGTATTATAACCATTTCTATTTTCTGAGTTACGACGCCAACCATAGTATAGTCGGGTCAGGCATTTAGTTTACAGACGGCATCAAACGCAGCTGTTTCCCTCTGGTTTAAAAGATACATTGTTAATGTCAGGCAGAGCCAGGGAGTTCTGTCTAAGAAGGACTGAAAACAGTTCTCTGCCAATGATGTCTTCGCATTTATAAACTACGTTTGCAGATCTACTCCACGTAAACAACATTATCTTAACAGCGTTGCAAATTTTGTCATCTGCAGTATCTTTAGTTGTAAAAATGTATTCTAGTGAATAAAACGTGACAACGCCGCTTGATATGCTAAATACTTACGCGTGCAAATTAGACCTACCTAACCACAAAGCAAAGCGCTTGAAAACTAAATGACTGAACCGACTTTACTTGTCGTGCTTTCGGATTTCTCATTTTGCTGATATATGGTGCTTATATGTAATTTTCCATTTATATACCACGTTACGTCAAGAGCATCCAGTTAAAGAGAAATAATGGATGAATATGTATTTAAGTCATACTTGAAGAGAAGAATTATACGCTCAGACTAGGGCTTGAACCCAGGACCTTGGCTTTCTAGGCCAATACTCTACCAACTGAGTTACCTGAGCAAGTTCCAATTTGAACGCAAATCCTTCTCTTACATACGCTGTTAATTACCGCTCACCAAAATGCTATAAAACCTTTGCTTCTATCTTGCAAACGGCGGTTTCTTTATTAGCAAGACATTTATTTGGGAATTTTACATTATATCAGGAAGCTAGTATGGCTTCTTTCGATGTTTTTATTATTCACTTCATACTTCTCAATGATGGATAAATCATATTTCAGTATCGGCCTAGAAAGCCAAAGGTCCTGTGTTCAAGCCCCAGTCTGTGCGTAGGTATATTTTTTTCTCTTCAAATATGATTTATCCATCATTGAGATGTATGACATTAATAATAAAAAAATGTGTTTAAGTATTTGTGTTCCGTAAATGTGTTTATAGTATGATGAAGAAAAGTGAGAAGATGAAACCTGGTGCTCGCAGCCAGTGTACTCCGCTATATAAGCACCAAGTTACCAAAAATAATTAACATCCAGCTCGGAGAGATACAATTTTTAATCATTGCTTCAGCAGAGAGTTTAACATCATCATCATCATGAACAAATTCGTTTTAGGCCATGTGGCCTGTACGGTAAACCTAGCGAAGATGGTCTTGATCTTTCCACCGATGTTTTGGTCTTCCTTGGTCCCTATGTCCAGTTGGGGTATATTGGAATGCCAATTTTGGAAGTCTATTTCTTGCCATTCTTCTCAGATGATTTTTCCATTCTTGTTGGTATCTTTGTATATCTTCATTTAAACTTGTTACTCCAAGTTTTCCTCTGATAGTAGTGTTCCTTTGGTGATCCAGTCTATTAACTCCTAGCAATGATCGTAAGAAGCGCATTTGACTTACTTGAAGTTTATGAGAGTTTCTTTTATTTAAAATCCAACTTTCACTTCCATATTTGAGAGATTAACATTTTATTCATAAAATTTTCATTTAAGCAGGGTATCGAACCCTGGACTCAGAATACTCCTAACTGAATAAGCCTTCTTCTTCTTCTTCTTCTTCTATAACTCAAAACAGAATATATTCTGCTCTATAAATTAAATTATTTTTTCATTATTTCCATTAACACAAACATGCAATTTCCTAAAAACAGTAATAGATATAAATAATAACTCCAAACTCCATGGCGCGACAGCCCTTGACCTACCAACCTGCTGCTGGCCTCATATCTACATGTGCTATTCACTAAGGTAGAGAATCATCCTGCCAGTGTATGGATGACATGTGTTCAGCATGTCGGGTCCCCCAGCCATTATAGCTGGTTTTCTTAACATGGAGCCGCTACTTATTGTAGCCACCCAAATTCCACACGATGCTGGTAAATAATAATATAATAAAAATAAATAATAGTAATAAACAATTCCGCGATTTTTCTGGTAAATATTAAAAAAATATTAAATGTTATATTTGTTTCAACATCGTACATATGTTATTGTTAAGAAGTTATGCCTATAGATTTGTCACTGGGTTTAAAGAATTTGCTTGAGAATACGACGTGGTTTTTATAAATACAGTACCGTATACAATATTTTCGGCCATAGACTCGCACTATTGAAATACGATATTTTTTTAAAAGTTGTTCACTGAAGCCAATGACGTACGGAATACATTTCCGATAGGAAACATGTAAAATATGGTATGTCGACAACATTCAATACCATTCAATTCTGGAGGACAATGGATGTCCAAAAGGGAATTTTCCAATATTATTTACAACTGAATTTGTTTTCAGCATGTTGTACATTTTGTTACAGCCAGAGGCAAAAATATTAAATTAATTTAGAAATGAGAAAATCCGAGGAACAAACTCCGCGAGGGATGTTATGACGTGGACACCGAATCTCAAGATTTTCAGGATGTAAAACAATGTCGAGCCTGAATAAAAACGCATATGATTAAAATTTAACCGACCTTCTTCTATCTAATAGATATCTCCTCGAGGCGATGTACTAACCACATTCACTCGCTGACATCTATTACGAAATAAAAGTAATAAATTATCCTGGTTAAGAGACTTCTGACTTGGAAAGCACCTATGTCCCCAGCGGGTCTCAAACACACACACGCACACAAACACACACATACACAAACAAACACATACACAAACAAACACATAAGCACACACACAAACACACGCACGCACAAACCCACACATGTACACAAGCACAAACGCCACACCCACACATGCACACAAGCACACACGCCACACCCACACACACGCACACACGCACACACAAACACACAAGCACACAGACACCCACACGAACACACAAGCACACACACGAACACGCAAACACACAAACACACGCGAACACACAAACACACAAATACATACACAAAGACACACACAAAGACACACAAAGACACACACACACACATATATATATATATATATTAAAATTTATTTACGCCTCTTTTTTCTTTTTCAAATAGACAATTATACAATAAAACTTACATATAAAAGAATATGGATTGTGTTTTAATCTCTACATCACATGTTAAATTTTAACATATATGTTAAATATTTTTTTAATAAGATAGCATATTAATATTCGAATTGAAATCATAACTTAAAATAAACTCATAGCAAAAGAGCTCAAAGAAGATTAATGATCTGGAAATGAATGCAAAAACAAACAGAAACACGGGATAATTTATCAGGAAATTAGGATAGAAAGGAAAGAGCGTCAGGTGAGAACAAATATAATTAGAGATGAATATGGGAATATTATTGGAGATTCCTGGAGTATATTAAATAGATGTAAAATTTACTTCATTAAGCTATTAAATGTACATGCTGAACAGGATATTGAAGATGATGATTTAGAGACACCATAAATATTAATCAAAGATCCAAGCGCATTACAGGTTGAAATGGCGGTAGAAAAATTAAACATGTTTAAAGCATCAGATTCAGATGGGATCCCGGCAGAACTGATAAAAATCGGGGGGAGATAAATTGACTGTCAGGATACATCGGTTTCTTATAATTAAGGAGACAGGACTCTTCAAATTAATGGAAAATAATCTCGTACTAATTAATAAGATAGGAGATAAAAATGATTGCAACAACTACAGTGTAACAAATTCAATTAAATCCCTCGTTTGTGCAAAACTGCGCTGTTTGTTAACGCTAGAAAGAGAGAGGATTAGAGAAACAGACAAACATATTAATGCGATATTGCCATCCATACCTGCTTAAGCTGCTCAGGCCGGGAAATTACACTGATCAACATGATTTTTGTCTCATGAGTACCAATAGTTGTACTGAATGCAGTTTTTTTTGTCGTGTTTTCAAATATGTATTCGGAATTTCTCCATCACCCAGAGTTTTTTTATTTCAATTTCAATTAATGGATTTAAATATATTTTTTTAATAAACCTAAATGTCTTCCCGGAAAATCTTGGCACAGTGAGCGATGAGCACGGGCAACACTTTTATCAGGAGATTTCAGCTATGGAAAAGAGATATCAATGCAAATGGAATCCTAATATGCTGGCCGATTATTGTTGGACCATGAAGGGGGATGCTCCACAGACGAAAATAGCCATTTCTTACTTTCTCGATGAGTCCGAATGTTCAAATATTGTGTAGTTACGAATGAAGAAAATATTAAAGTGTTTGGAATTATAAATGCCTGTCCCTCGGAAAATTTGCGTGATGGAGAAACCCCGATATCATATTTGAATTCAGGAGGAAACATACTATCAGAATCACATATTTTTCTTTCGGAGACAAAATTAATATTTTTTGTTGCTCAGTGTTATTATATGAGTTTTGAAATGTTTTATTAAAAATTTCTTACCTGGTGTACGATAAACGGCTTTAACACAACTGATCTATCTCTGAAATGCCAGTGAAAGCTAAATTACACATATTTGTTACACTTTCACACTATCACTCTCTTCACCAAGGTGTATAATAAGTTCAAAAATTTCTTGGAGAAGCCAATCTCTGGCTCAACACCCCCTTCGTAACTTGTCCACGTGTCCGCAATGTTTTTGCCAGTCCTCATTTCTCTTCTTCTTCTTCTTCCTCCTTCCAAGTATTAGGCCAACGCCAGTTACGATCCTACAGAAAATTTTCCCTCCAGTGTTTCATAGGACGGCCCAGAGATCTTCGTCCTCTTGGTAATGACAGGTCTTATTAAATGATTTCACCTCTATAATCAAGAATTAATATTTATAGCTTTGGGGATCCGATTTGAACTCTTTCTTTCTAGATGGTGTTTCCAATTTAGTTGGTACTGTTTAATATATTCCAAAATTGGCGTAGTCTTCAATTCTTTTAAGATATCGGTGTTCCTTTTCTGATCCCATCTGGTGTAACCCGCTGTTCTGCGCATGAATCTCATTTCACAGCGCGTTATTCTGCTTTCATGTTGTCTTTTTAGTGTCCATGCTTCACTACCATAGGTCAACACTGGTCTAGCCAAAGTGTTACATAAACGTAACCTGGTGTTTTTTTGAACAAGGGATGGTTTCATAACTTGATTAATAATTCCCAAACTTTTATTATAACTAGTAATATTTTCAGGGATATCCTTTTCATCCCATATAGAGAGATAATATCTAAGATATTTAAATTGATTAGATCTCTCTAATCAATCTCATTTCTGTATCTTCCAAATGCTTCCCTCATCAATGTTCGCAGTTACTTGGTTAACATTTTTAAATGCAACCATCTTCTTGGCATTGCTCCACTCTATAGGATTTAAGTCACAGTTATGAGGGGACAACCTAACTATAGTTATGACCCATGGAGTTCAGATGCTCATCCGCTGCTATCGTGTATTCATAACTCATAAGTAATGCCACGAATAAATTCCAATTTATCTAGAGAATTTGGAAATCGAGAGTTGCATTTGTTATAACTATTTAACGAATAAAATTAAGCTGTTTACTCACAAATCATTATTTAAATATAGTTATTTTAAAATATTTATATATTTAATGAGAACGGCGATGTTTGAAAACAAATGAGAAGCATTATGTTTCATTTGTTCATCACTGCAACCGATCATATTTATTCGCCAAAAAGGATCGCAATGTTGTAAGAATGCACCCTAGTGGAGAAAAAATGAAACATATCATTACAGATTATTAATTAATTTATGATGTCCTATGATGTAAATATATCAATTATATTTTTCTGCAACGTTAATTCCTGGGAAATAATACCTTTAAGAAAGTGCAAACAATGGTTTCTTTCTTTGTGGTATAATTAATTGCTATATATGCATATATACAAAATCTGGGAGCCACTTGATAAAATGAAGGTGATAAAATCGAGGTGAAAAACGAATCTGATTGGTTGTAAAACAAAATTCATTGAGATGTGATTGGTCATTGACTGCCATTTGGGGCACGAGTTAAATAGTCAGTTTAACAAGATTCTCTAACTCACATTTTCGAAAATCTGCCGAGAACTTGATTCAAATTTTTGTTAGCCATTCTTGAATTTCATGTATCTTGTTGGCCGAAGTTGTAGAGTTCTCTATTTGGTACTGTGATATATCGTATCATTTATGAAAATAATGCAAATCACCAGAATGTTCGGAAATAACTGCCTTAAGTTGCGTTGTTAAGATCACAGTGTTCACTTCATCGTGGTACTCACCAGCTTTTGTTTTTATTTTAAATATACATACTTCTCCTTGAACAAACCCTTTTTCACTTCCTGCATCAACTGTATAGAGGTTGATTCTAAGTTCCCCTTACGGAGTTTGAGGACCTGTAGTAGGGACCAAGACAATTAAGGTTAGCATAGGAACTCATGCCCAGAAATGTACCGATTTTCCGCTACACGCTAAATCACCTCACACGCTTTTTCGGCGCCACTTACTAGGATAGTTTTGACTAGGATAGTCCACACGTCATTCCCCGCTCACCTGATGTTCCGTGCCCACTTCAAGTTTGTTAAACGTGATATTCAGTTGAGTTTGTGATCCGTCCAGACACGTTTGCACCTGCACAGTACAGTAGTAATCCTTAACGAGAGCACACAGCATAATTCAAGGTGTACGTACTTCATTGGTACTCTGTTACTGTTATCCATGGCATACACGTTTGCAGAATACGCAGACATGATGTTATTTTACGGCGAAACTCGTTGCAATGACAGGTCCGATTGCTTACCCTGCACGTTCTCCCGACTTGACCCCGCTAGACTACTTCCTGTGAGGTCACAAGAAAACCTTAATTTATGATACCCCTGTAGAATCCGAGGAAGACCTACTAGCACGAGTTATGGCTGTGGCGGATGTTGGAGGAACAGGGATTGGTGATTGTGTGTACGAGAACATGGTACCGAAGTACCGCATCAGTATTGAAGTCTGTGGTCGTCACATCGAGCCCTCCTTGTAAGTGCTTCCAGAAGACAGGCAGCAGGAATCGGAGAGAGCAACATGTATTCCTATGTTAAATTTAATTGTCTTGTTCCCCTCTATAAGCCCTCTAACTCTGTAAGGGGAATTTAGACTCGCCATGTATAATCCATCTCTAATCTACACTCTCAGGTGTCAGAACCCCAACTCTTGAATCATCCTGCCAGAACCTCTTGACGGTATATGATGAATGTATGTAAATTCCATCTAAAACATCACAATATTCTTACTTTCACCCAAGTTGCCTTTCTTCTGCACAGTTCATATGTGTTTTGATCTCTGGAAAATTATTCCACTTCTCTTCATCAAAAAGTTTTATTTTATTTTGACACTTTTTAAAATTAAATCCTATCGAGTGCGGGACTTTTCTGAAGTGCACACTATTTCCTTCATAACGTACGTCGCTGTTATTCTTCAGATCGCGACGAAGTTTCTTCAATGTTGGCGATTCATTGTTTAATGCGTAAAATTCTTGAATTTTTATTCTTAAGAGTATTTTTCATATCATCTAATATTATTTTTTATCAAGTCTTCTAATGTTTACCCCATGTGGATAACTACGTCTTACTACACTTTTTTCTGATTTCATTAATGAAGAACTCAAACTTCCCCGTTGCTGCTACAGCTCTCTTAATTGCTTGGCAAATAGGTAGATTTAAATCATTTATATTTTTATCATCATCGAAGAACTCAATTACTTTGCCTACTATATTTCTTCCTTCGCTGTACAAAAATTTATTTTTACCAGTCGCCATTACATAGGTGTTAAATACGATGATAATAAACAATGCTGTCACACGACATTTTTACGACTGTATTACTCAAAGATAGCTACTGAGTGATCCCGAATGATTTTGGCGACCTAGATTTTCCTTACGTATTTACGAGGAATTTCATTGATAGTTGTCAACCTTAATAAAACAAAAAGTTGGCGGTTAACAAGTCCGTGCCAATAATGTTCTTATGTATCTTCTGTCGAATGCATTCAAGGAAGAAGTGAAAAAACCCGTTCTTGTGGAAATACTGTGAAGGTTGTACACCCCCTCAAAGGGATTGGTGCCTCAAGGAGAGAGAGAGAGAGAAAAAGAAGATCAGTACCAGAATTTGATATATTTTCTGGGGTTTTATTTGAAGTTTTCAGGCTGTAGAGGAGTACATCATTACTTCCAATTTCTTACAAATTTGTAACGTGTTTATTAGTATACAGAATTAATCCCTTTATTGAGATCGTATTAGGAGATATCATTATGGATTTGGAAGAAATATGTCTACAATATATCAGATGTTTAGTACAGAACAGATTTTATAAAATAAATGGGAATATAATGACACTGTGCATCACTATGTGTACACTTCAAAAAGGCAGACGATTCAATTAAGAAGAAGTTGTACTATGCTGCTGAGCTTCGAAATTCCAAAAAAAAAAAAATAGAATTATTCGAATGTATCTAAATTGCACAAAGAGTAGTTAACGAGTTTTCAGATACTTCTGAAGTTCACAATCGGTTAAAACAAGGAGATGCACTATTTTCTCTATCAACCCTCAACTGGTAGGGTGAAATTTCTGTTACATAACTGGTAGGGTGGGGTCATTATGACCCTGATAATATAATAAAGGAAATGCATATATTTGGACTTTATTATTTGACAATATGTGACATAATATATGAACCTAATAAATTACAACCACTTCACACCTAATTTCAACAAAGTATATCACGTCTAAGTAACAGAATTTAATTTATTTTTCTTGGAGTGCATTAAAAATATATTTTGGGCACAGATTGTACATTCAGACATATACATTGGCTATATAATAAACAACATGTAGGAATTACACTAATATAGTAAACCAAGATCAATTACACATGTATAACAATATTAAATCTAATTAATTTGCACCATTTAGTAACAAAACAGTAGAACAAAGAACTGGAATTTGAAACTTGGTAAATCTCAATAATCACTCTAGGACTATAAAAAATAACTGTAATAAATTATCCTATCACTCTAATCAGGAGACTTATAGTACTGTATCATAATTCCAACTGAGTAGTAAACTCCATTCATCATATACCTAAATTGACAATGTTATTCAAAAACAGTCAGGACATATTTTTTAGCACATCCTGCACATAGCAGTTTCATACACATTTCACAATTTGTTCCAGCTTTCCTATCCCGACCACGAGGACAGGAAGAACATATTTTCCTTTTGCCTGGAGTCACGGTAGGCCCTGCTTCCATTTCTGTACTTGGGCCCGATATAACCACCCACTTTCGCAATCATCTGCCGGAGTTCACGAGGCAATTCCTTGATGCTACTTCTGCGAACAAGTTCAGTATGCACAAGTGATTTTCCGAGAGCAATAATGAATTGACGCCTGGTAATGGATTTTGCCTCTTTTCTGCTTGTCATAAGTATATGACCATTTACTGTAGCGATATCCATTATGGCAAAAAATATCACCATTGGCCATCGTCTCGTCCTTCGAGCAGTAGAATAGGTTGAAACTTTCTGATCCAAGGAATCAACTCCACCTTTGGTCATGTTATAGAATTGTATTATTTCCGGCTTTTGTGTATCGCTATCGATACATTTGGTGTGATGCATAGTGGAAATCAGAATGACAGCTTTGTTCTTTTTGTGGAATACAAGGGTATTCTGTCTATTGAAGTCAAATACTGATGAACCTACAGTTCTCTTCTTCTGTGAAAGAAATTCTGGAGGAATTAGTCTCTTATTTTTCCTAACCGTTCCCACATACGTCAATCCTCTATTCTTCAGTTCATCAGCTACTTCTATATACGAAAACCAACTGTCCCCCGTAATGTTTCTACTGGTTTTTTCAACTGGTTTTACAAGACGTAATACATGCTGGTAGGTACGGCAAAATTCCTCATTTCCTGTGATACGTCCTCTTTCCCTACTTACACTTGAGCATTCACTAAATAATGTGTTTTGGCATCAGCCAAAATCATTATCTTGAGCCCATATTTATTTGGCTTCGAAGGTATGTACATTTTGAAAATGCACTTGCCTCTGAATGCTGCTAGCATTTCGTCGATTGTCAGGTACTCACTCGGGCTGTAATTGGCCTGACAATTCATTACAAATTTCTCAAATACGTCTGAAATGGCTGCAAGTGTATTTTTCTTTTTTACTTCTCTCGTTTCTTTATTGTCAAATCTAAGACAGGTAAGTAGAAATAACAACCGCTTCAGTGTCATTGTAGCTGGAAATATGTCCCTCCCTGTACCATCATGTGCATACAAACTTTCCAAATCTTCATGAGCACTTTTGAAAGTCCCTGCTAAGTACAAAAGGCCAAATAATGCTTTCATTTCTTGAGGGTTCGTATTATTCAGAAAAGTAGTTTTTCCGAGGTTGGAATAATTGCTTCTTTTCCTCTCTATTTCTTTCGTTTGTGTGTCTTACAATTAGAATGTCATATGTAAGAAGAAAACTCCAAGCAAGTTCTGGTTTCTAAAGTGGGGTATTCCTTAGCATTTACGCGAATTCCAGGTAGATGTGTAATGATATTGTGTTGAGCTGTGCGTCCTCGTAAAACGGGATTATGACTCCAGTTGTATTTATCTTTACCATATATGAAAGCTGTATCATCAACATCAAGATTTCCATCTACATCATCATCATCATCATCATCATCAGAATTGCGACTTTGTTCAATATCAGTGCCGTGTTCACTCTCAATAACAAAATTTTCATCAACTTCATGTTCATATTCATCATCTGATTCATTCGAAATTTTAGTTAACTCTTCACTAGTTAGGTTTTTATACATCGTTCACTATAAAAAAAATAATTCAGAAATTAATACTAGTGGTACCCTGAAATAATAATGAAAAAATCATTCTTTTGCTAAATAAAAAAATAGTTACGTTTAAGGTAGGCTGGGGTCAAAGTGACCCGAGAAGCGCAAGACGTTAAACAAATTGAAATAAAACAAAAATGCAAAAACACAACGAAACTTCCACTTGGCCCAAGGTTCGAGAACAGACTGAGGATAGAGTATACAAAGTTTCAGGTAGAAAATATTTTAGGTATATGAGAAGGAGCGTTTCCAAATAATAGCCTGGGTCATTTTGACCCCACCCTACCAGTTGAGGGTTAACTATGTACTAGAGCATGCTAACAGAACTTTACAAAATAAAGAAGGCATATAACTCAATGGTATTAGTAAGCTCATGGTATATGCTGATGATGTATTATTAAGCAATACCAAGAAAGTATCAAGGGCCAACACGCATACTCTAGTGAATAACACTAAGGAATTGGGATTGGAAGTAAACATTAATATACCTAAATATAGGGTCACATATAGAAATGTATTATATAATGGAAATTGACAGTTAATGACAAATTAGGAATATTTTGAATAAGTAGCTGAATTAAACACAGAAATGAGATAGAGGTAAACTAAACATACGCTCAATTCTGGAAATGCATGTTATTACGCATTCAGAGACTCTTGTCTTCCCAAAATACGTTAAACTGAAAATGTATAAATATTTTATTCTCCCAATTATATTATATTATACTATTATTAACTGAAAACATGGAATCTTATTTTAAGGAAGGAGAAAAGGTGAGTATTTGAGAATATAGTTCTCAGGAAAATCTTTGGATCAATGAGAAATGAATAGACTGATTTTTCGACATCCGTAAGATAAATGTCATGAAATGTTAAGACCCAAGCGGTCGTGCAACATCATCTGATCATCATTACCATATTAGCTTCATTATATTAAGTTTAGGATTAAGGCCTCTCCTGACGCATCATCACCGTCATCATCATCATCTATCACATATCATCGGGACAGCGTAACTCCGCCTTCCAGGCGCCCCGCTTCAGAAGTGGGTTACAATAACGCTATACTAGGAGAGAACACCAGAAATATCGTAATGACAAAACCTGGTGGCACTTATTAAAGCAAATATTTGGAGGAATATTTTCGGCATATTACCACATAAAACTAAATTATGAATATAGGCCTAAATACTGAGTTATTTCTTTGTAAGGAAATAGGCATTCTTGTTATAATAAATTGTCAGGATATTTTATAAATTAAAGCTGAATCGAGAAGCTAATAGGATAATTACAAAAAATGCAGGGAATAATCTTTTCTCAAAAAAGTTAAAACTTCTAAAATTGTAACTGATATCAATTGCATTCCGAATCACCCAAAGTAGGTCTCTTCAAAAAATTATTTTAGATTTGAATTACATCCTATTTTACTAATATATCCTAAAATAATAACATATTATGTTTCACTTGCAATTCATATACTTTTGTGATATAGTTGAACAATATTATGTGCAACACTAAACCTGAATCAACGCTGTGTGCAAATGTTAGAGAACGTGAGTGGTGATGCCATAGGATCGTATGCTGCAATCAAAATGACGGTGGGTTTTGATTTGAGAAACCAAATTTGAAACTCGTTTATCATAAGTAATGCCACGAGTGATTTCCACATTATCGACAAATTCACGAGCCACGAAGTGACGAGTGAATTTATGTAGAGGATTTAGAAATCAAGAGTGGAATTTGTTACGACTATTTAACGAATAAAATTAAGCTGTTTACTCAAAAGTCATTATTTAAATATATTTACCGGTATTTTAAAATATTTATATATTTAATGTAGCTAGCTAAACGGCAATATCTGAAAACAAAGCAGAAATTTGAGGTTATGTATATCCACTGCAAATTGGTCATATTATTTACTTGCCAAATATGATCACAATATTGTAAGAATGCACCCTAGGGGAGAAATAATGAAAAACATCAAACTGTATATTATTATCAATATTATAGGTTATTCATTTTTTTAGTAAACAACTCAGTAAAATCAAAGAATACTTGTATGTTCATTATTTTCAATGTATTTGTTGGAGAAAAAATGCTCTGAGCTCTTCAGAATATTAAAAAGGAGGAGCTTTCTTTATCACAAAAGCAGGAACTGATAAAGAGAAGCCGATAAAGAGCGAGGTGAAACACGACTCTCATTGGTTGTAAAACAAAATTCATTTAAATATGATTGATCACTGACTCCCATTTGGGACATGAGTGAAATAGCCTCTGTAACTATTTGTCGGAGGAACTTTTGTTTAAGACATAATTCATTTTTTGTTCTCTTTCAGGAAACATATACTTTTTTTTTCGAACGGAGCTTCTTTAACTGAAATATATTTCTTTGGATTTAAATAAGCAATATTAAGCAGTATACAAGAAATAGATTTACCTTCATTTTATGTTAATTTTACATTAATACTGTTATCCACTGATGAACCTAATTCGTCATAAATATAAAATTTCAGAAACAATATTACATATATTAAAAATATAATTTTTAGCTGTTACATAATTAAAAATTAATATAATATAACAGAGTTGAAATGACAAAACAACTATTCATTAGGAACAACAACAATTTTGTACGTGTAATGTTGTATTTTAAATAAGTTTGAGAGTTATAAAAAACTCAGGAGTTAGTCGCATTTAAAATCGTGTTTTTTTATAATTAAAATATAATGAAAGTGTAATTTATTTCATTAACTGATATGTGTTTATTTTGTATTCACTGTTGGTAAAAAGTTTAATCTTTTACAAATACATACAGGTTTTTTTTGTTTCATATGAGAAAACTAGATTTATAAAGCAAATAATTATATTGTATGTATCTGGAAATGTGAATGTTTAGTTTCAATGGACGTGCGTGGCATCATTCCGATAACAAAACGAACCTATGTGAAATTAACTTCTATGACGTAAATTACAGCTTTCAAGAAAATATTCTGCTCCATAAAATAGTGTAGGATCCTCACATTTTGTACAATGAAAATACTTTTGTACACAATCTTTTCTTCTTCTTCTTTTACATCATGGAAATAGGCCATAGAGAGGAAGTGTGCCAAATGTGGAAAACCGTTTTATATTTTGAAGATGATTGCTAAGTATTTAGATATAAATAATTTATAATTATTAGTTATATAATTGGAATGTATAAGCAAATTTATTACACAATAACACCCTACTTTCAAAATGTATTAAATTAAAAGTTTACAGAAAATATATAGCAAAACTCATAATTATGTTATTTTTAAAACAGTGTCCCTAAAGTGGAATAACCATTTGTTTCTCAACCAAATTGTTGATTTGTACAGAAAAATAACAGAATAAGTTGACAAATACTACAATGCGCCATGAATGTTCATTTGCAATACTCACATAGACTACATAGGGATCCGTTTCAACCCCGGCACACTCAACATGACACCAGATATTATACATTCCGCATTTAATCCACTGTTCTCCCTTTACATCACTAGAAAACAAATCCCAACGAAAAAATTCTGTTTTCTAAGATTCCTGCGGCCTTTCTTCACATTCAAAGGATGAGAAAGGGGAATCACTGTCATCATGTAAACTTAGAATCCCTTCATTTGAGGAATCAGTCGTAATTCTCATGACGACATGTTTTGTTGGATTTAAATTTTATTTTAGTGCCACTACATGAAGGCGCCTTTTCTACAGATGTTTTATGTAAAGTTTTCCTAGTTATAGGCTTGAGACGACTGCAAGAACGCAGATTCCCTGCAGAGATTCTGTCCTCTTTATCTACTCGCAGACCATAAGTGGGGTCAACAGGGGGAAGATGAGCGACCTGTTGTCAAAGCTCACATATCTTGGCCCACAGCAGGAACGGCGGCCGCCGTGTCGAAGTCTGGAGATCAGAAGCTCTTTCTCTTGGTGCAATGAACCCGAGGTCCATCTGTGGGGGCACCATAGGCGATGAGCACCCTGGATGCCTACATTGCTCACAGCAGCGGCACGACTAGGCCTAGTCTTGCGAACGGGATGGTTGGGACAATACCAGGCATAAGGCTTTGGGAATTACCACCAAGTCAGTAAGCTCGGAAGAGGAGAAAGCGCTGTCTTTTGGGTGTGGGATTAGTGCCGACTCCGTGACCGAGTGATCCAAGGACAATCTGTGAGGTCGTCAGGAGTTGAGCGACCTGACGTACTAATGCTCAGGCTGGACCCACTTCAGCAACAAAACACGTCCCCAGGTGGTGCACTGGGAGAAAGGTCGGTGGATCTGCTAGACAGTCCTCCCGGCTAAGTCCAAGGGACTCGTGAACCATTAGTGGGGTCGACAGGAGTTGAGCGCCTTGTCGTACTATTGCTGACCTGTTGGAGCTTGTGAGCTCCATGCTGGCCCACAACTGCAACAGGACACATCCATGGGGGCTGACCAGGGCACAGCTCGGACCACTGCTGAGGGAGCAACTGTGCTGGTTCCTGGCTAAGGATACGGGCTCGTGGACAAACTGTGGGGTCACCAGGAGATGCGCACCTGGGTGTATTAAAGTCTCACACTGTGTGACTTGAGGATTTCAAGCCCTGGCCGGTCTCACAACGGCTGCAGCATTCGTCCCTGGAGGTAGAACAGGGGAATGGTCGGCGGATCTGTGACAGCAGTCCTCCCGGCTAGGCTCGAGGAGCCCGTGGACCAACTGTGGGGTCTTCAGGAATGAGTGACCTGACGTACTATGTAGCTCAGCAATTTCCCTGAAGTTGCGACTCCAACACCTTCTCCCTGAGGTGTTGGTTTTATTGCCGAGTACCTTGAATGTGGACGCGATAGTTAAGGGAGGACAAGTATCTGAGACTTGGGATTATGGCCTCTAACCGAGATATCCCCAGGGGTGGAGGCATAGGCCAGATGGCCTCCTTATCTTCTAATTGTCTTTTGCACGGCGAGGTAATCAACATTGTCACCTTACCAACTGGTCGTCCTTTCTCAGATGACGTTTTAACAATTTTCGGAACTGGATACATTTATTGTGGAGTAACAGTTACATTTGCATTTTGTTCTCTCGGCTCAGCAGGTCCTTCATGATCAACTGGAAGGAATTGACTTTAATGAAAGATTTTGCGATTAAGAGGATACATTCCTGTTACTTGGAAATCCTTTACAATAATTGCTCCACTTTTAAATAAGCATTGCCAAACAATCTTGCAATATCATATCGTGAAACGGGTTTCCCAGTTGTTCTCGTGTATGATCTGATCTCCTCGCTGTAATAGGATTTTAGTGGGACCATGAACGTTTTATCTAATGGCTGTAGTTTATGGGTGGAGTGAAGTGAGAGGCATAAATGTGTACATTGTTTTCTCTGGCTAAGTTGATGACATCTAGATTTAGGCTGTGGAATTAGTACCCTAGGGGTCCGTCGGGCCCCAGCTGTGCTCACAACAGCAACAGGGCGCGTCCCCGGGTGGCGGATAGGGGAACGGTCGGTGGTTTGCTTGCATTCCTCCCGGCTAGGTCCAGACCGGACCCGCGGGCCATTTTGTGGGGTCGTCAGGACTCGAGCGACCTGACGTACTATATAGCTCGTGCTGCGCCCACTCCAGCAGCAAAACGCGTCCCCTCGGTGGCGTGGTGGGGAAAAGGTCGGTGGATCTGCTAGTCAGTCCTCTCTTCCAAGTCCGATGGACTCGCGGACCATGAGTGGGGTCAGCAGGAAAAATTTACACGACTAGGCTTAGTCTTGCGAACGGGCTGGATGGGACAATACCGGGCGTAATGCTAGGAATTACCACCAGGTCGACAAGCTCGAGAAAGGAGGAAGCGCGGTCTTTTTTGGCTTTTTGGGACTTAGCGCCGACTCTGGAACCGAGTGACCCACGAACAATCTGTGAGGTCGTCAGGAGTTGAGCGACCTGACGTACTAATGCTCAGGCTGGACCCACTTCAGCAACCAAACACGTCCCCAGCTGGTGCACTGGGGGAAAGATCGGTGGATCTGCTAGACAGTCCTCCCGGTTAAGTCCAAGGGACTCGTGAACCATTAGTGGAGTAGGCAAGAGTTGAGCGCCTTGTCGTACTAGTTGCTCATCTGTTGGAGCTTGCGAGCTCCGTGCTGGCCCACAACAGCTGCAGAAGGCGTCCCTGGGGGCACATCAGGGCTCGGCTCGGACCAGTTCAGAGGGGAGCTACTGTACTGGTTCCTGGCTCGGTCTACGGGCCCGTCGACAAACTGTGGGGTCGCCAGGAGATGAGCACCTGGATGTACTAAAAGTCTCACACTGTTGGGCTTGTAGCCCTAGCCGGTCTCACAACGGCTGCAGGACACGTCCCTGGAGGCAGAACAGGGGAATGGTCGGTGGATCTGCGACAGCAGTCCTCCCGGCTATGCTCATGGAGCCCGTGGACCAACTGTGGGGTCGTCAGGATTGAGCGACCTGATGTACTATGTAGCTCAGCAATTCCCAGAACTGCAAACTCCAACACTCTCTCCCTAGGGTGTTGGTTTAAGGACCGTGAACTTGAACGTGGACGTGAACATAGGATAGGGAGGACTATAACTAGGACTTGGGAGTATGGTCAGGACGACCGAAGTATCCCAAGGGGTGGACGAATGGGCCTAGATGTGGAATTAGTGACCATCCAAAATTAACAAAACAGGTAAATCTGAAGATGGTTTAGTTTTTTAAGAAAGAATTGGAACCAGTCGCTGAATATTTCAGTTTGAATCCATCACGAAGGATGACAAACAGCAATAGCTTCCGGTGGAGCACCTATTATGGGAAGTTCGTTCTTATTTTTTCTGGGGAAAATGAGCATAGGAGGAATAAATGTTCCTCCTGCACTCATGCATGTTACAACAGTAGGTAAAGAACCTCGTTCGGCTGATGTGGTTGATGATAAACGTAAAAGGGTAGTTCTGAGGACTTTGAAAGTAACTGCTGCTAACTTGAAACCCATTTCCTTCTTCCTCACAGCTTCTATGGCTTTCTCCATTTTCTGAGGATCCCAGTCTTTCATTTAGAACAAGCAGTAGGGCGGGTAGAAAAAAACAGAAGTAAATATTAACACAGTTTAACAATGGTCAAGTTAATGAAGTGGAATGTGGTCTACAATTAAATATGATTTCAGCACAAGATATTTCAATATTTTCAAGAGTTTTAAATTCAAACAGCGTTTTTATTATTTTGTAAACATTAAAAACGTATACGGTCTTGTTAATATATATCTAAAAAAGGGATTAAAAAGTTTACATGATTAAAAATATGACCCCAAAGCGGAATACTCCCTGAGTTTGGTGTCCCTAAAGTGGTCGCATTCCAGTTTAGGAGCACATCACCAAATTTAAATTATCATCACTGTGGCATGACTCATGTTATACCATAAAATATAACATAAACATAACAAACATATATCTAAAGGACTAACAAATTATATGAAACTGAAGTATTAATAATAAAAATTAAAAGAATGAGGAGAGTTTCAAAACTCGGAATGCCAAGGAATGAAACAATCGATGTAGAACACATCCACACTTCTTACAACCACTTTCCCAACTAAAGGCGGGAAGCCTCTGTCTCTCCTCCATTTGCAACAATCAACTCAAACATGCCAATCATATTCGAGAACATATAGAGGCATCAGAGTTTAGGAACATATTCCGATTTTGCAAACTACCCATTTGCACATCAAGAGACCGTATCCCTCCATCTAGTTTTGGGGAGCCCAACATTTCGCCTTTCTTTGGGTTGGTAGTGAAGAAAAAAATTGAGGGAGTCTATTACATACCATTATTTTTATATGTTTTGAGTCAGTTACAGAATGAATTTTGAATTTTATCTATAACACTGTACATGTTAATTACTTATTATTTTTTCAATATATTGCTTATCGAACAATGTATAGCCTGCAACTGAATGTAAGAGTTTCATTTCAGCTACTTCTATTTTCCTTTTATCTGATCTATTAAGTGCCCAGTTTTCATAAGGACATGTTAACATAGATACTGCTATAGTTTTATAGAATTTTAATTTTGTAATTTTTAATGTTTTATTTTTTATAGTTCTTATTGTGTGACTTGTGTTTCAGAATAAGTATTACAGACTTCTAGGTGTTGTACTACACCTATCGAGTCGGAGGAAGATCTTCTTGCACGAATTATGGCGGCAGCAGAAATTATTGAGCACACACCAGGTCTTGTGGGAGGTGTGTATGAAATGCGTCGCAGGTATGCTTTGTGCAACCAACAACGGGGTCTCCACATGGAACCACGCTTGTAATACAACCCCCAAAAGTCTGTAATACTTATTCTGAGACACAAGACACGCGATATCTGTTCATTGTGTTCCGATCCACAAACTTATTTTACATAAAAAAGGTACGTTTCCAGACATGGGTTCCTTATCAAAACGTTACGGCTTGTAGAGGGGACGGTGTGATAACATTATGAATAGGAACGTTTGTCCAGAAACGTGCCGTTTTCGTGCTTTCGTGCTGCAGGTACAAGTTAGCATTACGCGTTTGAATCTCCCGCCTCTCCCACGATAGTAATTTAAATATTTATAACTAAAATAATTACATTTATACAACCAAACATTCACTGATTTTGTAAAAATGTCAGATGTTAAGGAACAAATAAAAAAAAACTTAATTTTGTCACTCTATGAATAATTTTTATACCCAAACTAACCAAACTTCTCTATTGTTCTTAACACTGTGGTTAGTAAAATGCTAAAAATATAAAATGATACCTGATAAATCAGTCGTCCTCAACTAAAATGTAGTTATGTTTGAAACACTTCGTCATATAGTTAGAAATATGAAGGCCTTTCATCTGCTGCATTTAAACTAGTACTCATTTAATATTTTTAACATTTTATTACATAATCACAACGGTGCTTTAATAGTATAGCCTATTATGATGCGAGGTTGGGAAGGTTTTTACAGAATCGAGGAAAATGTTTGAAAATCGATCGATAACGAAGTTTTTAATTTCCGAGATTCTGTAAAGCACTTTACAAACGTGCGTTGTGCACTATTTTTTGCGCGACGATGTTTTCGAAATTATAAATAATAGAAAAATAATAAAATCTTTGTTGGAAAATTGTCTTTTGTTTTGGTTTCACAAACAGTTGAAAAGTATAATGAGAAGTTAGACTTCTGACTGTGTTTTGTTTTGGTTTCACAAACAAACAGTTTACAAGTATAATGAGAATTTAGACTTACGACTCATTTGTTTTGGTTTCACACACAAATAGTTGAATAATATATACTACTTGCATTGCAATCTTACCTTTTATTACATAAAAATCCTAGCCCTACTTATTACCTATGTTCAAAACTTGAAGGTCCCATGCGACTTTTAAAAAAGTTTAAAATTTTGTTTTAAGAAACAAATTATCAATTACACCAAATCGCTGATCTTGTTCACTCGAATCATAACCATATTTCACGTAGATTTCTGAAGATTTTACGTTTAGTCAACAGATATTATTCTGCCACAAAAATTATAAAATTGACTCCACTCATATTCGCGTAAGTAAATAGCACCATTTTCTTTTTAGAGGAAGTAAAGCTAATTTAAAACGTTCTGTAAGCCCCTAAGAAAAAATAACGTACTCGTATATGCGTAAAATGTTTGTAAAATGACAAATACCCTTTTGTCACGCAATTTGAAACATTCCTGACATGAAGGAGACATTCTTAGTTCCTCTAAATGCGTCAAAATCAAACAAAACTTACTTTCTGTACTGCATTTTATACCTTTAAGGACTCCAATTTTGTAAAAGACAGTTTTTGTAAGATTATAGAAGTATAATACATTATGCTCATATTATACGGAGCAACAAAAAATAAACTCTTTTTTTTTGTCTCAGAAAGACAAATATGCGATTCTGATAGTATTTTTTCTCTTGAATTCAAATATTATATCGGTTTTTCTCCATCACGCAAGGTTTCCGAGAGACAGGAATTTAAAATTTCAAACATTTTAATATTTTGTACATTCGTAACTACACAATATTCGAACATTCGGACTAACCTAAAAAGTAAGAAATAGCTATTTTCTGCTATATTTCGCCTGTTGAGCCTCCTTCTTGATGGTCCAACAATAATCGGCCAGCATATTAGGATTCCATTTGCCATTATATCTCTTTTCCACAGCTTAAATCTCCTGAGTTAGCTCATTTGGTTTTATTTTACAACGGATAAATGGACGAAAAAACTTTTATTAAAAAAATAGTTATTTAAATCCATTAATTGAAATTGAAATAGAAAAACTGTGGGTGATGGAGAAATTCCGAATACATATTTAAAACACGATAAAAAACTGCATTAAGTACAATTATTGGTACTCATGAGACAAAAATCATAAAACTTGTTTAATATTTATACTTTTTCATACATGAAGCATGTATGTTAAGATTAATGTTTGTAGTCCCTGGTTTGTGTTTAAATTCTCTTCTATCTTCCGTCTTCCCTCGTCTTATATTATTATTATTATTATTATTATTATTATTATTATTATTATTATTATTTATTATTATTATTATTATTATTCACTATTGTATGAAAGTCCATCGCTGTGGTCTCACGGTAGAGTGTGCATCAGGCCCGGGTTCCATTCCCGGTCAGGACAGGATACTACGTGAGTTTTTTTCGGGGCTTTTCCTCTCCTGTAAGAAAAAATGTCAGAAACCTTAGGCCCGAAGGTCCCCGAAATGATTCGGCCATCATCATCAACATTATTCACTGGTGTGGAAAGCAACGGAAAGCTAACACACCTAATTCCCTAGTAAAGCTGCAAAGCATAGCATGAAAATGCTACGATTGCAGTGAAAGACCTGCACTCGGGCAGAACACTATAGATAGATTGTATGAAAATTCCTGCGAAACATGGATTGTTACTTTAAGGGAGGAGAAAAGAACACGAGTGTTTCTGAATAAAATTCTTAGGAAAATGTTTGGTTCAAAATAAGATGAACAGACAGATGAATGGAGAACAAAACATAAAAATGTGCTACCTGATCTTTAGGGGAAACAAATCAAATATAAAAAATGAAGTCTCATAGATTACAACAAGTCCACCGCTGTGGTCTCTAGGTAGCTTGCTGCCTTGTCGCGCAGCGGGCCCGTTCGATCCCCGGTCGGGGCAATTTTTCTGGGTGAGGTTTTTATCGGTGCTTTTCATCACCTGTAAGACAAATGTCAGGAAAACTTTAAGGCCCAAACGGTCCCCGAAATCATATAGCCATCATCATCCTTATCATTATCACTATCATCCTTCACCGGTGTGGAAAGCAACGGGAAGTTACCACACTTACAATTCGCTAGTAAAGCTGCAAGCATGGCATTAAAATGCTATGATTGCAGTGAAGGACCTGCCTTCGGCAGAATTACTATGGGTGGATGGAGATTACAACAAACTATACAGAATTATATGAAATTCGTTTATGTTTGCATGGCTTGGGAAGCGAGTCGAATCTCAGGTAAGATTTTCCGCTGCATTTTTGGCGCTGTGAAGATATATTTTGTTGGAATTAAGCAGTATGAGCGTAGTGTTGTGTTCGGTAACATTATAATTATGAACATTAATATATTGATCTGAGTTATTATTATTATTTTAATATTTGTAGTCATATCTAACAGGATTTTTAACGATAGTTACATCGTCATTTCTGAATTACCTTTAAATACCGTGTCGATCACTTTGACTGTTGTCTTAGTGCCCTCTTTCGAATGTCACTATATTATCGGTTAATCATTTCTATTCTTCAGTTATTATCTATTAATATTAAATATTATTTTATTTATTACTTTATAACGTACTTGTTCACATATTTACTTACAGCAAATGTATTTATTTAAATATTATTTAAGTAGGATTTTATTTCTTTAATTTTTTACAAATCTGTTAGAATTACATAAGAACATTTGTGTATTTCGTTATTTATGTACATATAAAATGACAATATAACATTTCTTGAGGGCAAAGTTGGCGAGATCGTAGGACTAGCCACTTTATCTCTTTTTCATGCCATTGGCCAATATTGTATGGACAATTGCAAACACATGTTAAGTGGGATTTCGTGGTCTGTCAATGGAATACCTTTACTTTTATATATTTATTGTACTTATTTATTTAATTACTTTATATACGTATTTGTATAATATGTTATTTATATATTTTCTAGTTTTATCGATTATTTTATTATAATCGTCATCATCCTTGCAGGGATTATTTTATACCTTATTTATTTATTTACGTAGTTATCAGTGGCGAGGCGTGAGTTTGGGATGTTAGATGTAATTCAATTACAGTTTTGCCGAACTGCTTCAACTGCTTAAGGCTTGTTATGTGATGACATGAGAGTTTGTATCTCTTTTGGGATTTATGAAAATTATTCAAATCCTCAATACCTGTCTTATTCCAAACGTTCTTTTCAGGCAAAAACAAAAGACACAGCCAGCAGTACTTTTTTTCCCCCTTTTAGATTATTGCAACCACATATCTACGGGATATTTTGATAGAAATTTTGATTGAAATTACCTGTGAAAATTTTAAGGCCGTTATATTGAGTATTTAATTCAATGGGAGGCTGTGTAGATCTACAATTTTCTGTTATTTTTTTTGTCTTGAAATGAAACTGAATTAAACGAATGCTGTAAACGTTTTACAATACTACACTCACATATTACAGGTTCATGATGCTGTTTGAACGTTCGCGGCAGAGCTACTAGCATGACAGTATTCTTGGAGGCTCTTCGATAGCCCGCATCTATACGATTCACTCATGACAAAACGCAGTATTAAATAAATTACACGAAACACTTCAAAATTCACCATTTACTTTCACACTATATTTATCTAGTGACAAGGTCACAATAAAATATAACATAGAAACTGTAAATAATTAAACTAAATAAAATGAATAAAACTGATATTTCAATACTAACAGAGGGCAGCGAACTATACTTTTTCTTTCAACTTAGAATTTCGGCGATAAGACGCGGCTATGACTGGCGCATCCAAGCCACCAGGAACGAAATATGTAATTGTGGAAACCTCCGACAGATGACACTGGCGTACAGATTTAATTTATAAACCATTTGCTTATAAATCTATTTAAAATTAATTTAACTTTTTAACAAAACAATTTTAAAATTTCATAATTTTAAATAATGTTTAAAATAATTTATTTTTGTAAGAACTATAGAGAAGCACCGCTTCCAGGTGATGCCTCGCCACTGATATTTATTTACTTTTTACAAATATATATATTTTCTACAAAACAAAATAAAATGCCGCCATACACAACAGTATACAGTTGTTCGCAGATATTAGTTATAAATTTGTTTTTGGAATTTATGACACTCCACAATTACAAATAGGCTATTTTACTTTTCAAGCTTCATAGTTAGCTCTTTATCAGTTACCTACCCTTCAGATCCCTTATTTTTAAAATAAATTTGTTCTCCACAGCGGCGTTTGCGATAAAGCATTAGGCGCTCATCTTAATCAGGATATCTATACAAACCTTCCCCTATTGCTTAAAATAACTGATGTTAATTTATGTTTAACTTAAGTACACTATTTATGAAAGAGAAATATATCCTCAAAATTCTCTATCTTAAAGCGGAGAAAAAATGCAAGAATTAAGTAAGTTGATTTTCCGTTTTGTTTTAATTAAGAATTGGCAAACAATTTACTCTATTTCGGAGAATGAATAAATACGCATTTCCATGGCCGCTGTGCAGCGGTGGGTTTGTTTTGGATTTGCCGTAAAATTGTCTATCAGCAGTTGCTATTGCCGGCCGCCAAGCAAAGGGGCGACTCGATAGCGAAAAACACTGCATATGCAATGCTTCTGATGCTTTCGGTTACATAAGGGACCCCCAAGACCTCGTAAATCTGCCTATTGCTGAAGTGCCAAGGTGCACCAGCAGCAAGCAATGCGGAGGTAACTCGACTTCAAGCTTCTTCACGTGGCGCCATACTGCTCAGGTGTAATCCATAAATAGGGCAATTTAACTGCTTGTAAAGGAGTGCACCATTCTCATATCCCTGTTCATGAAGGGAGTACGCCTGGCTTTCATCTTACCTATTATGCCTATGCTGCCCAGTTAATTCCTAGATAGTTGAGAGTTCGGATCCAATTTACCTGCTTTCCGAGGGACTCAACTAGGTGTCTGGATGAGTCTCGGTAATGGAGAAAAGAGAGCAGCTCCCCTCTTATCAGTGTTGAACGCTATTCTCCACTCTGGAAGCTACTTTTCGAGTGAAGTGAGATAATTCTCAGCATCGGACGAGAACATAGGGAACATGTATTATACGCAGGAGAGGGAAAATAATCTACTATTATTACAATCTACATAAAAAAGTAATAGTACATATTTTTTCATACTTTTCGTGTTCTTATTCATTTCTCATTACGCCTTAGACCTGTTCATCTTCATATGAAGCTCTTTAGGGGACCTTAGGTCAAACTTGGGCTTAAATATCATTTGTATCGTCACCAATCAGCTTAGCGATCGTGAAAACTATGAATTCGACACTAAAATCGATCTTTTTTTTTATCTTTTTACACGCTTTATATTAGCTTGACCTGTATCTATCTATCTATGTAACGGAATCTTTCAACGCGATTTTCACCCACTTAAAATCATCGGATCGACTTCAAACTTTGTATACTTGTAGAGGACCCGTAACAATACAATAATTTCATATTTATTTTCTAAAATCCCGGCCATAATCATCAGAAAATAAAAAAAAGTGTTTTTGTATAAATGTAACGGAATCTTTCAACGCGATTTTCACCCACTTAGAAACAATGGATCGACTTGAAACTTTGTATACTAGTAGAGAGCCCGTGGCAATACAATAATTTCATATTTATTTTCTAAAATCCTGGCCATAATCATCAGAAAATCAAAAAACGTATTTTTGTATCGATGTAACGGAATCTTTCAACGCGATTTTCACCCACTTAGAAACATTTGATCGACTTGAAACTTTTTATACGTGTAGAGGACCCGTGACAATACAATAATTTCATATCTTGTTTCAAAAATCCTGGCCAGAATCATCCGAAAATCAAAAAAATGAAAACTGGTATAATAGAGGTTGCGGACTTGTCGAGTTTTTAGTCAATCGTTGTAAGAGCTCAGTTGGTAGAGCAGTGAACTCTTAGTGGTATATAATTTCAGTAATCCATACGTCGCTGGTTCAAATCCGGCTGGGAGGGTTTTTTTATAGAAGAGTATTACTTTTAGCTCATACTACAATAGTATCGAATTTAAAGATATTTACACTTTTATCTTATTCTGTAAAATATTAAAACTAAAAAATAAAAAATAAATAATAGTTTTAAAAAACTAAAAGAACACGCTTTATTAGAAAACTAAAAAATGAAAAATAATTTTAATTTCCAATAAGCTTGGGATAAAATAAAGTGGTCAACAAAAAAATCATCACCAACACATATAGAATAAAATTAGAGTTATCATCAAAAAGCAAATAATTTTACCATCAAAAGCGTGGGGTGCTCTATATCAATTAATATATTTGATAATAAACAGATATTGGTAAAAGTAAGCTCTCTAAGAAGAAAATGTAAAATTCATAAAAATCACCCCACGCTTTTGATGGTAAAATTATTTTCTTTTTGTTGATAACTCTAATTTTATTCTATATGTGTTGGAGATGATTTTTTTGTTGACCACTTTATTTTATCCCAAGCTTATTGGAAATTAAAATTATTTTTCATTTTTTAGTTTTCTAATAAAGCGTGTTCTTTTAGTTTTTTAAAACTATTATTTATTCATTTTACTGTTCAATACTTCTCGCCTCCTAACCTCACTTACAGATGATAATAATCAAATTTGAGTTAAATTAACAAGACTCTTGCATTTTTTTGGGAACATGAACAAAAGATTTTACCACGCATCAATTAATTTAAATGAAACATCGAAAGAAAATGAAAAGCTGTTTCTGAATATCGCCGTGAGTAAAGAGAGCGGAATTTCAATAGAATACTGTTACATTCCTTGAATACTTTACGTGCGCCATTTTTATCGTTCACATGCATATTTGAAAACCCAGAGCAAACATATTTCTAAACTATTCAGAGCTTGTACATCCCAATCTGTTCATAACATTTTTTAAAATCAGTAAATAATTCTAGTATTGAATAACATCGAATTTTATGAGTATTGTTGGCTTAGACTGATATTATTAAAAACTATTACATATAGTTGGTCATGACTGAAGAAACAGTAGCAGATTATGAGAGCACATGTATTTTAGCTAACTAACTAATTAACTCACTGGAACTACCGAGCCCGTAGCTTAATGGCCGGTCGGACATAAACTATTATAAACATACCTATCTTGAGCTAAAATTTACCAATCATACTCTGTACAACCTACTTCCCTCAAACCATGGTAAATATTATTCTCCCACCTCATTATTGCCCTACCTTCCTTTGAACTTCCCTTTGAACTTCCTACAAGGAGTTTGCAAGCTCCCCTCTCATTCATCATTCGTGCCACATGTCCTGCCCACCATAGTCTACGAGACTTGATTGTTTTTATTATATTTGGTTTCCCATAAAGATCAAAGTCTTCTACATTCGCCTGTTCCTAAGAACATAAAACTCAAATAATCGTAATATTTTTCGCTCCCTTAAAGTAACAATCCACGTTTCAACTTCGTAAGATGACTGGGAGAATAACAGTTATATATATTTACAATTTAATACATTTTGAGAGAAATTGGGACAACAGGCTTTGTAATGCATGATATCATGCATTTCCAGAATTGAGCTTATGTTTTTAATTACACTGGTTGACAAGGTTTTCTTCACAAGAAATCTGATTAGTGAATCTAGTGCATTTTTATACTGAATTCAGATATGTAGTCAGAATTTTTCCATCAGGCACAGATCTTTTTGGGACAGCTACTTTTTTAAATTGATTTTAGCATTCCCTTTGACCTGTCATAGGAAACTTTACCCTACATGTAGTGATTTTATTCTAGCTGTATTTAAGGAAATTATATGTAATGTCATGCTGAACCACCAAGACTGTGCAGGTTCATGCGTGTTTTAACATGCTCATACCTGTTAATCTGCATTTCACTGTGTCAGTATTGAGCTGACTGTAAGCTTGTTAGCACGAATGTCACTATTAAAATGTATTTACTTTCTTTCTGTTTAGAAGTGTATTGTGTGTGTTGTGTTATAGAGTTTTCTTCTTTCATCATGCCACGAAAGTGTATAAATCATGCAGATAATTTCTGCTAATTTGTGGTGAGTTGGCCTTCAAGTCTCAGAGGCAAAATTTCACACCACTTGTGAAAGAGTATTATGAACTTTACTTTGGCTGTCAAGTAGGTGATTTTGATAAGAACTGGGCCCCAAATATATGCTGTGTTTCGTGTGTTAGACTGTTGATTGGTTGGAAAAATGGTACACATCATGTGTCATTTGCAATTCGCATGATTTGGAGGGAACCGAAGGTTAATCTAACTGATTGTTATTTTGTTTAACAAATGTTAAAGGAATCACATTTAAATCAAAATATACAGTTACGTATCCGATTTTGCCATCTGCAATGAGGCCTATCTTACACAATTAAGAGTTCCCTGTACTAGTATATGTAGATATGACCTTAACTCATAACTCTGATTCTGACCTAGCTCAAACTGAAAATGATTCAGATGCAAATAAAAATGATCTTACATATGAAGGCAGTAGCTATTCATCAGAACCATATTTTTCCAATCAACAAGACCTCAATGACCTGGTTCGGGATTTAAACCTGTCTAAACAGCAAGCTGAAGTTTTAACTTCCAGACTCAAAGGCTGGAATCTACTTCAAAAGATTAAAAATATGTAGTTATCGTAGCCCCATAGTGCTTTCAAAGACTGTTTCTCTGAAGAAAATGGTATTGTGTATTGCAGTGATATTTGTTCTGTTATGAAAACTCTTGGGCATCAACACCAGCCAAACGAGTGGTGATTGTTCAGAGACTCATCTAAAGTTAGTTTGAAGGCTGTGTTGCTACATATTGGCAATGAACTTCCATCAATACCTGTAGCGCATGCCGCTGATATGAAAGAGATATATGAAAATATGATTCTGGTTTTAGAGAAAATCCAATATGAAAAATATAAATGGTATATCTGTGATGATTTAAAGGTCATTGTTTTATTGCTTGGTTTGTTACTTGGGTTCACCAAATTTTGCTGTTTTGTGCGAATGGGACAGCAGAAATAAGAAGTCTCACCATGTTAGAAAATCATGGCCTGAACGTTAATCTCATATCCCTGGCCAGAAAAATGTGTCACATATCCCTTTAGTGAATTCTGAAAAAAAAAATTACCAAATTAGGAGTAATGAAACATTTTGTTAACTATGGATAAACTTTCTGACGCATTATTGTACCTGAAATGGAAATTACGCAAAGTCAGTGATGCTAAACTGAAAGAAGGGATTTTTATAGGGCCCCAAATACGGTCACCATTGGCTGATGAACATTTTGAAAGTCTGTTAAATCCTCTGGAAAAAGCAGCCTGGCAGACTTTCAAAAATATATGTTACAATTTTCTTGGAAATCATAAAGCAGAAAACTATCGCGACATAGTGGCCGATCTTCTACATTCTTTTAAAGCGAGCTATGGGATGCAACATGTCCTTAAAATTCACTTTGGGCTCTCACTTAGAATTCTTTCCGGAAAATCTTGGGGCTCTCTCTCTGATGAACACGGTGAGCGTTTTCATCAGCAAAGTCCACAATGGAAAAGAGGTACCAAGGCAAGTAGAGTTCTAATATAGGCTACTGGCTGACTACTGTTGGACTAAGAAGAGAGATGTTCCAGATACAAAATATGCCCGAAAATCACTATCTACCACTTTGTAGGTAAGTCAGAATGAGTTAGAGTTAGATGGATTTTATTAAAAATTATAAAAAATGCAAATGAAAAAATCTTGCCTGATAGGAAAAAAACTGAAATTTTATTTAAATTCAGGATGAAAATACTTCTATAATCTCACATGTTTATTCTTGTGAAAGAAAGAAGTTAATTTTTTTCGGTCAGTGTTATTTGTGCACCTGATTCCTGTTTCTAATCATTGTTTCTAGTTATTTGATTTCAGCCACTTCTTCAAAACTTCTCTCATTTGTCAGTTCATTTGTCAGTAATATTTAATTTCCATTATAGGGTCTACAATGTATTTCTATGTGTTATTATGGATTTAGTTTTATTGCAGTTTAATTACAGGCCAAATTTATTATTCCTACACAATAGAGTATCTCCTCGCCATCACCTAATAATACTACATCATCAGCATAAATTAATAGCTTATTAAAACCATCGATTTTTAGGCCTTATTCATCCTCTAAATATTTGATATCAAGCTCTAGTACAAAAATTAATACTTGTGGAGATAGAACATCCCTTTACTTTAAACCAATTGTGAATTTCAAAAGTATCTGAAAAGTGTTCGCCAAGCTTTGTATAATTTAGACACTTTCGAATCAGTCTAACTTACTTTTTAGGAATTCTGAACTCCATCCGAGATTCTGAAAAACACTTCACAAATGTGCGTTGTACATTATTTTTTGCGCGATGGTGTTTTCAAAATAATAAATAATAGTAAAATAATAACATATTTGTTGGAAATATTTGCTTTCATTATAAACAACTGACCAACGTTAACAGTCTGGCCAATGTTTATGCGGCAAATGCCGAAAATAATTTAGTTTACACTGCAGCAGGTCGAGACACCAGTGAGGGATAAAATGGCGGCAAGTACGACTTTATTGTTTTATATTGTTTCAAATAGAGTTCAGTTCATTTAAAATGCAATTATTTGTTTCGTATAATGTATATTAACACTACTTTCTGGATACTTTTTTGTATATAGGCTACGTAGTTCGTAGTGTACACAAAGGGCAGAGGTAAGTAATTCGTAATATTACAGTACAATTATTTAGTTATTTATAGGTTGGAAACTCCGAAATTTAGGAAATTGAACTTCCAATCATGGTTGCTGTAAGTGTGGCAGAACGCACTATCATGAAAAAACAAATATTGTCGTTTATTTTTAGGAGGTTTTACGTACCTGTGTTTTGTTTTCTTATTTTTATGACTATAGGCATATACAATAATTTTATTTCTTAGTTTAATTAATTTCGTACTGATGAACCTCGTGGACTATCCCTCTTATTACATGAAACCTGACTTCAATCAAATACTAACCTAGCTTGTCTCATACAAGCTTCTAATATGCAGAGTCTGTAGCTGGGCCCTGGTTTACAGACGGTTTCATATTTCTTTGAGTATACCACTCTTAGGATAACTATAATCATCAATGCTATTATAATACAGCTAATCTATCTTTCCTATCTTTCAATATAAACTACTGATCCTGAATGAATCAGGAACGTGCTCTACAGCACTGAAATCTCAGGTTCAAGCTAACTAGAAGACAGCTAAACGAGTCGTAAATAACAGACATCAAGATAGTTAAGTAAAAACCAATGTAATTAAAGATTGTATGAAAAATCAAACAATATAATTAGCTGTCTAACACTTGAATAATAACATAATAAATAAAAAACAATGAACAGCCGTTAATTGCACATAACAACATCATCATCTGCATTCATGGATTAGGTCTCTTGACCCGTTCCGACTTCAGCCCATACATAACAACGTACACAACATAATTCCTTACATTTGTCTTCACTATAGTGATTAGAGTTCATTTATACTAACAAAATACGTTTTCTTAACAGCTCGTCTGAAGTAGAAAACGGAACAATCCTCAGCCATGGGATCTTTCCTCGATCCCCGACGACCTTCCAGGATAACTGTCTCCGCGTCTCGGACGTAAGCATCGGCGCACACCAAGCCGCGCCGATGACGTAAGGAGGTGGAATAGGAGAGGTTGAAAAGGGAAGGAAAGAGCACAGAACACAGTCTTTGATAACCACAGAGGATAAACAAGTTATGTCACTGTACATCAACGGTAGTAAATTTTCGTCATCACGGCACAAAATGATATCTCTACAGCAGGACTCCTGGTGTATTAAATCGACTGCGACGCACAATAAGTAACTAACTCACTGGCAGTATCAAACACGTATTTCAGGGCCGCGTGGACATAAGTTCTGTATACATACAATAATGATGACAATAATAATGACAATAAGAAACTCCGGAATCGATATTACCTGATGGAACAAAAGAGGATTGAAAATTCATAGATCAAGGAGGAAGGCTTAGGGAATAGACAAGTGTTCGGAAGAAAATAGCAGCTATAATAGATTTTTCTTAAGAAAACAGAATCAATTTTGATAGCGAAATTTATTATTAATCAGTCAGGTTAAAATGTTTTCACTTTTTCTAACAAGCAAGTACCAATACAATACAGTCAGTCATATAACATAACAAATAAAAACAAATTCATTATATATGGCACGAATCACTGTTAACCAATCCGCTCGGTTTATCCATTGGTCTTCTCTTAGATGCCGCTCTCCATTGCTTCCCAGATCCATGTGGTCCGTGGTCTTCCTTTATTTCGTTGTCTTGATGTAATCCATTCATTAACCAACCTCGGTAACCTCTCTTCAACCGTTCCCATTAGATGTCCTTACAATATGAGTTGTCTCGTTGAGATATCTTCGATAATATTATTTTTAATTCCAATTCTTTGTCTTATTGTATTATTTTTTTGAAAATGCCCCAGGTTGTCTTTCGACGTTCCTGGTTTCTCTTCTGGCATGGCGTACTTGTAACCCATTTCTGAGGTTGGGGCGCCTGGAAGGCGGGGTTACGTTACCCCGATGATATGATGGGTGATGATGATAGTAGTGCGCCAGGAGAGTTCCTAATCCTAAGCTTAATTTAAGATGAATATGAATGATGATGATTGCGATGGCCATATGATTTCGGGGACCGTTTGGGCCTTAAAGTTTTCCTGACATTTTTCTTACAGGTGAGGAAAAACCCCGATAAAAACCTCACCCAGAAAAACTGTTCCGACCGGGGATCGAACCCTGGCCCACTGCGAGACAAGGCAGCACGCTACCTCGAGACCACAGCGGTGGATTTGATATTCTATCTCTTCGGGATATTCTTGCTGTCCGTCAGATGAAATCCATTTCCATAATAAAAAGCTTATCTTTGAAAACGTTCTAAAGTTGCCAAGTTTCTGAACCATATAAAACTGTGTTTCTGACAATTGATTTATAAATTTGATTTTTTCATTTTTTATTTGTGTGACCCATAATTCAGAATTAAAAGTTCTTCTTCTTCTACCACTTCATGAAATTAGGCCTTTTGACCTGTTTTCACATCAAGTGGGATTTAATGAATCTTCACATCTAGTAATGGGCGTCCAACACTTCTATGTCCTATTGGTCTGTACTTTAATAAAGCTGGAGGATTTTATCTGTAGGCATTCTTTTAACATGTTCATACCAGGTGTTTCTCATATTGTCAATTGTATTTATTAAATTAAAAATATTTTATAATATCTTCATTTCTTTTTCTGTCCAAAATTGACACACCTGCTGCTGATCGTAAGAACTTAATTTCTGCAGCTTCTATTTTTCTTCTGTCTGAACGGTTAAATAGTCCATGTTTTCACTTGCATATGTTAAGACAGGCACAGCCATAATTTTGTAACAGTTTAATTGTGTGCTCCTCAAAGTTTTATTTTTCAGTGTCCGTTTTATAGTGCCACACATTCTATAGAACTTATTTAATTTACTATTAATATCTTCCTTCTGGCAGTGTGATACATTGCATCCTAAATAATTGAAATTGTTCACCTGTTGTATTGTACTGTTCTCAATTCTGATTTACGAATTAAAAGTTGATATGACATTTTTGCTTTTCTTTATACGTTCTCTCATTTCTGCATCCGTTCAGTGAAATAAATAAAAATAAATTAAGAACAACTCACGAGAATTTTGAAAATATGTTTGTCCTTTAAAGAGAATAAATACATAATGGTTGTAATAATTAAGACAGAGAGGGCTGGTGCTAATGGGATAGGAAGAGAAGTGAGCAGCTTTGCCCTGCCGCAAATCCCTTAGGGGAACTGCGCCCCGTTAGATGAGGCATGTTACTGTGGAGAGCCTTATTGAAGGGGGAGTTTGAGCTCAACTGTGCAATTTCTCTAACTGACCTCCAGTACGTGTCTGCAAATTGACAAACACACGCTCCTGGTATGAACTCAATCAGTTCTTCATTCTTAATTAAAAAAGTGATTACAAAGTTCTCCGCTATATTGAAAGTTACTCAGGCGATTGTATGCGTCATCGTATTCGAGAGGCCTGTTATTTTGTATATATTTTATTAAATGTTTTTTAAAATTTAATAATAGTTTGGACATTGGCATATACAGAAAACTTACAAGCAACACAATCACCATCCATAAAACATCCAGACATCCTCCACAACAAAAAGTTAGCACTTTCATCAGCTTGATCAACAGAATGATGAAATTACCACTTAAACAAGAAAATTATTACAAATAATTAAATTATATAAAAACCTGGCCCGCAAAAATGGATATAATGAGGAAATGATTAACAAATTAATTATGAAACAAAAGAGAAAATAAGAACTAACGAACATCACACAACTAATGTGGCCGTGGTCCATAGTTGGTGTTGATACCAGACGTTTCGCCCTCAACTGCGGAGGGCATCTTCAGTGGCGAGTGCTTCTAGGCGTGTTTCCTGGTCGGAAGATCAGCAAGAGCCACGCCCGCTCACCCTGCACCCACCACTACTACAACGTCCTCTACGTCCACAGCGCTCATTCTAAGTAGATCTTCCGACCAGGAAACACGCCTAGAAGCACTCGCCACTGAAGATGCCCTCCGCAGTTGAGGGCGAAACGTCTGGTATCAACACCAACTATGGACCACGGCCACATAACCCGGAATCACTCAACATTATGATTACCGGCCGTGAAAGCCTGCATTCAACTATCACACAACTAAGTATGGGAATTCATAAAAGAGATAAGTGGGTATCCTTAACATACACAGGAATAAACACAAACGATAGCAAAAATCCTCAAAAACATGACAAAAAGAAAAATTGCCTACAGAACCTATAACAAACTAAATAATATAATTTTAAATAAAATAGAAGAAACAAACATATATCAAAATAAAGGAGTTTACAAATTAAAAAGCAATAGCTGTAACAAATTGTATATTGGAAGAACCACTAGAACCTTCACGACAAGTTGCTGCTACAAACAGTTGGAGTATACATCACTGTACACAACAACAAGTAACGGAAACTCAACCTGCAGAAGATGGAAGGTAACTTCCGAAAGCGCTCCAATTAATTTTGTATACAATATATTAACAAGTTGAGGACGGCGGCACCTACCAACAGGTACAATTTAATTTTTAACTTTCATCGCTTCACGACAAGATTAATGAATGTTTCAGAGATTTCATAAAGGATTAAGGTAAATCCAGTTTTTCAAAACATATAGTAGAAGCAGGACATCAATACAACATAATAGACAACGTATTATCGATCCTGCATAGAGAAAACGATTTATCGAAAATCAAAGTTCTCGAAAAATTAGAAATCATCAAGGAAACCTCAAATAAACACCTGCTGAACGAGAACATACCCAGCATAAACCCTCTGTACAAAATAATTACCAACAACAGTCAGTACCAAAATGAAAGAAGAAGATGATACATAAGTTATCGAAAGGCCTCCTATAAAACAACACTGCAAATTATTGAGGACGACTGAGATATCAGGTACTATTATACAATTATTAAAACTTTAATATATTTTATTAGTCCATCGCTGTAGTCTCGAGGCAACGTGCTGACTTTTCACGCAGCGTGACCTGGATCAATCTCCGGTCGGGACAAGTTTCCTGGATGAGGTTTTTTGGGGGTTTTCCTCACCTGTAAGACAAATGTCAGGAAACTTTAAGGCCCAAACGGTCACCGAATATCATATGTCCATCATAATCATCATCTTTCATATTCGCTTTAGATTAAGCTTAGGATTAAGGAGACTCCTGGCGCACCACTATCACACCGTCATTATCGTCATCATTACCCATCATATCATCGGGGTAGCCGTGACCCCGCCTTCCAGCCGCACCAACCTCAGAAATGGGTTACAATTACGCCAGTATCAGGAGATAACACCAGAAGAGTTCTCTACTGACATTGGCGTAGTTATAACAAATTGAAATGACAATCTGGTGCATTGAATAAAAAATAAATTATTATTGTTATTATTATTGTTGTTATTATTATTATATTATATACGTTAATTTACTTCAAATTACGTCTCATTTAAGAACTTTTTTCAGTACAATTTTACAAAAAAAAAAACATGCCGTAAAGTGGAATCTCAGAATAATTTCATGCAAACGGAGGTACGTTCCTCCAACTTATGAACAAAGTTCGACGGTCGGTCCTGGTGCATTAGTGATTACTAGGGAGAGCATTTTGAGGTGCGGCACCTGTCCAAAAATATAACTGTTTTCATACCCATAGTTCAATACAGACCTGTGTATTTGGGGGGATTGAAGTTGTTGTACATTTTTCACCTTTTCGTGGGATTACTACATTTCGGCCCCTTTTTCCACTTTTTTATATGTTTCAGCACCTTTTCTTCCACTGGTCTGTGTGTTTTTAAAAATAGGACAGACAATGTATATATTTTTTTCTTGAACAGCTTTTTAAAATTTCAATCAGAAATCAACAATATTAAATAAATATTAAAATATAATTTATGTTATTTATATCCCAGCAACAATGGCCAATCTGCAACTGTGAAGTCACATTTAAAATTCAACAGAGTTGCTGCAACTTTTTAAAATAAGTTCAGTTAGTACTGGCAATAATTTAAGAATTTTCTATCTACCGACTTGTTGTTGGCTGTGTTTTACTAGCCTAAAAAAAAGTATTTTTATTAGTATTACAACTGGGTTTTCACAACAATAACAGGGCGAATGTTAATAAGGGTAAATTGTACGCAGAATAATTCAAAACGAAATATATCGAAACTGATGACATCATTATTCGATGTACCATCTGCTAAGTAAATATTGCAATAAATTAAAGAACTATGAATTACCTCTTATGGACTCTATGAAGAAGAAAATTTGGTGCAAAATGATATGCATATTGTATAAACTGAGTTCATGTAACTGATTGAAACCTTAATTCAATTTTTTAGCTGCATCTCTTTTGCACCTTTTTGTATGCATTTTGAAAACCTTTTTTTCTCCCCTTTTACGACCAAAATTTGCAGCTTAAAATCCCTTCCTAGTGATTACTATGCTCGCCTCTAGTCCCGACGCTCTTGAGTTCAAATACGGTTTAGGACAATGTATACATCCTGCTGAATTATAGCATTAACCATTCTCTCAGCAAACATCGGTTGTCATGGTGACTCGTACACTTTCTACTCAGCCTCAGTATGATAGACACCTATTTGAGGGAATATGGCTTCCTTCAGAAGGGAACTGAAGTCGTGTGTCTCGTGCTGTAGATTTACGGTAAATGAAATAAACTCACGACTAAATAAATAGGCCTCTGAGCTAACTTTGTAGGCCACTTCATGACCAGATATTACTTGAGACGCTAGTGACTCTACCTGTTAAAAATCGTTGTTAAAAATGTTTAAAAGCTGAACCATGACAAAGTTAATTATAATGTTATAAATAAACAAGCGCCATTTTGAGGACTTGATAGTGAGCCATCTGTATAGTTATGGAGCCAGTAATTTTTAGGGTATCCGGTGCGGAGAGTCTCTACGGCTGTCCATATACTCAATGTTGGCTGCACTGAAACACGTCCTTGTTGTTGTATAGAATATTCGTTAAAATCAATATGGCTTCCATGTATTCATGCTACGTATATAGTTAAGTGGGAAATGATTTTTTAAAAAGAAACCCGACGAATAAAATTTCTCAGGAGTTTATGAAATAATTAACAAAGTAGCGTCAAATGTTGTAAGGTTCAGCCCAATCCTCTGTACCAGTATTGCATTCAGCTCCTTCTGCTGATGATGGGACTAGTTCCGAAAGGCCTAGAAAGAATTAAGAGCTTACAGCAGCAAGACGTTGAAAATTAGAAAAAAAATGGATATTAAATATTCAATTATAGATTAAATAACATACGAGCAATTAAATTGGTATGGGGATGTACGACGAACGCAAGAAGAAATGTTACCCAATAAAAACATTTGAATGGTGTCCACCTAGAAGAAGATAGAAAGAAATACCTCAAAACTAATGGATGCAAGATGTAAGAACTGGGATGAGGACAAGAGGACTGGAGGACATGGAGTAGGTGGATAAGGACTAGTGGAAAAGGAAAATAAAATCTTAAGGACAGAAAGATGCATCAACATTGAAAATCTGAATATAAATAGATAAATTTGATTTTTCCTGAAGGAATAAATAAAAACTAAGTATGTTTATACAACAAGTAAGGGTTTAATGTCTGTTTTATTAACTTTAACATAAAATTAAGTATGTGCGAATTGCGGATGCATGATAAGGCAGAGTTTTTGAGTGGGATTTTTCATGACGTCATATGACCACAACTACCGCATTTCCATCTGTTTTGTGGGTTGGATTATTGCCAGCACATTCTCAATCTTCAAATAAATACAATCGACGTTGTTTGAAGAAGCTTCATAATTCAATTTTCAGCAACAAAGGTATGAAATTTTGATTTTTCATAACCTAATACCCGGTGTGCGCTGCTACGCCTAAACAAAAGAAACGTGTTTTTATGTTTAGTCGAATAAGTAAACACTATACAGGCCTCGGGAGGCCCTTGGAGTAGTAGGAGGTTAAGGCTCCCACTTTTTCTAGACAATCGGCACTTGATGTCAGCCGGGTTCTCAGCCCTGCGTGACGGCCGCCTTTACCCCCAGAACAAGCGTCTGGTACTCATTTCCGTTAGAGGCTGAGTCGACCCTACGGTCATAGTGCCGCCAGAAAATTTTGGTCAGTTTAAAAATCCTGATCCCACCGGGACTTGAACCATCGACCTTTGGGCTTGTAGCGCAGTGCCTTAACCACTACGCTACGGCGTGCCCCTTTGTAACTGTACTTTCATTAATTAATTTTTATTTTCTTTTTCATAAATATCTCTGCTCATATTTCTGTAACTAACTCACTGGCACTATCGAATCCGTAGGTTCATGGCCGCGAAGTCATAAGCTCTCCATATATCCCTATCCTGAGCCAATGTTTTCCAATCATTCCCTGTATAATCTACTTCCCTCAAATCATAGTTAATGTTATCCTCCCACCTCATTCTAGGTCTACCAACTGGTTTTCCTACAAGAAGCTTCCTTGCAAGTCTTTCATTCCCCATTCGTGCCACATGTCCTAACCATCGCAGTCTACAACACTTAACAGTTCTCATTATATCTGGATTCCTATAAAGACCATGTAGTTCACTGTTAATTAGTGTTCTCCATTCACCTGTCTGTTCATCTCTCTTTGGTCCAAAAATTTTCTTAAGAACTTTGTTCTCAAATACTCGTAATCTCATTTCCCCCTTAAAGTAAGAGTCCATGTTTCGTATTCATATAATATAACTGGTAGAATAATAGTTTTATATATTTTCAGTTTAACCTTTTTTTGAAAGGAGTTGGGAAGTCAAGAGTCCTGTAATGCATAATAGCACGCATTTCCAGAATTTAGCCTATGTTTAATTTCCCTGTGCATCTCACTCCTGTTTGTTATTACTGTTCCAAGGTATTTGAATTCAGCCACTTCCTCAAAATTCCCCTCATTTGTCATTAGCTGTCCATTTTCCTTATATAATGCATTTCTATCAACTTCAATTAATTTTATCGTAATTTTAAAACCTCATAATATTAATTGCCATCATAAGTTTTATGAAATAAAATACATTAAACACCAAATTGTTAAACTTATGGAAGACTGTAGAAAGTTTGAAATAGTTGAACATACAAAAAATCGGACATATGTGACATGTGTTTATGTTAACTCACCATTACATAACATACAATCCATTTGTTGCAGAGGTGCAATAGGACGACAGGTTGTTGTGGCATTGAAGGAATGAACTATGAGAAAAAGATGTCGGCACTGCTGTTTCTCCGAGCACTACAAACACATAAGAACTTCCACATCACTTCTAACTTCGCAGCAGCGAGTAGGTTTGATGACGTGGTGTTGAAGCTCGGTTACAACGCGTGCATTATACAACTTAAGCACAAAATAAAATCACAAACTGTTCTCAAATTACATAAACTTGTTCACGATAAAGAGTTGAGATTGAAGAAATATCTGGAGTCTCTCCAGGAAATCAAAACATGATGGGAAATTGACGATGACTTGAAGGAATGTGGGAAATTTGTTGATGCAAAATGTGTAATATTTACAAATGTTGGGATAGATGAGGGTTTAGTTAATGATGCTGACACTGCATATTTAAATATTGTCAGTACTGGAGGCAGATTAGTCTCTCTGACTGAGCTATGTGGCAATTTGGCTAGATATAAGGCTATACTGTCAGCAGAAGTCAACAATGGGAATTTGACTGAATCTCCAGAACTGTTGGAGGTTGTACATAAACTTTACAACAATCATGCTCGAACTCCTCCCAGCACTAACCAGCTTCAAGAGATGCTGGGACACCTCGAATGTCTGGAAGACTTGACCCTGTATCAGGAACTTGTCCCACAGCTCTTCTTGTATACAGAGCAGTCATCTGAGTCGACACTGGATGATCTGATCAAACAAGAGATTCATTTAGACAAACTTATTGATCAATTTTTTAATGCTGTGACGCACTGGTGTAGAACATCCAACAAGTATCTGACAGGAGATTGGAAGGAGTGGACAGACATGCTAGAGTCATGTACAGCCAGCATTACTGAACCAAACCCTCCAATAGATGTTAAATTTACACCAGAAAACTGTGTTCTCATAACAGAAAAGTTAACACATGGTAACAGAATAATGTTAATAAAAAGCAACTGCACCAATCTCAGCGCAGTCAAAGTGTTGCAGACTTTTGTAAGCAACACTTTGCTGATAGATGTCAGGACTCTGCAGGAAAGTGTGAATGAGGTGGTGACAGTATGGAGGTTAGGAATATGCAATGTGTTGGTGGTGAAGGGATGGAACACACATGTCACTGCACTGGTGAACAAACTTTCCAGCTTGCCTAAGTCAAAGTGTTTGGTTGTGATATCAGACACACACCTAACAGGGCAGCAGTTTGTCACAGTGAGTGACAAGTTCAGTTTCAGTCAACTGGATCCAGAATCGGAGCGTCAAATCCTGGAACGTCAAGTTGACTTCCAGGGTTACCATGTGAGTCTGAATGCACTGGCTGACGTCTCATTCTTCGAGGCTCTACTATCTGCAGATGTAGTGGAGGAGGTACACTACACACTGTATGTAGGACAAAAACTGCAGGAACTAGACCCCTCTTACCTGCAGCACACATTATTAAGGAATGATATCGTTTGTAAATAAATATTTGGGGAAGGACTCATCACGCTGGCTATAGAAGGAGTACATGAAGATAAACTGGCTGAACTAGTGCGATCTGGTGAGGAAATCATGACATTTAATCAAGACAACTTTATGGCAAACAAAGCTCTCACCGCAGTGAAAGACAATATTCACTGGCTTGAAGCCTGTGAACGACGTTTCCGCTGGCTGAAGTCAAAAGGTGATATGTCACATGTAAGAAAACATTTCATACAGGAGTCTACAAGAATTGCCGATTCAATTGTAGGATTACGTCAGCAGGTGGTGCTAGCTGTTGCCGAGCCTGGGATGGGTAAGACAGCAGATATTTTTAACATAGCTCATGTGTTATAACAAAATGACCCGTCCACATGGGTGGTGACCGCTTGAATGAATGGGTAATTCTCATCACCTCTCAGGTCACAGCTGTGGAATTCCTGCAGCAAGTTGCAAGTCTCAAAACAGAGTTTCAGAAACATCTACTTGAACACCAATTGCTGCCCAGTGGAAATGTTGTGGTTCTCGTAGACGGTTTTGACGGAAGTTCTGCAAATTACACGGAACAGGTATTGGAATAGCTTAATAAATTCTCCAAATACAACATTAAAAAAATGTAACTTCTCGACCAGTTATGAAGGAGAAATTAGAACAAAATCTTACTAGCTTAGCTTTTTCATTTAGAGGCATTGACTATGAAGATCAAATAAATTTTCTTCTCAAATACTGGAATCAGAATCCTCGGGTATAATAATTCATTTATGTTCTGTTGCAACGTGTAAGGGAGACGTTAAATGACAGCTGGAATGAATTTGCAGGAATTCCACTGCAATGTAGAATGTTGGGAGAAGTGTTTCATGAGGATACTAATCATTACACTAGAACTGGTGAAGTGAAGCTCCCTCCAAGTCTTGATGTACTCCTGCTGTACGAGCAGTTTGTTGATAAGACGTTCCAAGTATATTATGATAAGTTGAATGTAAATGTGAATATTGCTATGCTACAGCGTCTGATTCAGACTCAGAAGCACCATATTCAGCAGATTCACATGAACTGTGCAATGATTTCATACTTTAGTCATGAATACATAAACGCATTACTAAGTTCAAAGACCATCACGGCAGCAAATGAGGAATTTACCAACAAGTGTAACCTCAGTGAGGATCAAATTGGAATTATAACTCACATTGTGCGCAACAAGGCAGTTTTTGTTCATCAAACATTTGCTGAATACGTTGTTTCAATGTGGTTTTTTAGAAAATTTCCAAACTGAATCACAATTAACCAAACGAATGTATTTTGTTGATAATTTTGAAGTCATACGAAAGTTTCCGGACATGAAGTGCACACTACAGTGATTAATGTAGACCTTCCGAAAGTCAAGTAGATTTTGAATCAAAGTACAGATGCGAATGAGCGAGACAGAGGTGGTAGAACAGCTTTGCAACTTGACATCATGAATTTAAAGAAATTTGAAAGATTTGTAATTGGTGTTGATGAAGTTAAATATAGAATCGTAGAAACTTTGCTGGAACATGGTTCTCACGTTAACTGTGAGGAAGATAAAGTGTTGCATTGCAGACCACTGCGACGTACAGAGGAAATTGAAGCTTGGTCTGATGTTGACAAGTTGTTAGGTAAACAGGCAGATGACACAGACCTGATTTGGATAAGAGAAAATATAGGAAAGCGAGAGGCAAGCAGACAACCCTCTGTTGAGCGTGAGAGTGAAATGAGTGTGGAATACTACATGAGCGATGAGCGATGAACTTAATAACGTAATGTACAAAGCTCTGAAGGAAGGATATTTAAATTTAGTCAAATTCATACTGAACTGTGGAGTTAGAGTACATAATGAAATTTATGACTTACGTAAGAAACAAGCACACACAATGTTATTCCGCTCTGTAGAGTTCGGGCAGTTGGAAATGGTGCAGTTGCTAACAGAGCGAGGAAGTGATGTTAATGTATCTGACAGTTTTCTGAGAACAGCAACTAATAGTAGTAGCTGAACGTGGCCTATTGCAAGTAGCACAGTTACTTATCAACATGGAGCTGATGTAAATGCAAAATATATAGTTGCTACAGCGTCTCATTGTCAGCTGAGAGAGGAAAACATGAAATTGTGAATATTTTATTACCATTCATATCCCACAGTGACATTGATTCAGTAATTTGTTCAGCTGGTCATGGTTACTTAGAAGCTGCACAAATTCTAATAAAAAATAAAATGATCAACTCACAAGACAAGGAAGGCAAGACTGTAGTGTTGTTAGCAACCCGTCTGGGTAAACATAACACAGTGGAGTTCCTGTTACAACACGGGCTGATGTTAATGTATCTGATAAGGGTAGCGGGACTCCACTAATGCCGGCAGCTGAACGTGGTCATTTGAAAATAGCAAAGCTCCTTGTTCAATTTGGAACTGATGTAAATGCAAAACAGAAATATGGTGACACTGCACTATCATTGTCAGTTGAAAGTGGAAAACATGAAATTATGAATTTTTTATTACCACTCACATCCCACAGTTGACGTTCTCATTCAGTAATTTGTGCAGCTGGTCATGGTTATGTGGAAGCTGCACAAATTCTAATAAAAAAATGATCAATTCACAAGACAAGAAAGGCAACACTGTACTGTTATTAGCAGCCCGTCTGGGTAAACATGACGTGGTAGAGTTATTCATACAACACGGAGCTGATGTCAATATATCTAATAAGTATAACAAAACTCCTTTAATGCAGGCAGCTGAACGTCGCCATTTGAAAATAGCAAAGCTCCTTGTTCAACATGGAGCTGATGTAAATGCGGGAGATGCATATTGCAACATTGCGCTCTCATTGTCAGCTGAGTGTGGAAAACATGAAATGGTGGATTATTTATTATCACTCACATCCCACAGTGACATTGATTCAGTCATTTGCGCAGCTGGTTGTGGTGATGAGGAAGCTGCACAAATTCTAATCAAAAACAAAACTATCAACTCACAAGACAGGCATGCCAACACTGCACTGTTATTAGTAGCTAGTCTAGATAAACATGACACAGTGGAATTCATGTTACACCACGGGGCTGATGTTGACATATCTGAGGAGTATAAGAGTGATCTACTAATACATGCAGCTAGGTATGGTCATGTGCAATTAGCAGAGCTCCTTATTCAACATGGAGCTGATGTAAATACAAGAGATAAGGATGGCAACACTGCACTTATACATGACAATTATACATGAACATGATAATGTAGAACAGTTGTTGTTAGAGAACGGTGCAAAGTTACGTAAATAATGATATACAAACACATTTCGTTAATATTTATTCCGTTGTTATTCAATGTAACCACAGGCAACGAGGCCGTGCGTGCTTATTTACAAATTACTTCTCCTCAACTCGTGCCCAATCCTGGTCCACAGATGAGATGAGATGAAACCCTTCAAATTGAATAACGAGGATGCCGGCCGACCACAGCTGACGCATCATCACAGGGGCAGATGAAATGAAATGGATCAGATTAGTGTGGATAAATGGTGGAATGAAATTTGTGGTAGGGAACAACGGGATGAACTCCGAGAAAAACTTGCACAGCCTCAGTTTCGTCCATCATAAAACCCACGTGGATTGACCGTGACTCGACCTCGGGACCGCAGCAAGCGTCTAACTGCTTGTGCCACGGAGCTGCCTACATATTACTCATTTATTTTAGTGTGATGCTCAACTTTATGTGGAGGAGAATTTTCAATTGTGTAACACACGAGTTATTTGTTGTTATATCTATAGCTGCTTTACAGTAACTCCCAACTTCATATTTTCCTACACAACATTTATTCTACATAACGTGCAGTGTGTATTTTCTTGCCTTGTAACTTTTAAATTTGTCTCATTAATAACATTCAGCCCACATTCCTTCAATATTCATTATTGCTACAGTTTTATTATTATTGCTATATATATATATATATATATATATATATATATATATATAGGTATATAGGTAATGAAAAACAGCTCAGTAAGTTTTTCTCCTCTGTTTGTCAACAGATTTTTTTGTTAGGTATTGACGAGCTTTATTGCTATCAATAAAAAGTTGGACCTGCACTTGCTAAGACCATAAACAAATTTGGAGATCAAAATTTTGATAAAATTGGTGTATTATTGCAAAGTCCAGTGTCTTCGCATCGACAATTATATGTTGATTCAAGTTGACTACGTTCATTTGATAGTTTGAAATTATATATTTCTAATGAAAATGATCAAAGCAACGTACTCAATAAAAATAGAATTTTTACAAAGAATATTGTATATAGAGAAGTGTTACGTATACAATTATTCAAATTGAAGTGGAATTTCAAATTAAAATTTATTTTTTAATGTCCACCGCTGTCGTCTCGAGGTAGCGTGCTGCCTTGTCACAAAGCGGGCCCGGATTCTATCCCCAGTCGGGTCTAGTTTCCTAGTGAGGTTTTTTCGACGTTTTTCCTCGTCTGTAAGACAAACGTCAGGAAACTTTAAGGCCCAAATGGTCCCCGAACACCATCTGGCCATCATTATCATCAATACCGTATTCGCCTCTTTTGATTAAATTTAGATTAAGGCCTCTCCTGGCATATCATTACCATGATCAACTCTCATATAATCGGGGCAGCGTAACCTCGCCTTTTAGGCGCCCCAACCTCAGAAGTGGGTTGTAAGTATGCGATGTCAGAAGAGAACAGCATTAATGTCGAAATGACAATCTAGGCATTAAGAAACTATTTGTTAATTGCTTAATCATTTAATTCATTTAAATAACATATACAAATTGTAATTAATTATTTTAATGAATTTATTTTTGTATTATTAATAACTAATTTATGCTTTATTTTTAATTGAAATTGAAATCTTGTTTCTTATCAATATATCAGATTTTTAAAATTGTGATTTGCTGTTATTTTATTGATTTTTTATTTAATTATAATTGTACTGAACTATTCTGTATTGTAAGTGCATATAAAAAAGTATGGTCTCGGATACGCAACGAACGAATGTATAAAAGTAGAAAAAAATTGGAAACATGCAAATTCATATATCAACATTAACAAGATTTATGATAAATTTCCGTTGAGGTATTATTCAAAATTAAAATATAAAATTATGAAATATTTACCTAAAAGGTCCGTCTCCTCAACTTTATTAGTTATTTATCTGTAGCTCTTTCGGCACTAGTACCATCATCAGAAGGATTCAAAACTGGTGTTTCACTGAGAATCTGATAGAGGGGCTTACATGTGCTGGGTGCGTTTTCATGTATCAGTTGGTCGTTGTTAACTGCCTTCAAAATTTCTATAGAGACCATCTGATAAATGAAAACGCACCCAGTACGTGTAACCCCCTCTACCAGATTCTCAGCAAAACACCAGTTTTGAATCCTGCTGATGATGCGACCAGTCCCGAAAGCGCTACAGTTAAATAACTAATAAGGTTGAGGAGACGAACCATTTAGGTAAATATTTCATAATTTTATATTTTAAATTCATATATGTTATCCTTAAATTTTCAATAATGATCATGATCTTATTTCGACCACTGGGCGAACACTAATAATTATTATTATTGTGACGGTGATATTACGAAATGAAGTTAATAAATGTTTTGTCTGTAATATTTCAAATTCGCTCAAAAACGTGCTGCATTTTACCCTACATATAAACCTTACCAGAAGGTATGTGAATACAGAGGGGAGCAACACCATAAAAAAGAGTTTGTAACAACAAATTTAACAAACAAAGCTACTCAATATAAATGATACAGACATCGTCACTTGTTTCATTATAAGCATAATTATAAATAAATTATTGAATGTGTTTTTAACAACTTGGCAGTATTGACTGAATCAGCCTTAAAAACTATCAGTTCAATATTGTTGATGTTTTGTCTTGAAACAACTGCACAAGTCACATTATTCTCAAAGTGTTTTAGGTGTTGTTACTTTTGTGTCGGTTGTTGAATATCTAATGAACATATATGTGTCCTTAAATAGAAAGAAATGGAAGGACATCTGTTAATCCTTGATACCTGCCGAGGCATAAAATTACAAAATTCAACATCATGTGAAACAAAACATTGGACGCTACAAGTAATGGAATGTTTTGTGAATTCTGTTCACTTCCATGAAACTATAATGTAAATAAAGAACTTATAAATGTATTGTGTTTTTTGTCTGTACATCAGTGTTTCTCAAACTGTGGTCTACACAGGGTGTTTGTCTCACATTGACCATGTTTGCAACAAACTCCCAGTGAATATAATCTTGAAAATTCTATCAGACACACAACATTACGTTAAACAATGGAAATTACATATGAGACAACCTGGTATTATATATATATATATATATATATATATAATATTTATTGTACATACAGAGTTATTAAAACATACTGAGAATATATAGAATACAGAAGACGGCGGGGCGCGCCGGTTTGTTTATTGACAATATCCTGTTTACATCTATACTTTCTAGCAAACTCTCAACTAACTATTCTAGCTGATTTTCTATGTTAAAATTCAGACCTTAATAGAAACAAAATACTGTACAGGTGCCGAACCGTTGTATGAAAGTAAATGGGTAAATTAATTAACTATTCACTGTATGACAATGTCATTCGTATTGAATGTATGCCATGTTTGTTTTACTTCATCCATAGCTCGTGTTGAAATAAATAATAGACCGCATGATAAGCAGACACACAGTCCTACCTGTATAAACGTTCTCTTCCTTTTTTGCATATTTACGACACTACAGGGATTCCAGATTTAACAATTTTTAATGTCTATCTGATTTGGTGTTTTATTAACAATACCCTCAGTGGATGGTGACCACAAGGTGCCCAAGCTGAGCAAAACATTTCTTCCGCTTACTTGTGTTTTGCACTCTTAACTTTACTATCTCACCTCTCTAGGTTAACTCTTGTTTTTTCGACTCCGACGCTATTATGGCTACCGAGGGCTAGAGAGTCTTTCCTTTCTTCTATTTCTTCTTTCCTTTATTTTCTTTTCTTTTCTTCTCCAGAAAAGCCTGACGAGAGGCTACAAGATGGCAGCCCCATCACTGGTCTTGCCTTTCTTTGGCCAGCAACCAATCGAAGGGACTATTATTATGCTTTCAAGTCTTATATGAGAATTTCCCCGGAATCTCAGGGCCGTCCTATGAAACGCTGGAGGGAAAATTTTCTATAAGATCGTAAGAGGCCTTGGCCTAATACTTGGAAGGAAGAAGAAGTAGATTAACACTTATGTGAACAGAATAGAATAAGAGGCGACAAATATACTTAAACAACTTACTTACTTACTCACTGGTACTATCGAACCCGTAGGTTCATGGCCGCACGGACATAAGCTCTCCATACATCCCTATCCTGAGCTAATGCTTTCCAATCATTCCCTGTATAATCTACTTCCCTCAAATCATAGTTAATGTTGTTCTCCCACCTCATTCTTGGTCTACCAACTGGGCGTTTTCCTTCTGGCTTTCCTACAAGAAGTTTCCATGCACGTCTTTCATTCCCCATACGCGCAACATGTCCTGCCCATCGCAGTCTACGGGACTTAACTGTTCTTATTATATCTGGCTTCCTATAAAGACCATGTAGTTCATTGTTATGTAGTCTTCTCCATTCACCTGTCTGTTCATCTCTCTTTGGTCCAAAAATTTTCCTAAGAACTTTATTCTCAAATACTCGTAATCTCCCTTCCTCCCTTAAAGTAAGAGTCCATGTTTCGCATCCATATAATATAACTGGCAGAATAATAGTTTTTATATATTTTCAGTTTAACGTTTTTTGAAAGGAGTTGGGACATCAAAAGTCTCTGCAATGCATAATAGCATGCATTTCCAGAATTGAGCCTATACTTAAACAACTAGGGGCATTAATTTAAAGATACTTGTATACGGCAGGTATACTCGAACCAACGGATCTGTGCCCCTACAGCGCTGAGATCATTCTTAGAAAAGTACACGTCTATACTCTCACCATTTCACCGCAATCCCCTCCCACTACGTCAAACAATAGTAACGTTAACTTATCTAGTAGGGATGTTGCCAAACTTCCTCCAGTGTCATGGCTCTTGAATATTGAATAATGCAAGGCTGGAGTAGAGTTGAAAACACTGGAGTGCAAGTTCAAGAAAGATATATAAAATAGAGAGAGATAGGAATGCAGGGAGGGAAATGATTTGCCGAGGCAAAAAAAGGAAGTAGGCTTTAGTTAGCATATCTTGCGGGGGCACGGATCCGTTGGAGAGACAAATAGTAGTAGCAGAATCAATAACAGCAGAAATAGTAGTAGCAATAACAGTATCAGAAACAGCAGTAGTACAGCTATAGTATTTTATTAATTACCTGTCTAAATCTACGAAATTGGACCCGCGGCTTTACATTCCTTCCTAATGAAGTCATTCTATTTGTTTAAATAACAAAATTTTAGAGAGAGTTAATGAGTTTACTTATTTGGGATATAAGCTCTCTTTTGTTGAAAATTTGGATTTATCAGAGAAAATTGTGAAATTTAACAAATCAATAGGAATCATTAATAGAGTTTTAAAACCTTCATTAATGCAAAATCAACTCGTACTCGTCTTTATCAAGTAATGGCTCGACCAGTCCTATGTTATGGGAGTGAAGCGTGAACTATAAGGACGTGAGATGAAAGCAGACTAACAGCTTGTGAGATGAAATTTATGCGCCGAACAGCTGGCTACACCAAATGGGATCGAAAGAAAAATGTAGAAATCCTTCAAGAACTTAATGTGTCACCAATACTGGACTACATCTCCAGATATCAGCTAAACTGGAAGGAACATGTCTCAAGAATGGCTAGATCCAGGATCCCCAAGGCAATAATGAACTACTGTCCAAATGGGAAACGGCCACTTGGTCGACCTATGAAAAGATGGCACGAAAACCACTTTCTCAGACCGTCACAGTTCTTCTAGGACTGATACCTGGCAGGATGATGATGATGAAGTAATTCTGAGGATTTTTATGCTTAAACACCTACCGTCCCCAGACTAGTTTGAACTCGCGCGCCTCGGAACGAGAGCTAAGAATGGTAACCACTACTTCAACGAGCCTGACGTATATTGCATATTCCAAAGTATTTTTTTAAGATTACTACACAACTGTTTTACTTTTGGCAGAGTGGAAGAGAAGGCCAACGAAATCAAATATAAAGTCATGTGATACCATAATTGGTCTTAGGAGGTCACTGAGTTGAAGTTATCACCTTTCCAGAGAATCAGCTCGAGATGTCAGCCGAGTAGTCAGCCCGACCGCCTTTTATTCCCAGAACAAGCGTCTGACACTCATTTCATGTAGCCACCAGCTGAAAAATTCTGAGCCATTTGAGATTCGAAACCGCGATCTTGTAGCGCATCCCGTTAACCAAGTACTCTAAGATGTCTTCCTTAAATTACTACTCCTTCCAACCGAAGAATGAGCAGAAATATAAATAGAACCCATGTGGTATCAGATAAATTGTTGTAATGCGTTCGAGAACCAATGAAAAGCTCTTCAGGCCACATGGATATCATTTACATCTATTTATTACATTATTTTGTTTCAAAGGAATTCAAAAATGAACACCAGAATTAAGAAACAGAAGTATCCATTTTTCAATGTTTCACCAACCTACAATATTGTTGTTTGTGCAATCTTATATCGGTCTGTAGCTTTTTGTATGTAACCAACTCTTGAAAATATAATTTGTGGGTCTGTTTGAAAAAAAAAATATATAATTCTTCTGTGCGTGTGTATGTCACTGAACTCCTCCTAAACGACTGGACCGATTTTGATGATTTTTTTTGTGTGTGTTTGAGTGAGTTCCTCGATGGTTTAGATTCACAAATGGACCCTCGAAAACAATTAGGTGTACACCTAAGGTGAAAATTAAAAAATCACTCTAGCGGTCACAACTTTCGATATTTTACAACGAAACTCAGTATACCCCATTAAAAATAAATCGAGGTAGGTATTATCAAAATTGAACGAAATCTGATAATTAGAAGTGGATTACCTGAAATCCGAAATTAAAAACTGACTATCAACCGCCGTGCTTGGTTAGTCTCAGCGTATAACATACTATTTAATTAAACTTTAATTTTTTATTTAGGAATATTCCACAATACAGTGTTTCTCCTTCAACCAAAAGTGATTTGTCGCCAGAGGTTCCTGTCTAAAGCATCTTATTCCCTTAAATGCCGTATCTAGCTTCCATATTTCTCCTCATTCCGTCTATCCAACGTTCTCTAAGTTTGCCTTTTCCACTTCTTCCATTAGCTTTCGAAAGAAGGGTCTTCTTTGGTACTCTCTGTTCTTCCATTCATATGAGTTGTCCATACCATTTCAAACGTTTTTCTTATCTTTTTAATATGTATTAAGCTTTAATATTACATTTATCTAGGCGTAGCAACGCATCCCAAATACAGTATAACCTGTCTATGAAGGAACATGACGGTTCCTTAAGTATATTTCCGTCTTGGCAGTTTTCCTTCTTATAAAGGGTTCCCAAATTACAAGCTTGAATTTTCTCACGCGGTGTAAGGGTTTTACATGCACGCTTTACAGACATAACGTATTGAACTGAAATACAGATAAAATAGTGTATGTAACGTAGCATAGTTTACACGGCAAAACAAAACAACTCTATTATACAAAAACGAGATGGAACTCAACTACAGGACGACTGCAGAGTTTCCCCAACTCCCTCGCAGGTTACGTAAGCAGGCAAGGAAAAGCGAGGGATTCCCCGCTGTCACACATAACAAGGGTATCTCCGCAATACAATGGCAACACAAGAAGGTAAATATATATAATGCAGTAGTGTCATATGCAGAATTTTCACATGTGGTCATTAATACTGTAATTACAACGTTCTTAAGAATAATTTTCCGTCTTACTGAGGTAAAAATTAACTACTGATACTTTAAAAACCATTCCGTTTCCGCGTTATGAAGGTTTACGGCTTGTACAGGCCGATTTTACATTTATAAAATCGTACCGTATGTTTATAGCGAATTCAGAGGATGACCTACAACGTTCAGTCCACTCTTTTCACCTAATAGCAATGAACTACAACATGGAAATCTCAACAGAAAAATCTAAAGTCATGGCTTTCCTAGGAAAAGATCCAGTCCGCAGTTAAATTATTATTAATAATAATAATATTATAACAAACTAACACATTTAACTGCCTCGGATACCAAGTTACATACGAAGAGGAAAAATATTTTAGTCAAAAAATTATAAAATTTAACAGAGTAACAGGAATTATAAATAATATTTTCAAGCCAAACACAGTACAGCAATACACACGAACTAGAATTTATAAAACACTGGCCAGACCCATATTATGATACAGCAGTGAGGCCTGAACAATTCGCAGTGTATATGAACAAAGACTAACTGCGGCGGAAATGAAATTTACGAGACGTACTGCAGGTTACTCAAGAACAGACCATAAAAGGAATTCTGAGATTCTCAAAGAATTACAAACAGAATAAATCATGCAATATGTAAAAAAAATACAGAAACAACTGGAAATCTCACGTAAGAAGAATGAGCAGAACAAGAATACCACGTCAAATCTTAAATTACCAGCCACCAGGCAAGAGATCTTTGGGCAGACCCTTCGAAAGTTGGATTGAGACCGTAACAGACCACTAGGTCTATCACATGAAAAGAAGAAGAAGAAGAAGAATAAAATCGTACCCTTCTGGAGATTTTTTTTCCGTCTCTGCAGGTTTCCTTCTTATAATGGTTCCGGCTAAGACAGGTTTCACTGTATTAGCTAGTTTTGTATTTACATTGCCGTTTAGAATACGGTGAAGAAATGAAATAGTAGAATTGGTGACAATAGACAAATGTGTGGACACATAGAAACGAGAGCAGCAGAGGTATGGGAGACGAGTGTACTCAGAGTCTATTGATCGCCAGACACTGGAGCATACAACAATGCATGGAATCCAGCTCCAACGTCCCCTTACACCCTCTCTACAGGCATTGTTGTTTCACTATATTCATTTAATAAAGAATTCTTCAGCCATCTTAATAATATTTCCAAATACTTTATAAATCTTCAATATTATCAACATTCGATGGGGATTTTACATTGTATTGAATTAATAAACAACAACTACATTTCCAAAGAGAATAGGAATTTAATAAAAAAATCTATTTTAAACAGATACCCGCTTTAATATCTTCAAAATTCCTTAGAGTATGTTTGATATTATTAAACCAGCTTCGAGCATGAAGCATCTTTGTTATTAGAAACGAAACGGAACTGCTTTTCTGATGAATCCTACATGAACAGTCATCTCACATATTAGATCTAACAGTGTCTTCCGTCCGCTTATTTATTGTCGTTTCAATATTTACGTCACATAGTGCCTAATAATATATGTTTATTTTTATTTCGAGTCCACCGCTGTGGTCTCGGGGTAGCGTGCTGCCTTGTCACGCAGCGGGCCCGAGTTCGATCCCCGGTAGGGTCAGTTGGGTGAGGTTTTTATCGGGGTTTTTCCTCGCCTGTAAGACAAATGTCAGGAAAACGTTAAGGCCCAAACGGTCTCTAAATCATATGGCCATCACAATCATCATCATTCATATTCATCTTAGGTTAAGCTTAGGATTAGGCTCTCCTGGCGCACTATTATCATCATCATCATCATCCATCACATCATCGGGGCAAAGTAACCCCTCCTTCCATGCGCCCCAACCTTAGAAGTGGGTTACAAGTACTCCATGCCAGGAGAGAAACCAGGAATGTCGAAAGGCAAACGTGGGGCATTTGAAAAAATAAATAGGCCTAATCTATTGTTACAGCAATCAGTGACGCTTTGGTTCGTAGTTACTAGGCAACGAAATATATACTTTATATTCTAACAAAACAAAAAACGCACTATTAAAACATAAAATTCAGCTTCAACAATACGTAGAACAGTCCTTGAATTTCGTATAATTATATAAATAAAGTTTTCTTGCCTTTTCTGGCAGTATATAGATTGTTGCATATTAGACTGCTTTTAAAAAAATTCGTAATGAACCGAGAAAATCATCTTCTCCGCTCATTTTTACTTCAAATTTACATATGAAATTAACACCCAAAATTGCAGAATATAACAACGTTTGTTTATTTATCGTGTCTTTTTTTTTCTCCAAAGTCCACGTTACTCTTTCTCTAAAAATATCGTTTCCGCAATATCGTTTCCGCAATATCGTTTCCGCAATATCGTTTCCGCAATATATGAATTGCATTAAATATGGGACGATCCATATCAAATCGGACAGCAAAAAATCTTGCAATTTATTTTTTTAATTTTATGTATCCCTAAATATAGTGAATACATTTATAAACGTATTAATACAGAAATTTAATTTTTATCATTTATAGGTTCGTAGTTATGATGATCTAAAATTATCGTAAATATGGTAAACTAAAACGTTTACTAACTAATATTTCTGAAACAGTAAACAGCAAAAATTTGTTTCAAACATATTTATATAGGTGATATCATGTAGTTTAAAGGTGTTATTTTTATAATTAGGATATTTTTATTTTCGGTGTCAATTTTCTGTTTTATGGCTGTTTACTGCAGTACATATCAAAAAATGAAAACGGAAAAAATACAGGATACTATTCACGTAATAAGGGTTAATTTCCAGCAATTACCCTTTTGGAGAGTTGAATAGTTCATACAACATAATTTTTTTTGTTCTATTTTCGTAAAAAACTCGCGGGTCCACGGCGCAGCAGATTCATTTCACGACCAAGGTCGCGCGCGTACTTTATTGAAAGAGCTTCATCAGCGACTTTTTCAACTGCCATTAAATCAAATAGATTGTTATATGTTCTGCTTAATGGAACAGTACCGTAAATTTATAAAAGTGGCGATATTTTAATTCTTACGCAGTAGATATTTATTTATCAAATTTTATTGCTGAAGTGAGAAGTAAAGAGCTCTGTTACTTACGTTTACTGTGAATTATTAAACAAATTATTTATAACTAACTCACTCACTGGCTCTGTGGCACCTGTAGGTTCATGGCAGCGCGGACATAAGCTCTCCATACATCCCATCCCGAGCTAACGTTTTCCAATTATCCCCTGTATAATCTACTTCCCTCAAATCATGTATAATGTTATTCTCCCACCTCATTCTTAGTCTTCCAACTGGGCGTTTTCCCTCCGGTTTTCCTACCAGAAATTTCCTAACACCTCTTTCATCTTCCATACGTGCCACATTTCCTGCCCATCGCAGCCTACGATACTTAATTGTTTTTATTATATCTGGCTTCCTATACAGATCATGTAGCTCACTATTATGTAGTTTTCTCCATTCACCTGTCCGTCCATCTCTTTTTGATCCAAAAAATTTCCTAAAAACTTTATTCTCAAATACTCGTATCTTCTTACAATTTAAATGTAATATTATATAATAAAAACTCTCATCATTAATTGAATAAACTGGTATAAATTTTTATTATCTTATAATTACTAATTTCAGTCTTAAAATAACTTTTTATTCAGTGTATTGTATTGTACCCTGAAAAATTTGACGAAATAGTATTGTTATAAGATATCACTTCCAAATAAAACCGAATGTTTTAATACTCGTACCACTTCCTACCAAACAATAATAATGCAGCATCAGCGAGTCTTCCTTAAACATCCGTTTTACATCAACAATTCTCAAGTTCAGACAGTTGATTTATATCAGTATGTTTAGTGCATCGCGTCATTTTAAGTGTCACAGTCAAATTTAAAATAATATCTTATTGTTTTTAACTCACAAGTTTGCAGATCTACAAAGACTGAATGGTGAGTTAGAAGTTAAATATAATTTTAATTATGCATATATCAGTATACAATAGTTATTAACAATATTATGTGTTAATATATAATTTTACAATTTCTTAAATGTTTGTGGAATGAGAGAATAATCGTTGAGGTATACATTTTGTGTTATAAAAGGAGAATAATGGGAAGTTTAGACATTAAATTAAACACTATAACAATAACTTAGCTTATAATAAAAGCTAATATTATCGTGCATTTTAATATCATCTTAGATATGTCATGAGTAGGGGATGCAAGATCAGTAAGTGATACCAAGCCAATAAAATATATTTATACCTCTTAAATATTACTTGTAACAGCATGAAAATTGTTATAAATTATTATCGATAGTTTAACATTACTTACAATATTCAACATCAGACATTGGCGTAGGGTACAAGTACAAAATATTACAACACATTACAAAACTACTCTCTAGAAAATATTTTGAATAGACCTACCAGTTTGAATTCGTAGGTGTTTAGTAATTTAAATTAAACTATACATTAGCCAAATCAGCACAAAATTAACCGCCTACTGAATATATCAATAAAGATTGTTATATTTAATGGCGTTTATTATGTAGCAATTTATTTCAAGCGCGAGGTTCTCCTACGTACCATAAATTTACGACACGGGACTCACGGATTTCCTTCCTTCTGGAGAAAGCTACATTCAGAATTGTTACGCCTTTAAAATGTCATTGATTCCTACCGAGTTTGAACCCGCGAACCTCGGAATCGGAGGCGTACAGAGTAACCACTTGTCCACGATGATGATGATGTAATAATTGTAATAATGATAATAAAAATAATGTAATGATGATGATAATAACAATAAAAAATATTTGTAAGTGCGCAAAGGATTATTACCAAGTAACTCCGTCATTGTTTGTACGAGCGAGCGATCTCCACTCACGCGAAAGGTATTGCGGGCAGTCTACACATAGGAGATGTTAGGAAAAATAATTATTTTTGGTAGTTTCCTTTCAAGACTCCACTTTAATACTAATTGCAAAAAATTAACTGGTGTTCAAGTAATAATGTGGTATTCTTTGATTTTATAAAATTTTTGGCGAGGAAGGTCAATTGCGTATTAATTTCATTTACGCCCTTCAGAAAAACGTAAATATTAACATACTAATTTTCAAGCGATAGAGCATGAAATCATCTATAATTATCTTTTCAAGTTGAGGGAATAGCCATACTTCGAGAAATGTATTTTATAAAGGAGACTATTTAAAACAATACGATAATTTGACAGCTCTATTACTCTTTAATTACACCAAGCGAAGACTTGAAATGCGGTTCAGATATTCAGTATATCATAAAGTTTCACTGTAAAAAAAAATTGTAAACTTTTAAAGATGTGAGTTCAATTTTCACAATTTTTTTGCCGATTTCGTATGGAATGTCCCATATACTAAATACACAACATATACTAAAATACACTCGAAGTTATCAAATATTGCACACAACACTTAACAAAATTAGGGCTACAACTCGCTGCTCTTAGAACTGAACATCTCGTTACTAAACCTCCCTCTGCTTTTTTAACTAATCGTCTAAGTAACTATTGTTGTTATTATTGAACTAGCTAATGCCCGGCGTGCTCTGCTACGCCTAAATAAATGCAAATTAATGTGCTTTTATGTTAAATAAGTGAAAGGGAAAATAATTATAAATTTATATTTTTTAGATACCCCGTGCTGTTTACCCGGCGTTGTCCGGGATTCTACTCATCTCGATCTTCTTGGCATAAATGAACTGAAAGCAAAAATTAACATACTTCTTATGATTAGCTGAATAAGTAGAATTAAACATAATTATAAACGTATATCGTATTTATTTTAAGATTCCCCGTGCTGATCACTCGGTGTTGCCCGGGAATCTACTTATCTCGATCTTCTTGGCATAAATGAGCTACAAGACAAAATTCGTTATTGTGAGTTATCCGTAAAAGAATATCCGCGATGTGCTGCTGTGCTTGCACAAGAATCTACGTACTTGTCGATCTTCTTGGCATCAATGAAAGACAAAAATGGTTATTGTGAGTTATCCGTAAGAGATAAAGATATGCTGTCACGGACGTTTTTGTAGACCTTTTAGAGATATTCAATTCTGTATACATTAATTTTGTGTATTTGTTATGGTTTAGGCAGCGTAAGCCATTTAAGCGTCCAAAGAGCTATTTTTTTCACGTTTTCCACCACAAAGCGCTATTTTTAGGGGTGTAGGAGTTGAATATTACAGCTCACTTATAGTCTATGTTCATCCCGGGAATCTTCTGAACATTTTGCAAAAAACCCATCGCAATCGGATCAACGGTATGGCCGCGCATAAAGTACGAACAAACTAACAAAGAAACAAACAAACATTCATTTTTATATATTAGATTTTTATCATAATTATTCTCTAAGAATTCATTCAGTTGGATAAAATAGTAAATTGATAAAAATCTAGGGCACCTGATCGTCTTTAACTTAACAGGGTAACTGATATATGCTTTTATCAATTTAACTTCAATGTCTACCTTAACTGTGTTCGAAAATGATTCCAACAGAGTTAGAGAATTTAGTTATATTATTGAAAACATGAAATTAAATAAATGGGTTCAGATAATGAGATTCCGACTAAGGGAATACTAATCCAAACATTTGAGTCAAGTCAGTGGACTCTTGGACAGTTCATTGTGTGCAGTAGTCATGTCCTGCTGCTCTAGGTTCAAACACGACCCGAGTCGATTTTTTTTCAAAAGTAAAATTTGCGTGTAATTAATTACACCTTCCTGTAGGTGGGAAGTAAGGCTGGGGGTCACGTGTTTCAATTTATGACACTTATAAGTGACAGTCTTGCAAGCCATCTCTGAACAGCATACGCCCAGTTTGAACTGATAAAATAGTGCTATATGGTTAAATAAGTAACTGGTTTCTCTCGCTGGTTATAATATTTAATGAATTAATTAAGGATATTCATTTAGAATGAAATTAATCATATAAATGCATGTTTAACCTATCATAATTTTTCTCAGCTATTGACAAAAGTCACAGAATTTTTCCCACTCAGAACGAATCGGAATTTTGAATTCGGATCCCCAGAGAGTCTATAATACTACCTTGAAAGTCAATTCCATCGATTCCCGATATTCAAACATCAAAATTTACAAAACTATACATTTTGTGAGTGGGACCTAATGAAATATTGTTATAAACTAGGATTTTTAAGGGGGTGATGGATGAAATTTCTATTTTCTACATTTTTGAAGCCACATACTTGATTTTTTTGTACATACGTTATAAATATGGAAGGTTCACCCGAATGTGTATTATTCTTTACTATATTCGGAGATCGATTTTGTTCTTTCACGGCATTCGGTGATACGATATTGGTTGCATTTCTGTCCGCACAATTCACATACATATTGGTCATTCGTTGTGTGGAATGTCTTGTTCTTGAATAATTTGTGGTGGAAGCCGTGGATGGCTAGTCTTGTAATGGTGTGTCTCTGCTCCTGATTCTCTTTGGTCCAGTTGCGATCGATCATTGCAGTCGTCCCATAGAAGTCGATATCTATCTCCGCATGTACACACATTCATGCCATCTCCGCATGTACACACATTCATGCCATCTCCGCATGTACACACATTCATGCCATCTCCGCATGTACACACATTCATGCCATCTCCGCATGTACACACATTCATGCCATCTCCGCATGTACACACATTCATGCCATCTCCGCATGTACACACATTCATGCCATCTCCGCATGTACACACATTCATGCCATCTCCGCATGTACACACATTCATGCCATCTCCGCATGTACACACATTCATGCCATCTCCGCATGTACACACATTCATGCCATCTCCGCATGTACACACATTCATGCCATCTCCGCATGTACACACATTCATGCCATCTCCGCATGTACACACATTCATGCCATCTCCGCATGTACACACATTCATGCCATCTCCGCATGTACACACATTCATGCCATCTCCGCATGTACACACATTCATGCCATCTCCGCATGTGCACACATTCATGCCATCTCCGCATGTACACACATTCATGCCATCTCCGCATGTACACACATTCATGCCATCTCCGCATGTACACACATTCATGCCATCTCCGCATGTACACACATTCATGCCATCTCCGCATGTACACACATTCATGCCATCTCCGCATGTACACACATTCATGCCATCTCCGCATGTACACACATTCATGCCATCTCCGCATGTACACACATTCATGCCATAATAGGTAATATTATATTGAAGTTTCATTCTTATAGGCTTAAAGGTCTTTGAAATGTTGAAGAAAATCCATTTAAAAATTGGCATATTAAAATTTTAATAAGTCGCATAATTTTTTAGTATTTTTTTTATTGTTTCTACACGACCACTGATTTATTTAGAACAACACATGCATTGACGTTTCTATATAATTATAATAAAAAAAAGAAATAAATCCTCTGCATATGATTTTTTTTAATTACGTCACGTATTTTATTTTTTTATTTAAAAAACTACAGTATCAACGTTGTTTCAAAATCCATGCACAGAATTATTAGCCATAGTGTGTGGGACATGCGGTGGAAATTTCGTGCTTCTATAATTAAATTTGCCAATGCTATTTTAATTTGAATTTATTGAAATGCAATGAAAATAAAAATGTGGAAAAGCCAATTTGAAAGTTTGCATTCAGTTAAATTAGAATGTGGCGTACATGCCCTCCTACAGTCATTAGGGACACTTACAAGCGCCACACTGAAACTTCACCATCTTATACTTTAAGGTACGTAGTATCTCTTAATACAAAAAACAAAAAAATGCTAAATTTGACCGAAAATATCGAAAATTTCACCCATCACCTCCCTTAATGGAATTCATAACAGTCATTCTATAAAATGAAAAGTATACTCTTATTTTAGCAATATATTATACGAATGTATAAAACCCGCAACCATCTAAGGAAATTATTATTTAAAACCAGCAATTATAACTTGACTGAGAGAAGTGTAGACCTGTCATTAGTGGAACACACTCAAGAGGATTGAGGATAGGAAATATAGACCATCGCTTGTTTCTGGCGCATAAGAGTTCTGGCAATCTACGTAAGCTTGACCAGGTTATTCTGCTGTACAGTTACTAGATGTTGACGAAAGATTCATGTAGCTACGCAATTTATGACTGTAAACATATTTTTGACACTTCACGACTATACATTACTTAAGTAATATTTTCATTAAAATAATAAATAACAACTTGGTGATGCAACAATGGTTAGACTGCTAGTCAGAGGCGGCTATTGAGGGTGTGAGGGAGACTTAGGGACGTCACTCTCCTAGTATTTGTATTTACTGAATTAATTTACTTAAGAACCATATTTTAAATTTTTATTTGTAATAGTATCTTCTAAATTGGTGTGATTACTTTTGTTGCATCAAGGTACTTTATTTTAGGTTAAATACAACCTACGTGGCGCTCATACGTGTGTGGATTGGTATATTAAATACTTTGAAAAGTCAAATAAAGTTTACTTGTGCAGTTTTACGAAATCATTAAAGCGTATTTACGTTTTGTTGAACCTGTATTTTATTATTTATTTTTAATATATATATATATATATATATAACGAGGTATAGTATTTATATTACTATTTTAAAGATTTAATACACAACCTCAATTACGAATACAATAACACTGGTCAACAGTTTTTTATCGTGTTTTCAAATATGTGTTCGGAATTTCTCCATCACTCGTAGTTTTTTTTTTCATTTCAATTTCAATTAATGGATTTAAATAATTATTTTTAATAAACTTTTTACGTCCATTTGTCCATTGTAAAATAAAACCAAATGAGCTAACTCACGAGATTTCAGCTATGGAAAATAATATCAAGGCAAATGGAATCCTAATATGCTGGCCAATTATTGTTGGACCATAAAGATGGATGCTCGACAGGCGAAATATAGCAGAAAATCGTCATTTCTTACTTTCTAGGTGAGTCCGAAAGTTCGCATATTGTGTAGTTACGAATGTAGAAAACATTAAAGTGTTTGAACTTATAAATTCCTGTCTCTCGGAAACCTTGCATGATAAAGAAAAATCGATAGTATATTTGAATTCAGGATACAAAATACTATCAGAATCACATATTTTTCTTTCTGAGACAAAAAAAGTTTATTTGTATTTTATGTTTTGGTAGCTTGATTTATTAGAATAAAAATTGTAGATTTTGTTGCCTAGTAACTATGAACTTAAGCGCCACTGATTGTTATAATAGTAGATAAAAGTGCTAGGTCTATTCATATCCAGGGACATTAAAACGTTCCAGTGACATTGGACCAGAAGATTTTAATTTACTACTTTGCGAAATTTATCACATCAACGATATTGTTTTTTTCACATCATCAGCACCAATTGAGAAGGCGATACTCCAAGGCTAACATCACGTTCGTGTGTACTCACTTACTTACTGGTACTATAGAACCCGTAGGTTCATGGCCGCGCGGACATAAGCGCTCTATACATCCCTATCCTGAGATAATGTTTTCAAATCATTCCCTGTATAAACTAATTCCCTCAAATCATAGTTAATGTTATTCTCCCACCTCATAATTGGTCTACCAACTGGACGTCTTCCCTCTAGTGTTCGTACAAGATGCTTCCATGCACGTCTTTCATTCCCCATTCGTACCACATGTCCTGCCCATCGCAGTCTACGATACTTAATTGTTCTCATTATATCTGGCTTCCTAGAAAGACCATGTAATTCATTGTTATGCAGTCTTCTCTATTCACCTGTCTGTTCATCTCTCTTTGGTCCAAACATTTTCCTAGAAACTTTATTCTCAAATACTTGTAATCTCCTTTCCTCCCTTAAAGTAAGAGTCCATGTTTTGCATCCATATAATATAACTGGTAGAATAATATTTTTATATTTTTTCAGTTTAACGTTTTTTGAGAGGAGTTGGGACGTCAAGTATCTCTCTAATGCATAATAGCACGCATTTACAGAACTGAGCCTATGTTTAATTTCTTTGTGCATCTCATTCCTGTTTGTGATTATTGTTCCAAGGTATTTGAATTCAGCCACTTCCTAAAATTGCCTTAATTTGTCATTAGCTGTCTATTTACATTATGTAATATATTTATATGTGTGACTATATATTTAGTTTTATTGGTATTTACTTCTAATCCCAATTTCTTAGTGTTACTCAATAGTGTGTGCGTGTTGTCCTTTTGTATTCCTCTGCTATCGGCCAATAGTACTACAACATCAGCATAAACTAACAGCTTATTAATACCATTGAGTTGTGTATGCCTTCTTCATCCTCTAAAGATGTGATGGCATGATCTAGTACAAAATTAAATAGTAGAGGAGATAGTGCATCTTCACATTCGTATTCGTGTGCATAACATTTATTTTAGTGTTATTTACAATACAATATAATTCGTAATAATTCTATTATCAGACCATTTTTTTTAAATATTTAGAAGGTTTGAAAACAACGGGAAGCTACCACACCTATAATTCCCTAGTAAAGCTGCAAAGCATAACATGAAATAGCTATTATTGCAGTGAAAGACCTGCCGGCAGGCAGAATTACTGTGGATACATTTTTTCCAATAATAAGAGTTCGAATCCAGGAAGGAGTTTTTAAGCAGAGAGTGTAGAGTAGTGGTGACCGCAGCTTTCTAAATCCTGTGATCGATAAATTGTTTAATTAATTTGGTGAGAGATGGCGATAATGAATGCAGCAGCACGGCGGGTCAGTGGTGAATATATGTCCTTCATTGCTTATCCAAACTGACTACTCACGGAGAAAAAGCAAAATTAGCATTTTTTTATTATCTAAACATAATAAAATTATTCTTAACGTTTCATACACTAAATTATCACTAAATTAGTAATTACTGCAAAAACTATCATTTACATTATTTTTTCTCACAACAAACAAAATAAATATTTAACTGCAATTATTATATTTATACGATTTATGTATATAACACTAAAAATCAACGCCTGAACCGGGATTTGAACCCGGGATCTCAAACTTTACACGGTAATGGGATACCGTCTTCTCTAGCCAGACTCCCAGTGCAAACAATTTTCATTTCATTATATGAAATTCTACCAATTCTATATCATAAGAGGTAGTGGGGCATCTCTGGCAGTGTCATCTTACAGCTTCTATAACAAAAAATCATTAGGAACGGAAAGAAAAATTAATGTTTACACTGCACTGGGAGCCTGGATGGGGAACACGGTATCAAACTAATGTCTAGAGTTAGAGGTCCCGGGTAGAAATCCCAGTTAAGGCCTCAATTTTTCTTTTTTTGCCACATTTGATTCCATTGCTAAATGCCAACGTTTCATTGTACCATCGAAATTTATATATATATATATATATATATATATATATATATATATATATACATATATATATATATATAAACTCTGTACAATTAGCGCTGTAACAAATTGAGCTACCCAAGTATTCCAACACAAACGTACATTTTTCTTATATATGTAGTATTCTTAATTCACACAAGAGGTAGCGGGAAGTCGTTCCCCCTGACATCTAGTGGCCAAGTGGCCAACATAACAGGTAAGCAAATTTTTAAAGAGAATATTTACTTTATAGCAGTAACGTTTGTATATTTAGATGTTATAACTATATTTTTGACATTTGGTAATGAAGGCAAATATGATATGAAAATATATATATATGCTCGGACGGGACTTAAACCCGGACCTCTGGATTGATAACCCAGTGCGCTACCGATTACGCTACCGAGCAAGTCCAGTACAAACATTAATTTTTCTTATATATATATACACTCTCTTATTATTATTACGAGATGTAGCAAGAACTCAGTCTCCACTGCCATCTGGTAGCTCCTATCACAAGTAAGCAAATTAAAGAGAATATTTTTTTTTAATTATAACATATATATGTTTGCATAAAATAACATATTTCCATTATAAAATAAAGAAGTTTAGGCTCACAAACGAGTCACTTGGGTCATTCCTGGTTACAAAGTACACAGCTTGAAATCGGATCGGGGTCAATGCATTTGTTTTAAGCTGTAAATGTCTTGAGTATTGTTTCCTTCGAAAGAGATGTCAATTTGTGGTTCCGTATATTTACAGCGCATAAAGGAATTTGAAGCCTGAATAAAATGATGTCGGTCATTTCACGATCAGACATTAATAGCAGCGCTAATTACCTGAGGCGTTGAAGAGCGTAATTATATAAAATACTAAGTTTCTAAAGCTTTACCTAACAATCGTTAAGTAAACTTTTAACGTCTACGGTAAAAACAAAGAGATTTATAGCGGAGCAAAAATTAAATAGAGACTGGAAGTAATATAGGCTAAGAGCACACATTTTTATAATGTGAATTTATTGAGGTATATATATATATATATAATAAAATTCCTTATAGACTTTAGACAATTTTTTATTTGCACATTAGTTAATGCAGGTGCAGAGGAGACTTCAATTTTCACAAAGTCGTTAGGAGACGCGTAGTTGAACAAATTTAATAATAAAATATGAAATGCGCACAGCGTGGTAAGCTGGTGTCACTGGTAGTAGGAACTTCAGCCTCAGCTCTTCTATGTAGAATGGTTCTCTGGAGAGTTCATATAGAAGTCGCGAGGGTATGTATTTGGAGAGACAGAGCACTCTTTCTAGCCTTTGGTATATTCCGAAGCCATGGTCAGTGTTAGCACAAATTGAACTGTAACACTCAACATTAAATAAAAAAGTGTTAATTGTTATGCAAGAAGAAATGGTAAAATCGCAGATGAATATTACATGCTTAATCGTAGAATATCAAAGAAAAAATTTGTCCTATTTCACGTTAAATATCGAAGTCTATTCAACTAAATACAAAAGACGATATCTACGGTTTCCTATAAGTTAACTTCTGGCTGGATGTACTGTTAGAAAAGCAGGTTAATTCTCTCCAACATCATAAAATAATTCACGGATTCTATGTCATCGGTTAGCAATTGGCGGACCGCTGTCCAAGTCCGGACCGCGGAAGATCAAAAAACTACTGGCCAAACATCACTTCATACTCAACTCACAAAAATATTAAAATGAATGAACTAAAGCATAAGAAGAATATTTCCGACTAGATTATACAAACAATATTAATTAAGTAGTTATATTCATCCAACATTTCAAAATATGAGAACAATTTTGTAACACATTGTAATTGATAAGCTGTGCAGCGCAGGAGAGTTCGCTGGAGAGCGGGGCGGAAGGGAGAAACTATCCGGCCGGCACAGCATATTGTTATGTCGATCCACATAAAAGCTCTGTACACCCCCTCATTGCAACACAAAAATTTTATTTAATGAAATGAGAAATTTTATATATCGCTCTCTGACTTTGACAACATCTGAAGCCTCTTTTAATCGGAGCATACATATTAATTTAAACACAATATTTTGTGTTCATAACTCGAACGCAAGCCTAACGCCACTTTAGGAAACTTATTTTTCGGGCGGGTGTACTTGGCGGCGGCGACCTCTGACGTCGAAGCGCCTTCTTTGCGGTACGATTCCTTGGTGTAATGCAACATATACTTTAATATGTAAGCGGCTCCTTTGCTGTGCGTCCGGCCGCCCACTTTGAAGACACTCTTCACATAACCTGCTCTCCGCATGAACCTAACTTCAATAAACTGGCCAAGACCGCAAATGTAATTTCTCTCATTGATTTTTTAATCAAAAAATGCCTATCATATAATTTTGTGAGTGAAAATGAAAATAAAAATTTAGGACCTCGACAACATTTTTTAAGCGCATCCGCAGCACACCTAAAATTATTTACCGATCCCTGTTATATGTGATTATTATTATTCCAACAAAACGTGCACTTACAATCCAAATTTGTAAGACATTTAATTATATTTACCTCACTAAATTCGCCTTAAAATCAGTGCATTTTACCTTAGAACGTGTATAACAAATTTAACTAATGTTTAAGAGAACCACGAAATGACGCAATTATTGAAATATGTTTATTTAAATTTCCTACCATCTGTCAGTTAAAGAGAGCAGCTTTGCTATTATATCTCTTATCAGGAGCATAGGGCATCCACAAAACGTCGCCAACGGATCCTATTCTGAGTCAACTTCTTTACTTCCCTCCACATTTTCCCTTCCTTTCTCAAGGATGGTTCTCTTCCATGTCTGTTTCGCTCTGCCTCTTGCCTAGTGTACTTCGGGATTTCAAATCAATGTAATTCTTTCAATCCAATCATGGTCTTTTCTTAATACATGTGATATCTAGTTCCAATTTTGCTTCCTTATTCCTCTTTAAATTTGTTTCCGGTCAGTTTTTTGAACAATTCGTTACTTGATTGCTTCTGGCTATTTTATTCATAATATTTTCTTTAGGCATATATTTCAGATGGGACGAAATTAAAATTTTGTATTTTTTTTCTTATTGTGACATAATTTATGACCTATCAACTTTTCTATTTCTGATCGAAACAATTTGTATCCACGATATTTCTTTGGTAAAGGGATTTTTTTTTTCAGAAAAGTTAATAAAATGGAATACGAAATGAAATAATGAGGTTTGAATTTAACTTGATGAAAATGTCAACATAAACGGGGATGTTGAATGTTTTATTTGAATTTTATTAAAAGCTTGAATCTACATTTTTATATAATTTATGCGTATAGGCTTAAGCGTTACTCTACTAACATTTTATATGGTATACTCAAACCTAATTTTATATCGCGTATACAATATTAGTTTAAAAATATCTAAAATGATGTTCTCATTCTTGTCAGATTTTATGTACCAGTTATTACACAGTTTTTTGTTAACTCTTCCATTAAATGGAGGAAAAATTACAAACTTTATCTCTGGCAACTCTCAAACATCCGAATGTTGTAATACGGATAAAAAATCTTCCTCTTTCTTTCTTATTACTAGGGCTGAAAAAAGTAGCGGTGTCAGGATAGTAACCAATTTCTATACACATTGTTTACAAAATGCGTACCTTTGTCGAGCGTCTCCACTGCCTGCTCGGAGCGGAGAGTGTGTCTGTTCGACTCTCCTCAGTAATAGACCTGTTTACGAGATATGTGGTTGTATCAGAATGCCGAAACAAAAATTGTGCAAATATGAGTCCATTCTTACACAAAGCGGACTATACGAGAAGTCTGTCCCGAGTAGCGCGTGTCAACGTGCAGTTTGTAAACACAGCGGTCTAAGTAAGATGCAACCTATCCTACAACCAATACTTTTATTCAGCCCTATTTATTAGGAAATAGGGCTATTCATCTTCATTTGATTCCAGCCACCTTTTGTAAGGTTTACGAGAGTCCTTCTTCCTTCCATCTCAAAATACTTTTCAGAAGATGTCAACGTTAAATTAGACTGGCTTATCATATCTTTTTTTGACATTTCGAGTAGGTTGCCATTCTGGTTTTCATGAACGTCACCTAATGAGCAGGCATTTCCGAAGTTCTATTGCGTCTTCTGGAAGTCAAACAAGAATGTGTTATTCTTACAAGTAAGAACAAAAGTGTTACAAAGAACTGAGTTGTAATAAGGACATCAGTATTTGAAACAACATATATGTTATATATCCATCCATTCATAGTAACTCTGCCGGAAGGCAGGTCATACACTGCAATCATAGCATTTTCATGCTATCAATACTACTAAAATTCATATCAAATTCCGTTGAGGTGAAGTGATATAATGAAAGTTAAATTTTAAATTGTACCTGTTGGTAGGTGCCGTCGTCCTCAACTTTGTTAAAATATTGTATATAAAATTAACTGGAGCGCTTTCGGAAGTTATCTTCCATCTTCTGCAGGTTGAATTTCCGCTACTCTTTGTTGTTGTTGTTGTGTACGGTGATGTATACTCCAACTGTTTGTAGCAGCAACTGACTTGTTTTTTACGAGAAAACATTGCAGCTAGGATAAATATATTTGAAGACCTCGAAATTATAAAGGAAACAAACAACACCTCATTTCTTAATGAGAACGCACCCCAGTCAAACCCATTATACGAGATCGTCAAAAACAAGTCACTTGCTGCTACAAACAGTTGGAGTATACATCACCGTACACAACACCGAGTAGCAGAAGCTCAACCTGCAGAAGATGGAATATAACTTCCAAAAGCGCTCCAGTTAATTTTATATACAATATTTTAACAAAGTTGAGGACGACGGCACCTACCAACAGGTACAATTTAAATGTTAATTTTCATGCTATTCTTGCAGCTATACTAGGGAATTGTAGGTGTGGTAGCTTCCCGTTGCTTTCCACACCGGTGAAGGATGATGATGATAAGGATGATGATGATGATGATGATGAAAATGACCATATGATTTCGGGGACCGTTTGGGCCTTAAAGTTTCTCTGACATTTGTCTTACAGGTGAGAAAACCCCCGATAAAAACCTCACCCAGAAAAACTGCCCCGACCGGGAATCGAACCCGGGCCCGCTGCGTGACAAGGCAGCACGCTACCTTGAGACCACAGAGGTGGGCATGTTATGTATTTGGGTTCTAAAACAAGTAGCATACGTAGCAACAGCTGCTGAAGTAAAGTACCTGCAACAGAACGCAGGATATCCCAGCCAGAGAAGACACAAGTACACCCACGTGAAATACAAAGATAGTTATTATAAATATAAGTTATATCTCGAATGGCAGCAAGAAATGCTCCAGTAACATCCTCATGTACAAGGCTAACGATGACCTTGTGAAATGTAGCCAGGAGCCGAACTACTTTACACTGATCTAATTCTGTGTCTGGAATATCGCGATGGTCACCCTCGGTGGTCTAGTGGTTATAGGGAAGTTCGGGTAATGTGGACCCTGTTAATATCTTCTTTAATTGGTGCTACCGTCGAACAGAAAATATTTTAACTTCTTCGCCTCATCAATTTTGATGGGTTCAAGGCCACTTTCTTTTATTATTTATGCAAAGAAGGGTTTATTTGTGATATTTATGAAAATTACCACTTTAAAAGTTTTTCAAGCTAAGAATCAATTCTTCATTTATGCTATTCAATATTACAAATTTGAAAAAAAAATCCTAAATATATTATATTATGTAGATGCCGTTTTAATATACTGATCGGTTTGGTTTCATATTACGTGACATGGTGGCGGTATAAAATAATTAAACGTAACATAGGAATTCGGTTAATGTTGGTTCCACTTTACACGAATACGTATATTTTATCAACGAGGATGCTATCTGTAAAAACCATTTACTTAATTAATTGAATTTAATATCCTTGTAATTTTACTAAACACAAAGACCGTCGCTTTCTGCAGTTGAATGACGTGTGAATGTTATAATCAACAATAATTTTTCAAAACATTAAATAAATATCAACGCTTTTTAATTATGATCAGTCATAAATATTTTCAGATTAATCTGTGCCTGCCTGTATACATTAATATAGTAAATAAACTTATAAATAGACTACAAACTAAGGTGGACTCTGGAATCCACTTTATCCGAATATGGAGGTGAAAGTGGACATTTCTTGTAATGTAAAAAATTTGTAAATTATGAATATGTTTCCATATTTGAATAAAATAGCAATCTTATTTCATAGTTACAACACTAATGATAATCATTGTAATTAAACGCAATTCAAATCCCTTATTTAAAAGAAGAAATACAACAAATTCAAAACAGGGGTCCAAATTACCCGAAGTTCCTCTATATTCCTTGCCCTGGTCCCCAGGGTCGCGGGTTCAAACCCTGCCGGTGTCGATGGGTCTTTAGAATGGAAAATTCTAAGAGACAAAGTCCTCCGGGACGGACTTACAAGCAGTGGGTTTCGAGTATGAAGATGTTCAGGCTAGTGAAAAAACCTCAAATCTGATTAAAAATACCTCAGAGTAAAATTCAACCGACCTTCATCCATCCGAAAAATAACTTAGTTTCCTACTAGATGTCTCAACAACGAAGTGGTAACCACAAGTTTCTCGCTGACATTTGTAGGGAGGTATCTGAGTAACTGATTAACTCGTACTATCGAATCCTTAGGGTCATGCCCGCGCGGATATAAACTCTCCACACATCGCTATCCTGAGCTGATGTTTTCTAATCATCTCCTGCATAATCCACTTTCTTCAAATCACAGTTAACATATTATTCTCCCACCTTAACAGGGAGTTTTCGCTCTGTTTTTTTCACAAGAGTCGGCCGCGGTGCACTAGTGGTCATGCTCCTTGCCACTAGTCCCAAGGGTCGCGGGTTCAAACCCGGCAGAGGTCGATGATTTTTTTAGGATAGAAAAATCCAAGGAGAGACTTTAAGCAGTGAGTCGCGAGTTTGAAGATTTTCAGGCAAGTAAAATATCCTTAAGCCTGAATAAAAAGCCTCTAAGCTAATTGTACCGATGTCTAACATCCTAGTATTATCTTAGTTGCCTGTAAAAGGAGTCATTGAATCGGTATGTTAACCGTATGCCATTCATGACATATATGGGCAAATCAGGTAACTAAATTAACTTGGTCCAGAAACTCCGAACAAAGAACATGCTATGGCTCAACACTGCGCTACGCCATTATATATATAGATAGGATTCTCCAAAACAAACTTCCATGCCAAACGCAACTAAATTAACCAGGTTAAGATACTTCTCACTGGGGACAGACCCATGTCCCCATAGTGGAACGAACGGAGGTCCATCATCATCATATAGATAAATGTTAAAATGATTAATCAATTAAACTATCGATTTTCATAAGTAATGCCACGAGTGATTTCCAAATTATGGACAAATTCACGACTCATGAAGTGAGGAGTGAATTAATCCAGAGAATTTGGAAATCAAGAGTGGCATTTGTTAGGACTATTTAACGAATACAATTAAGCTGTTTACTCACAAATCATTATTTAAATATCCATCCATAGTAATTCTGACCGAAGGCAGGTCCTTCATTGCAGTCATAGTATTTACATGGTATGCTTGCAGCTTTACTAGGGAATTGTAGGTGTGGTAGCTTCCCGTTGCTTTCCCCACCGGTGAAGGATGATGATGATAATGATAAGGATGATGATGATGATGATGACGACCATATGATTTGGGGGACCGTTAGGGCCTTAAAGTTTTCCTGACATTTGTCTTAGAGGTAAGGAAAAACCCCGATAAAAACCTCACCCAGAAAAACTGCCCCGACCGGGGATCGATCCCGGGCCCGCTGCGTAACAAGGCAGCACGCTACCTCGGGACCACAGCGGTGGTCTATTTAAATATAGTTATTTCAAAACATTTATATATTTAATGTAAACTGTGATGTTTGAAAACAAATGAGAAACGTTTGTTATATTTCATTTTTTCATCACTGCAAATTTCCTAATTAGAATCGCAATATTGTAAGAATGTTCCTAGTGGAGAAAAAATGAAACCCATAATTACAGGTTATTAATTAATTTCTGATGCCCTGTGATGTAAATGTGTCAATTATATTTTTCTGCAACGTTAATTCCTGGGAAATGATACGTTTAAGAAAGTGCAAACAGTGGTTTCTTTCTTGTATGGTATAATTAATTGCTAAGAATATTTTTATATTATATCTCGCAAGTAGAATCTGGTTACATTCGTGCACTATACAATCTGGGAGTCACTTGATAAGATGTGGGTGATGGAAACGAGGTGAAAAACGACTGTGATTGGTTTTAAATCAAAATTTATTGAAATGTGATTGGTCATTGCCTGCCATTTGGGGCACGAGTTAAATAGTCACGTAAGATATACTTATCAGCTCCACTTCCATTCTTGAGTTTTTCTCTGTTCCTCCATTAAAAACGTAATGAAATAAAGAATGTATTTCAGTACAGCATGCCAATAATGGAGAAGAGCTTTATGGATTGATGGAGTTGGCCACTATGTCGAGTATTTTCTCTGAAAAACCAGTCTAATAAACAGAAGGTTGTTATAGGATGCTTGTTAGCGGACCCGCCACAAGAGCAGACTTTATCAGTTTGACCTTTACAAAACTTGAACGAGCGCTTTGGAAATAAGATACTCGTCCGGTAGAATGACGATATGAAGTACGTGCAAAATAATGACACGATATTTACATGTCCCGAGTGTGGAGTTCTCTTCGTCAAAAAAAAAACTGAACAACAGTGAACTAAAGATACTATAGTTGGGCATAAGCTCTCCACATTAATAATAAATGAAGGCAATTAAATTACTAATTGTTCATGAACGCGATTCCTGATTTACAGTTTTCCGTCCATTATATTCGTAGTGTCCACCGATGTGGTCAAGAGGTAGCGTGCTGCCTTGTCACACAGGGGGCCCGGGTTCGAATCCCGGTCGGGTAAGGCTCCTGAGTGAGGTTTTTTTCGGGGGTTTTCCTCACCTGTAACACAAATGTCAGGAAGCTTAGGGCCCAACGGTCGCCGAAAATCATCCGGTCATCATCATCTTTATCATTATCATCATCATCCTTCACCGGTAGGGAAAGCAACGGGAAGCTACAACACCTAAAATTCCTTAGTAAAGCTGCAACGCATAGCATGAAAATGCTATGATTGCAGTGAAAGACCTGCTCGCGGGCAGAATTAGTATGGATGCATGTATATTCTTAGTGAGACCATTTTGTTTAAGGACGTGTACATTAATTTCCCGATTCAAAACTCTTATACACTAGATTAATAAATACATTATAGGGCCTATTGCTTTTTTACAGCTACTTTCAAATGACCCACAATTTATATATATAAAGTAAAAGATAAAGTAGGATTCCACTACAGGCCTTAAGAGGCCCTTGGGGTAGTAGGAGATTAAGGCTCCCACTTTTCCTAGATAATCGGTACTTGATGTCAGCCCTGCGTGACGACCACCTTTACCCCAGAACAAGCGACAGGTGCTACAGGCTGAGTCGACCTAGGGCATAGTCCCGCCACAGGGGTCTGGGTCAGTTTAAAAATCCTGACCCCACCGAGACTTGAATCCTCGATCTTCCGGCTAGTAGGGTATTTCCTTAACCACTACGCTACGGCGTGCCATATGTGTGTGTGTGTGTGTAATCATATAAAATATATTAACTTATGAAGTTTCGATTCCACTTCATGCATAGTTTTAATTGACAACTCATTTAAGAGGGGTGATGTGTGAAATCTCTATTTTCTACATTTTTTGAGCTAGAAACTTGAGGTTTTGTACAAACGTTCACAGCAAGATACACAATGATGTGTTTAATTTTCATTCATGTGAGTCATTTATTCTATGAGTTATTAAATATGTTATTTTTAAAAACTTGCATATATTATAATTAAATGGGGTTCCACAATTTTTTAGTAAAATGTCTGATTTTTATACGAGGCCCCCAAAATTTTTAGAAAAAAATATCATACATTAGAATTCTTATAAGGTGAATACAAAGGGAGAAACAAAATTGTACCTCATGCGTGAAATTACACAAAAAGTAATAATTGCAGACATTTTATTTTTTATTTCTTAAAATACTACTTCAATCATGAAACCCATGCACTACTTTGTTACCCATTGTTTTTGGGACATGCAGTAAAGATTTGAACCTTCTAGGACAAAAGTTCTGAATTCCATTCAATTTTGAATGTGCAAAAATGCAGTGAAAATAAAAGTGTGGAAAAACAAGTTTTAAGGTTTGCATGCAAGTAGTATATAACTGGCGCAGCCTTTTAACTCTGACGTAATTTAGGGCACTTAGAAGCGTCATAGGCCTCTGAAACTTTGTCAACGTATACATTAGAGTACAGGCTATTTTTTAGTACAAAAAACAAAAAATGCCAATTTTGATCTCAAATGGTCAATTTTTCACCCATCGCCCCCTTAATATTTTACTAATATCTGGATATAAATGTACAGGTACATACACAATTAGTATAAATTGCTGATTCATAAATAGATTCAGCAGTAGCGAAAACAGGCCCTATGTGAAACTTCAATACTTGAAGGTATACAAAGTAATACGCAATAAATTATTAATGTAACCCTAGTTTAATCCAAGTAAAATAAATTATAGTTTAAAAAAACTAAAACAACACACTTTATTAGAAAACCGAACTAAAAAAATGAAAAATAATTTTAATTTTCAACACGCTTGGGATAAATAATTTTACCATCAAAAGCGTGGGGTGCTCTTTATCAATTAATATATTTGATAATAAACAGATATTGGTAAAAGTAAAGTCTCTAAGAAGAAAATGTAAAAATCACAAAAAGCACCCCACGCTTTGATGGTAAAATTATTTATCCCAAGCGTGTTGGAAATTAAAATTATTTTTTATTTTTTTAGTTCGGTTTTCTAATAAAGCGTGGTGTTTTAGTTTTTTAAAACTATTATCTATTTTTTATTTTTCAGTTTTAATATTTTACAGGATAAGATAAAAATGTAAATATATTTAAATTCGATACTATTGTAGTATGAGCTAAAAGTAATAATCTTCTAAAAAAAACTCCCAGCCGGATTTGAACCAGCGACCTATGGATTACTGAAATTATATACCACTAGAGTTCACCGCTCTACCAACTAAATTCTTGTTCTTACAACGATTGACTAAAATGTCGACAAGTCCCCAACCTATTATACCAGTTTTAATGTTTTTGATTATCTGACGATTCTGGCCAGGATTTTAGAAACACATAAGAAAATATTGTATTGTCATGGGTCTCTTACAAGTATACAAAGTTTAAAGTCGATCCAATGATTTTAAGTGGGTGAAAATCGCCTTGAAATACTCCGTTACATAGATAGATACAGGTCAAGCTAATATAAAGCGTGTAAAAACATTAATATATTACTACATAGTGTAGGTCAACAAGAAGTGTATATAGTGCAGGATCCGAAGAGATATCGACCTTCAATAATCTACTTACCGGATGAAACATTTTTTTTATTAAATCTCGAATAAAGAGGGATATATCCAGAAACGCTTGCCTAAAAAAATATGTTCATGGCTATCTTTATTTTCAATTATTTTAATTAACTTTTTTCGGATTCTTCATCCACTTGTTTACCGAACAAATATTATTTGAACCCAGAGTTTGAAACATATAAGTATATGCCTGTGTAGCATTGCCTGGTCACGACTACCTGGCAAACAGGTATAAACAGATAAGTTAATATAGGTGACTTCACTGGCCTGTTTACCAATAGAAATACATATCAACATAAAGATAATTTAATTACAAACAGGATGATATAGTATTGCCGCCTGCAATAAACCGGTCATGAAATAGTATTGGCAGGCTTTAAAGTTTAAAAATCGGAGTGAGCAAAGATGAGTGAGAGAGAAAGTTGAGCGTCCGAGTTAGTGAAATAGGGGACAATGGCCATTGTTTCCATAAAACAGAATTAAACTGAAGACTTGGGACAAATGTTATAAAAAACATGGTAATGCATCACAATTTTATTTCTTACAATTAAGAGAATCGGCCGCGGTGGACTAGTGGTTATGCTCCTGGCCTCTGGTCCCAAGGGTCGCGGATTCAAACCCGGCCGGGGTCGATGGATTTTTTAGGATGGAAAAATCCAAGGAGCAAGTCCTCCGGGAGGGACTTTAAGCCGTGGGTCCCGAGTCTGAAGATTTTCAGGCTCGTAAAAAATTCTTAAGCCTGAATAAAAAGGCCTCTAAGAATAATTTACCGAAATTTCCCATCCTAGTACTACCTTGGTTTTCTAGATGTCAGTATGAGGCTGACCACGGACCACTCAAAATGACATCTATACAAAAACAAGTGTAACTAAATTAGTATGGTTCAATTTCTTCTCTGTAGGGGGAGAGCGCCTAAATCTCTGTAGAGGGAAAACATGGGCTTACAAGTGCAAAAATACAATTAAGAACAGAGAAATTTAGTACAGTATAACATGTTTAATCCGGAACGTGAATAATGCGGAAATCTCTCCAATGTGAACAAAATGTATTGGTCCCGGCGAACTAATAGTAATTTTACGTTATTTATTTTGTGTAAATCGGAATCTGTCCAACGCGGAAACGGAAGGACATTTCTACACAATTCATGAAAAAAATGTTTATAAGGCGGAGAGTGAGTGAGAGAGAGAGAGAGAGAGAGAGAGGGGGGGAGAGAGAGAAATAAATTAGTTTTCACTTCATTGAATTCCCGTTAAGCAAATTAACAATAAGTGATGACTCCTGCCGCCCGCACCGGGTGAAGTAGAGTTTCCCTCTGTGTCTGGAATTTTCTTTTGGCTTCACTGCATACCCGTTTTGCGAAATACAGGTTCGTTAACAAATATTTGGACAAATTACCAGTGCACTGTAAAATCTTGAATTTGTTTAAGATCTAAGACTGATTGTGTACGTATCTTTCACTGGTACCTTTCTGAATTTACGGAATAAAGATGGCTAAATCGTGTGTATCATTGTCATTGAACGAAAAAGTGAAAGTGATTGAAGATAAAAACAAACAAACTCTCAGTACGCGAAATAATGACTAAATTTAAATGTGGAAAAACCCAAGTTTGTGATATTTTAAAACTCAAAGAAAGAAATAACGAATGAACTGATGCAAGGAAATGGTCAAATGAAGAAAAAAAAGAAGAAATCAACGAGGTGTGTTTTACAAGTCCATGATCAAAAAATCTCCAAATTTCCGTACCGATGCTCCAAAGTCAAACTCTAGCTGTTGCTATATCCCTAGGGAATAACGCTTTCAAAGCATCTTCAACTTGGTTGTGAACAGTTTTAAAAGACAACACAATGTAGTGTGGAATGAAATTTGCGTGGAATCAAAGGATGTGGACGAAATTATAGTTAGTGAGCGGAAACCGAAACTGCATACTTTAATTTCAGAATTCTCGCCTAAGAGACACTTTTGACGCTGACGAAACCGGACCGTTTTTTCGCGCGTTACCGTCGAAGTCGCTCGTACATACGATACACTACTTTCCAACGGCAGCGGAACTACAATTAATCCAAGTTACACAGAAAGACATATACGGTGCTCTATAATCTAAGATTGGTTAATATTGTTTTGTTTTTTATAATGCGGAATGTTGTCTAATGTGGCAAAAAATGGTCCCATGCGATTCCGCTTTGAACAAGTTTTACTGTATTTTTATAATTGTCATGAAAACAGTTAAAATTATTGAGCTTTCATCCAGCTCATTTTGTTGATGATAATAAAAAATTGCAAGTGTGATTTTCTAAGCAAGTAAGCTTAAAGTGCGATAAAACGCATAAGTTTATATTTACATCACAAAAAGGACTCTCACATGAGTAGTAACGCAATTTACGAAGAGCACTTAAAGTAAGGGAGTCTGTTTTAAATCTCCCAATAATCATACTTCTCTAAACCTGGAAGTTTTGTAATAATCCAGCACTTTTCTTTACTTCGTAACCACAAACTTCCTGCACGAGACCCAAACTTGTGCACCTAGCTTAGACAGTTACCAACTTTAGTACTTCTATTCAAGTCTATCACCAACTAAATTCTCTTTTCAAACATTGAACATATGTTATTAATGAAACGATGAAATGTTAAAGAAATCTCAACACAGGATATTTGATGAGAAAAATGAGGAAAAAAGCATCGTCAGGAATTCTTTCCCACGATTATGTGGCAATAATTTCACTCTCATGGTAGCGCAGGACTGTCTTTTCAAGGAAGGACAACGGAAAACATGTTCTTATTTTTTATAAATAAAATCAATAAAACCTTTTCACTTTATTTTAGCCTCAACAGTAGAATAGCTTTCCCTTGATTTTACAGTATATTCTCGAAATACTATTGCACTACGTACATCTGTCACACTAACACTTTGTAATATTTGAAACTTTTTCAGCGATACTTATAACATTATTTTCCAATTTTTACGTATTTGTTGGCGGCTCCGTGGCGCAAGCGGTTAGACGCTCGCCTATCATCGCTGGGATCCCGAGATCGAATCTCGGTCACTCCGTGTGGGTTTCGTAGTGGATGAAACGGAGCTTGGGAAGGTATTTCTCGGGAGTCTCTCCCGTTTTTCCCAGACACAATTTAATTTCACCATTTCTCCATATTCATCTCATCAATTTTATTTTATTTCGTTCATCTGCCCTCATGAAGGTCCGACAGGCGTGGTCGGCCGGCACCCTTGCCATTCACAGACCTCCATATAGGGGCTCATCTCATCCCTCCACCCGACCCTGAGTTGGACATGAATTGAGCATATATTTTACATATGTATTTACGCAAAACAAGGTAACATTACTACATTCTTAGACAATATTTTCATACATTCTATTTTCCATACTCTTCCAATATTGCCACCGTCAACAACTCAATTACAATATTTTTGTTAGGTTAGTGTTAGTTAGTGTACATAAGATTAGTGTAGGCAACACTTCAGTAAATAATATGAATATCCTTTTTGTTAGGTTCGGAAGGGTGAAGGGGTGTGTTGTGACAATCAATAAATACTACAGCTCTATAAATTGAATATTTATGCAGAAGTGCCAGAAAATCAAAATTAGAACATCTTAGAAATAAATACATTAGAAACATAATGGAAGCAGAAGAAAATACAATTGAAGAGAAGGAATTAAAATGGTTAGGACATATTTTAAGAATGGAAGACTAGAGATGTCCGAAACTGTAACAATGACAACCGACAAGAAAGAAGAAAAAAATAAGACCTAAGTTAACTTGGAAGAAAAGCATGAGGATAGCAAAGAAAGCAAGAGGTTTAAGCATTGAAGATGCTCAAGATCATAAGATTTGCAAGTTTGGTACGGAGAGACAGCAGCATCTGTAAAAACCAGAATATAAATAGATAGATAGGAAGGGAGAAGGTAGTGTACGTCCATTTATAATAAACGTTTGGGAATTTATTGCGGAGGTTGGTCATACTGATTTCACAGTCACATGCTGCCATCTACCGACAGCTCTATAAACTTTCTGTAGGGCTTTAAAGATATGGTTCCACCTAGAGACAACTCTATAAACTCATATGCATGTGCATGTTATCCTGCAGGACTCAGAAAAATGTATTGGGAAAGGTAAACTACACTTTTTCCTTTATACTGTATTGACATTCCTAATACCAAATAAAATATTTTTAATTATGTTACAGTTCTTAACTATCACCACGCTCCTCGCTATGTTTTACATTAATTAAATATCAAATCCAATTTATATTCGATATTAATATTATTATTAATATTATTATTATTATTATTATAAAGAATTACTTATTGAGCAATGAAACGCGTTTAATGATTACTCTCTTATTTGGCACTATGTTATCACTTGGTCACCTCGACTTTAATTTGTTATTCAACAGAATCTCGTATTTGTACGGTTGACAATGCATTCGTCCATAAATGTTTATTTGCATAAATTCTATTTTGCTACTCGTTATTAAAATATTAGGATTATTTATTTTTATTACTGATATTACTTTTATTTGGCTTAAATATGTCATCAATACTTTATCTGTTTTGACAACATTCGGCGCATATTACCGCCGGAGTTAACCCTCCAAATTTCTATAATCATAGATATAAGAATAATATTAATAAATAATAGTTTTAAAAAAAAACTAAAAGAACACGCTTTATTAGAAAACTAAACAATGAAAAATAATTTTAATTTTCAATACGCTTGGGATAAAATAAAGTGGTCAACAAGAAAATCATCTCCAACACATATAGAATAAAATTAGAGTTATCAACAAAAAGAAAATAATTTTACCATCAAAAGCGTGGGGTGCTCTATATCAATTAATATATTTGATAATAAACATATATTGGTAAAAGTAAGCTCTCTAAGAAGAAAATGTAAAAATCGTAAAGAGCACCCCACGCTTTTGATGGTAAGATTATTTTCTTTTTGTTGATAACTCTAATTTTATTCTATATGTGTTGCAGATGATTTTTTTGTTGACCACTTTATTTTATTCCAAGCTTATTGGAAATTAAAATTATTTTTAATTTTTTAGTTTTCTAATAAAGCGTGTTCTTTTAGTTTTTTAAAACTATTATTTATTTTTTATTTTTTAGTTTTAATATTTTACAGAATAAGATAAAAATATAAATATCTTTAAATTCGATACTATTGTAGTATGAGCTAAAAGTAATACTCTTGTATAAAAAGAACCCTCCCAGCCGGATTTGAACCAGCGACTTATGGATTACTGAAATTATATACCACTAAGAGTTCACTGCTTTACCAACTGAGCTCTTACAACGATTGACTAAAAACTCGACAAGTCCGCAACCTATTATACCAGTTTTTATTTTTTTTTATTTTCGGATGATTCTGGCCAGGATTTTAGGAACAAAATATGAAAGTATTGTATTGTCAAGGGGTCCTCTACACGTATACAAAGTTTCAAGTCGATCCAATGTTTCTAAGTTGGTGAAAATCGCGTTGAAAAATTCCGTTACATTGATACAAAAACACTTTTTTTGATTTTCTGATGATTATGGCCAGGATTTTAGAAAGTAAATATGAAACTATTGTATTGTCACGGATCCTCTACAAGTATACAAAGTTTCAAGACGATCCAATGATTTTAAGTGGGTGAAAATCGCTTTGAAAGATTCCGTTACATAGATAGATAGATAGATAGATAGATAGATAGATAGATAGATAGATAGATAGATACAGGTCAAGCTAATATAAAGCGTGTAAAAAATACAGATTACTGAAGTCATGTGATTTCTATCTTTGTTAAGATGGCATTTACTTCAAAATTTTATATATATATATTTTTTTTTTTTTCAAATTAGTCAGTTATAACTTTTTTGTTTCACTCTTTTTGAGGTATTGGATCAATCATTTTTCTGTGTATTGTTCCTTTCTTAGTGTCCAGTATTTGTTCTTTCTTTCTGATATTCTTTTCATCTCTTCTTCCGACATAACAAGTTTGAATTTTCGTGTAGATTTATCTTGGAATCTTATGTTTTCAACTTGAATAATTAATTTAGTTGTTTGATCGATTAGTGAATTTTCTATAATCTTTAATTTCATTAGGTCTTTTTCAGTTTCTTTAATATATATATATATATTGCTGTTACGGAAAAAATCAAATGATCTGTTATAGTTCATTCTGGAAAGATGACCGTAAAAATTTATTCTCGTTTTTCGCATAGTATCTCAAAGTTTCTTCAATTTATAGTAAAACCTGTCTATGAAGGAACATGACGGTTCCTTAAATATATTTCCGTCTTGGCAGTTTTCCTTCTTATAAAGAGTTCCCAAATTACAAGCTTAAATTTTCTTACTCAATGATTTTAAGTGGGTGAAAATCGCGTTGAAAGATTCCGTTACATAGATAGATAGATACAGGTCAAGCTAATATAAAGCGTGTAAAAATTACAGATTACTGAAGTCATGTGATTTCTATCTTTGTTAAGATGGCATTTACTTCAAAATTTTATATATATATATATATATTTTTTTCAAATTAGTCAGTTATAACTTTTTTGTTTCACTCTTTTTGAGGTATTGGATCAATCATTTTTCTGTGTATTGTTCCTTTCTTAGTGTCCAGGATTTGTTCTTTCTTTCTGATATTCTTTTCATCTCTTCTTCCGACATAAAAAAAGTAAAGTGATCCCACAACAGACCCGGAGGCCCTTGGGGTAGTAGGAGGTTAAGGCTCCCACTTTTTCTAGACAATCGGCACTTTTTTGTCAGCCGGGTTGTCAACCCTGCGTGACGGCCGCCTTTACCCCCAGAACAAGCGTCTGGTACTCATTTCCGTTAGAGGCTGAGTCGACCCCAGGGCCATAGTGCCGCCAGAGGGTTTGGGTCAGTTTAAAAATCCTGACCCCAACGGGACTTGAACCCTCGACCCTCCGGCTTGTAGCTTAGTGCCTTAACCACTACGCTACGGCGTGCCCCTTCTTCCGACATAACAAGTTTGAATTTTCGTGTAGATTTATCTTGGAATCTTATGTTTTCAACTTGAATAATTAATTTAGTTGTTTGATCGATTAGTGAATTTTCTATAATCTTTAATTTCATTAGGTCTTTTTCAGTTTCTTTAATAATATATATATATATATATATATATATATATATTGCTGTTACGGGAAAAATCAAATGATCTGTTATAGTTCATTCTGGAAAGATGACCATAAAAATTTATTCTCGTTTTTCGCATAGTATCTCAAAGTTTCTTCAATTTACAGTAAAACCTGTCTACGAAGGAACATGACGTTTCCTTAAATATATTTCCATCTTGGCAGTTTTCCTTCTTATAAAGAGTTCCCAAATTACAAGCTTAAATTTTCTCACTCAGTGTAAGGGTTTTACATGCACGCTTTGAAGACATAACGTATTGACTGAAATACAGACAAAATTGTGTATGTAACACAGCTCAGTTTGCACGTCAATACAAAACAACTTTATTACACAAGAGCGAGAAGGAAATCAACTACAGAAGACTGAGGACTATCCCAACTCCCTCGCAGGTAACGTAAGCAGGCAAGGAAACGCGAGGGATTCCCCGCTGTTACATATAAGTAAGGGTTTCCCCGCAATACAATGGCAACACAAGAAGGTAAAACGATATAATGCAGAAACCGTCATATTCAGAATTTTCACGTATGGTCATTAATACCGTAATTAGAACGTGCTTAAGAATAATATTCCGTCTTACTGAGGTAAAAATTAACTATTGGTACTTTACAAACCATTCCGTTTCCGTGTTATGAAGGTTTCCAGCTTATAGAGGACGATTTTACATATAAAATCTTACCGTTCTGGATTTTGTTCCATTTCTACAGGTTTCCTTCTTATATAGGTTCCGGCTGAGATAGGTTTTACTGTATTTGTATGGAGTTTCACTCATGATGCATATTATCTTATTATCTTTAAACAACCGGTTATTTTTAAATATAAAATAATTCCTTTCGACCAATACAAATCCAGACATAATTAAAAATGTCGTTAACATTCAAAATGTTTAACTGTTTGTAGATGTTTTTCATTAAATATTGTCACACAATAATGACATTAAATAGTTGCAATTATAACAATGTAACGAATAAATTTGTAATTTTTAACGCTTTATATTAGCTTGACCTGTATCTATCTATCTATCTATCTATGTAACGGAATCTTTCAACGCGATTTTCACCCACTTAAAATAATTGGATCGTCTTGAAACTTTGTATACTTGTAGAGGACCCGTGACAATACAATAATTTCATATTTATTTTCTAAAATCCTGGCCAGAATCATCAGAAAATCAAAAAAAGTGTATTTGTATCAATGTAACGGAATCTTTCAACGCGATTTTCACCCACTTAGAAACATTGGATCGACTTGAAACTTTGTATACTTGTAGAGGACCCGTGACAATACAATAATTTCATATTTATTTTCTAAAATCCTGGCCATAATCATCAGAAAATCAAAAAAAGTGTTTTTGTATCAATGTAACGGAATCTTTCAACGCGATTTTCACCCACTTAGAAACACTGGATCGACTTGAAACTTTGTATACATGTAGAGGACCCGTGACAATACAATAATTTCATATTTTGTTTCTAAAATCCTGGCCAGAATCATCCGAAAATAAAAAAAATGAAAACTGGTATAATAGGTTGCGGACTTGTCGAGTTTTTAGTCAATCGTTGTAAGAGCTCAGTTGGTAGAGCAGTGAACTCTTAGTGGTATATAATTTCAGTAATCCATACGTCGCTGGTTCAAATCCGGCTGGGAGGGTTTTTTTTATAGAAGAGTATTACTTTTAGCTCATACTACAATAGTATCGAATTTAAAGATATTTACATTTTTATCTTATTCTGTAAAATATTAAAACTAAAAAAATAAAAAAAAAGTAATAGTTTTAAAAAAACTAAAAGAACACGCTTTATTAGAAAACTAAAAATGAAAAATAATTTTAATTTCCAATACGCTTGGGATAAAATAAAGTGGTCAACAAAAAATCATCTCCAACACATATAGAATAAAATTAGAGTTATCAACAAAAAGAAAATAATTTTACCATCAAAAGCGTGGGGTGCTTTTTATGATTTTTACATTTTCTTCTTAGAGACTTTACTTTTACCAATATCTGTTTATTATCAAATATATTAATTGATATAGAGCACCCCACGCTTTTGATGGTAAAATTATTCTCATTTTGTTGATAACTCTAATTTTATTCTATATGTGTTGGAAATTATTTTTTTGTTGACCACTTTATTTTATCCCAAGCGTATTGGAAATTAAAATTATTTTTCATTTTTTAGTTTTCTAATAAAGCGTGTTCTTTTAGTTTTTTAAAACTATTATTTATTTCTCCAACAAATCATTATTATTCTATATAAATAATAACTTCTTAAATAAGGTATAATTTAATAAAATAAAACTTTAATACATTATTAAGGGCCTAAATATCCTGCTCTAGTTTTAAAATTTTAGAAACTTTACAAATAAAAAAACTAGTATCCTGAAAATCCCTGGTCGCATGGATATCTACATTAGCACAAATAATAATAAAGTCATAATAAAGATAAAAACAATTCAGGAAACCCTAAAGAAAATTCTTATATAAGTCTATAATTGCTCTTGACCGAAGTTACAAATTTATATTAAAGAACTAATTGTTGATATTTTTCTTCTCGGACTGTACCTCATCTTAGAATAATGGTTAATAAGGACATTAATATTCTTACAAAAATATAAATAGAATCATTTAATTATATCATGTATTACATTCAGAGCCCTCAAGGATATGAGCTAACTTGTTGGTTTTAAATTATATCCATTGAATAGTCAAGCAAAATTCTTAAAATCACGAGATATAAAAACACAATTTGTTCAAACGTCTTTCCATTCCACGAAATTAACATAAATAAAGAGCAAATATTTTGAGATCTTGACATTTGTAGTCATTTTTATTTTTGTCAGGCTTATCCTCCCAGTAATGTGATATTTACAAAAAAGTTCATATATATATATATTATATATGTGTGTGTGTGTGTGTGTTTTATAATTAAATATTTGACATTGAGTAATGCAAGCTTAATACCACATAAGAAAAATAAATCCCTGGAAGGGATTTTAACCCGGACCTCTGGGTTGGTACCCCAGCTTGCTATCCATTACACCACCGGACAAATCCAATACAAACATTTATCTTTCTTATCATCATCATCATCATCATCGTCCTTTCAAGTATTAGGCCCAGTGGCCCGTTACGGTCTCCCGCCATCTCTGAAAAGGTCGACCCACAGATGTTCTGCCTCGAGGAATGTAGTGAAGAATTTGTTTTGGTATTCTGTGACGATCCATGCGCTGAATATGGGCTAGCCAATTGTTTCTATATTCTTGGAGGTATTCAGATATAGGTACGATGTTTAACTCTCTATATACATATTATATTCTCCATTATTACTAGATGTAGCGAGAACTCGGTCTTCAGTGCCATCTGGTAACTTACTATAACAAGTAAGGAAATTAAAGATAATATTTTTACTTTATAGCAGTGACGCTTTATCGATGTTATAATTAAATTTTTGACATTGAGCAATGCAAGCTTAATATGACATAAGAAAAATAAATCCCGTCTAGGAACATACACATATATATAATATATATGTTCCTTTACTGTATTTTTTATATATTTGTCTTATGAAGTATATTTTATTATGGAATTTGACCACTAAGTGATGTTCACCTCTATAATTGCTACATGTGGATGTGACGTCAATAGCTGACTGGTAAGCATGTCGCGCCAATAAGATTTTTATCTCTATTGGACATGTTAGGTTATGAACGTATGGTCCCAAGTACCATATCATTACGACTAAAACTTCAACCATTACATCGACAGCTATTCATCATTGTTCGCTGCTTAAGTCTGTGGAAAGAACGGAATTCAGGTTCGTGTTTGAAATGGTTAAACTGAATATTTTAAGGTACGATATCAGTTGCTTCAGTATGCGATATTTTCAAGAGCAGTTTAAATCATAGCTGACATTAGAACTTCCTTCTCTGACATATCGTGACGGATGTCAATTCATCATCAGACGTCATATTTAAACATCCAGACATGAATCAATACTTGGTATTAACTAAACTATAGCAGTTCCCTTTGTACTAACTCTAATTTGCTTTCATTTTATTCTATTAGGGTGTTTTAATGTTCTTCTACTTGTCCCTAGGTACTGAGACCAAGTTCATATGTTTATATCACTTCATTTAAATTATAACTTTATGGCTGAGTGCATATGTATTTCTGAGTGAGGTCTATGTTGTCAGCTGATAAGCGAGGGACTGCAATCCACTTTGTGCATATTGGAAACTCGTTTGGATTCCTGCCATTTTCATGCGTTTTGTGTTCAATTTTTAATCTTGCAATTGGTGTTCGTTCTTTTTAATTATATTGACTATTTATCTCATGCCCCAAATGAGAGTCAATGACCAATCACATTTCAATGTTTTTTTATTTACAACCAATCAGTCTTTTTCATCCAGATTTTATCAGTTTAATTTTATCACTTTAAAATCAAGCTCCTCCTTTTCAACATTCTGAATAGGCCATAGCATTATTTTGCAGTGATTGCATGTGGTTACCAGATTGTATATATAGTGCACGAATGTAAATAAATACTGCTTACGGGAGGTAATATAAAGACATTTGTTGCAATTGATTATACCACAAAAAAAAAAAGAAACCACTGTATGCACTTTCTAAAACTATTATTTACCAGGAAATAACGTTGCAGAAAAATATAATTGGCATATTTACATCATAGGACATCAAAAATTAATTAATACCTATAATGTTGGTTATAAATTTCTCCACTAGGGTGCAGTCTTACAATATTATGATCCTTTCGCAATAAATAATATGATCTGGTTGCAATGACGAACAAATGAAGCGTACCAATCGTTTCTCATTTGTTTTCAAACATCGCTGTTTACATTATATATATAACTGCTTTAAAATAACTATAATTAAATAATTTATTAGTAAACAGCTTAATTTTATTCGTTAAATAGTCCTAACAAATGTCACTTTTTATTTCCAAATTCTCTACACATTTCGTGAGTCGTGAATTTATCGATAATTTGGAAATCACTCGTGCCAATACTTATGAACATTTATCTCATAGACCGATGAGTTAGACTGTTCCTGTTGATGAAATTGTCTCTTCCCGTTGATAAAACTCCTCTTCCTGTTGGTAATGAGATATATCTCAGCAAATTAACTTCTTTGAAAAGGATATCGATTCAACAATGTAGGATCGATATGGTACAGCAAGAAAATACAAAAGAAAACTTCAAAAATCACAAAAAAGAGACTAGTTCCGTTACTCTAAAGAATTTATTAAATGTTATAACGAACGAATCGGCATTATTGTTAATAGTTATTTCTCATACAATCATCTGTTATTGGTTTTTCTCAAGCTCAACGAGAATTAACAGTAAGGATATGCTATTTATAACTACTCAGCCTACTTAGAAATCGCCCGGAAGTAAATTCGAAATACATAACCTCACATTTGGTAAATATTAAACATTTTAATTAGTTTTAGCTTCTGATGTATTATTCGCTAAATACTCACTCAAAATCCAACGCGAGGCTGAGTTTTTCATTAGATAAAATCACAATCTTGTTTGATTACTTTTAAGAATCAGTAGTTGATCCTGGTCTCTGTTTTGTATACCATTTATGGTACGGTGGATCCTTACACTGTTCAATTGCTTGTATTTCAAATGTTGTGTATACGCAGTGTGTTCTTAAATCACAACTTTCTTTAGCCAACACATGTGACGTGATGTGATTCGACTTGAATTGTTTTGGAAACAAACTTTTAGGTATATTTAATTAATGTTGGGAAGTAAACATTATGAGGTATAATCATTAAAATTCATCGGAGAACATATTGTTTAAACAACTCACCTCATAGGATTCATGCTTCCATGATATCGCGATTTCAAACATAATCATGTTCATCGTCAGCCATAACTCCGACTGATGAAATTCTTCGGCCGAAGAATTTCATCAGTCGGAGTTATGGCTGACGATGAACATGATTATGTTTGAAATCGCGATATCATGGAAGCATGAATCCTATGAGGTGAGTTGTTTAAACAATATGTTCTCCGATGAATTTTAAACTTTTAGGTGTTTTATTATTTCTAAGAACAATTCATCCTGGTTTTCATGGTAATTTTGTGAATGTTCTCTTGGACTTTTGCTGTTAATGATTTTACGCCTATTGATGTGGTCACAATCTCTGACGCAGAGGGTCCGGATTCGATCTCCTGTCATAAGTATCCTGGGCGAGATAGATTTTTTCATCTCTAAGATAAATTTCAGGAAATTCGAAGATTCAAGTAGTTCACGAACACTACCTGTTCATCACAATCACTCAAACCATATTCACCATGTTTAATATTAACGAGTGAATTGAGTGAAGGATGCGTCTTGTCTTAAATACTTACGATGTTTTCAAAATTGTATCACTATTGAGCTGATCACTGATCCGGCGAGTTTCTCCACGTCATGTGTGGTCATTAAAGCTATGTAAGTGTATGTGATACAAAGTTAAATATTTCTCCCCACTAGTTGTATCCCTAGAATACCTGCGAAGCGTCGAACACGTAAAAGCGCATAGATAGTGGGAGGTTAAAATAAAGCGTAGAGAAAGAAAGAGGAGGAGAGAGAGAGAGAGAGAGAGAGAGAGAGAGAGAGAGAGAGAGAGAGAGGAGAGAGAGAGGGAGAGAGAGTTTAATAACATAACAAGTGTATATTTTTTTTCGACATTTTAACTCATGCCCCAAATGGGAGTCTACGACCAATCACATTTCAATTAATTTTGAATTACAACCAATCACAGTCTTTTTCACCTCGATTTTATCAATTAAATTTTATCACATTAATATCAAGCTCCTCCATTTTAACATTCTGAATAGGTCATAGCATTATTTTGCAGTGACTGACTCTCTAAGAAATACGTTGAATATAACAATTTATATATTAAGATGTAATAATCCTATAATACAAGTGACTCCCAGATTGTATATATAGTGCACGAATGTACCCAGATTCTGCTTGCGAGGTAAAATAGAAAAGCATTTATAGCAATTGATTATACCACAAAAAAAAAAAAAACCACTGTCTGCACTTTCTTAAACGTATTATTTTCCCAGGTATTCATGTTCCAAAAAAAATTAATTGATATATTTACATCTTAGGGCATCACAAATTAATTAATAACCTATAATACTGGTTATAAACAGTTTGATGTGCTTAATTTTTTCTCCACTACGGTGCATTCTTGCAGCATTGTGATCCTTTGGCAATAAACAATATGATCTCCTTGCAGCGATGAACAAATGAAACATTTCTCATTTGTTTTCAAACATAGCTGTTTACATTAAATATATAACTATTTTAAAATAGCTATATTTTATTAATGATTTGTGAGTAAACAGCTTAATTTTATTTGTTACATCGTGAATTTATCGATAATTTGTAAATCACTCGTGGCATTACTTATGATAAATGATGATTTAATAAAAAAAAAGAAGAGGACTTGGGTAAGCAGTTAACTGACGTCAGGACGGCAAGACGTCTGATTACACAGAACATTATAGGTGTTATTATGGGCAGTGAATGCATGGAGATTTCACTTCACTTGTAAAATTCCCTGAGGTAGACTCGGTCGGAGCATATGACTAGTATCTTATCTCTACCTAATGAAGTTGGCTGGAAATATGTGAAATCACACGCCACACCTAATATTGGTTTTAATGTTCTATTAACGGCGCATCATCCCATTATCACAATCCAACATATGCCTAGTAAATTTTATATAGAACTAGATAATACCCGGCGAGCGCTGCTACTCCTAAATAAATGTTAATGTGTTTTTACCACAAGCCGTGCGCTGTTATGCTTGCCCGGGAATCTCCTTATCCCGATCTTCTTGGCATCAATGAAAGACAAAAATGGTTATTGTGAGTTATCCGTAAAAGATAAACATATGCTGTCACGGACTATTTTGTAGAGGTTTTGAGATATTCAATTCTGTGTATATTAATTTGGTGTATTTGTTATGGTTTAGGCAGCGTAAGACATTTAAGCGTCAAAATAGGGACTTTATTTCACGTTTTTCACTACAAAGGGTAATTTTTAGGGGTGAAGGGGTTGAGTATTACAACTTTCTTATAGCCTATATTCATCCCGGGAATCTCCAGAACATTGTAGCATCACAATCGGATCAACGGTATGGCCGCGCAAAAAATATGAACAAACAAACAAAGAAACAATTTTTATATATTAGATAAACATTTTCATGCTGGTATGAGTCTAAAAGTTTAATAGTATCACAATTTATACCATACATGTATATTTTTCTTTGAGTGAGCCGCGTGAGGACAATATTGTTGAGTTCGGTGTTTATTTCTTATGAAAAATAGCGAAATTCGGTTAAGAAAACATGGATCTCGGTTGAGGGTCTCGTCATAGTGTTAACTGCTAATCACCAATTAGTAACACAAATTAATTCTGTCAAACTTACTTCAGATCCTATTTAAGGTGGAATTGTTATTATTTGGTTTCATTTAAGATCTACCGATAAATATTTATTAATGTACATATAATATGAAGTGGTTTTAATAGTAATATAATAATAATAATAATACTAATAATAATAATAATATATAATAATATAATAAATAATAATAATAATAATAATGATAATACTAATACTAATACTAATAATAACAATAGTAATAATAAGAATAGTAATAATAATAATAATAATAATAATAATAATAATAATAATAATGATAATAATACTAATAGTAATAATAACAATAGTAATAATAATAATAATAATGATAATAATACTAATAGTAATAATAACAATAGTAATAATAATAATAATAATAATAATAATAATAATAATAATCGATACTAGTAAAATTCATGGTGATTTTCCGTTGAGGTATTAGTTCACAGTAATATAATGTACGGTTAAAAACTATAATATAGTTACCTTGTAGGTCCACCTCAACTTAAGTTCTTTTAAAACTCTGTAGGCCTTTCGGGACTAGTCCCATCATCAGCATAATGCATTAGGTCCGTTCTTGTTGACCCTTGTTAACCGTACATTATATTACAATAATAATAATAATACTGGGGGTACGCCGTAGCGTAGTGGTTAAGGCAATACGCTACAAGCCGGAAGATCAATGGTTCGAATTCCGGTGGAGTCAGAGTTTTTAAACTGACCCTACACCTTCTGGTGGTACAATGGCCATGCAGTCGACTCAGCCTCTGACGGAATTGAGTACCAGACACTTGTTCTGGGGTAAAGGCGGCCGTCACGCAGGATTGAGAATCCGGCTGACATTGTCTAGAAAAAGTGGGAGCCTTAACCTCCAACTACTCCAAGGTCCACCTAAGGCCTGTAGTGGGATAACTTTACCTTTTAATAATAATAATAATAATATTTCTTCATTTTACCTAGCAGAGTTAACAACCACTCAACGACATATCAACATTACAAAAGTAAGTCTATAACTAATTTACAATGGAAATAAATTATTGCCCTCCATGGTATCTTTACCTTGACGTGGTGGAGTGGCTTGTGTGCTTAAATGATACTGAGAGCTATGCCGGCGGTAGCATTGCTGCCGATAGGGTTACCCATGCCGGACTGGTCGAAGGTGATAAGCCAGACGAAATAAGTACCTTGGTCGAAAGAGTGACGATCTTTCACCGTAAAAATACAACCGTCAAGAAATGCGGACATGGGTTCTTCAGGGGTAAAATTTTCCGGAGGTCAAATAGTCCCCCATTCGGTTCTCCGGGCGGGGACTACTTCAGGGAACCCATGCCAAAGGCTCAAACACAGGGACATGCTCCTAGGAACATGGAATGTTAGGACTTTATACAATAGCGGGGCACTAGAGATATTAACGCGGGAATTGGATAAATCGCCCTTGGATATAGTCGCTTTACAGGAAGTTAGGTGGCCAGGAGAAGGTAGTCAGGAATCAGGAAGCTCTGCATTATACTATGGGGGTGCAGAAAGACCTGCATTTGGAACAGGTTTTTTAGTCAGAAGGAGGATCCTATCCGCTATCCGAGATATTAAGTTTGTTAGTGATAGGATATCATACATAATGAAATGCATGCTATTATGCATTGCAGAGACTTTTGATGTCCCAACTCCTTTCAAAAAACGTTAAGCTGAAAATATATAAAACTATTATTCTACCAGTTATATTATATGGGTGCGAAACATGGACTCTTACTTTAAGGGAGGAAAGGAGATTACGAGTATTTGAGAATAAAGTTCTTAGGAAAAATTTTGGACCAAAGAGAGATGAACAGACAGGTGAATGGAGAATACTACATAACAATGAACTACATGGTCTTTATAGGAAGCCAGATATAATAAGAACAGTTAAGTCCCGTAGACTGCGATGGGCAGGACATGTTGCGCGTATGGGGAATGAAAGATGTGCATGGAAACTTCTTGTAGGAAAGTCAGAAGGAAAACGCCCAGTTGGTAGACCAAGAATGAGGTGGGAGAACAACATTAACTATGATTTGAGGGAAGTAGATTATACAGGGAATGATTGGAAAGCATTAGCTCAGGATAGGGATGTATGGAGAGCTTATGTCCGTGCGGCCATGAACCTACGGTTTCGATAGTGCCAGTGAGTAAGTAAGTAATAAATTATTGCACGGATCTTTGTAATCCACTGTGTCTCTAAAGAAAATCTCATTTTAATGAATTTGTAATTCAAATACCATCATATCTAAGCTGACAATTGATGGCTCATTTAATGCACTGGAGAGTATTTTTTTAAGACATTACATTCCAGTGGAAGAGTGGAAGTGAAGGCCTTATGGCCTTAACTCTGCCAGCTAAAATAAATCATTATTATTATTATTATTATTTATTATTATTATTCCAGTGCCTCGATATAGACGCCGTATGCAATGCGACTAACATGGATGTGGTAGTCCAACTCTTGCTAGATTCTGAACAACATATGAGGCGTGACTGTAGCTGCGGCTTCTTCAATCCTCGTTTGAAGTTCAAGTAGTCCTCCAGGAAGAGGAGGGATGTTAGCTCTGTCCTGAAGTTAATTGCACAGAAAAAATGACATGGGGTTAACTTAAATCCAGGGATCGCCAACATTCTCTCCAAACTCTAGAAAACGGCAGGCACAGCGAAATATTTTATCTTTATCCAGACCCTTAAACATCTGATGCAGTTGCAGTTTGTACTGTTACATGTGTAGCACCCTCTACACTGTTTGGTGTGATGTTCCCAGCTCATGAAAACTCTGCGGCAAGTGTTTTGAGGGCTAGGTTGGAATGGTGTTTCTATCTCTAAAGTGAGCGTTGAAAGAGCAGCTTTACTTACTTCCTATGTCATAAGTATCGTCATTGCATTTTTCTGAAGTTTCATAGTTGTTACGATAACAGTGATACATAGCAGATATGAAGTGTGACGGCTAAAACACTCAGTCATATTACGTTTTTTAAACATTTAACTTTTAAGGTCGTAAATCTGTTTTATAATATTATAAGAATGATAGTCTACCACTGTAGTCTCCAGGTAACGTAGCTGCCTCGCAACAGCGGGCCCAGGTTCGATCTCCAGTTGGGACAAGTTTACTAGGTGAGCTTTCTTCGGGGCTTTTCTTCACCTGTAAGACAAATGTTGAGAAACTTTAAGTTCCAAAAAGCTCCCGAATACTATCTGGCCATCATTATTAACATTATCATATTCGCCATGTTTAATATAAATATGTATGTATTTTGTCTTAATGTTGTGTTATCTTAGAGATGGCATTGACATGGACGAGATTACTCATTCGAGGAGGCCTTTTTGGTCAAAAAAGTATGCAAGTGATCCATAGTAAAAATCCCTCTCCCGACAGGTCGTGCCACTGTAAGCCCCGGGTGGCTTATGGCACGTAAAATTACCTGTACGGTGAGAAAAACTGCGTTAATGAAAAAAAGAATAAATAAAATTGTAGAAATTTATAATTATTCAGTGTAACTCCGCCTTCCAGGCACCCCAATCTCACATGTGGGTTATAATAACGCTATGCCAGAATGTCGATATGGCAACGTGGTGGCATTGAATAAAAAAATATATGAAAAAAAATAATGCAGATAAAGTAAAGGCGACTAATTTGAAAATATGAGGCAAGTGAGCAAGTGGAGACTTCAAATATTTGGGTTGTACTATCAGCAGTAACATGAACTGCTGTCAAAAAGTAAAGCAGAGGATAGCAATGGCAAAGTAAGTTTTTAACAAGAAGAGAAGCATTTTCTGCGGACCTTTAGCAAAATAATTATGGAAGAAGCTAGTGAAGTGCTTTGTGTGGACTGTAGCATTGTCTGGTGCAGAGACTTGGGCATTACGACGGAATAAGGAAAAGCGATTGGAAGCTTTTAAGATGTGGATATGGAGAAGGATGGAAGGTATAAAATGGACAAAGTAAAAAATAAAGATGCACTAGAAAGAGTGTGTGAAATACGAACAATGCTGGAACTCATGAAGAAGAGGAAAATAAATTGGATAGTCTCTGGCTAAGAAGAAGCTGCCTGCTGGATGCCCTGGAAGGAAGGGTCAATGGAAAGAAAGTTAGAGACAGAAAAAAATCAGACGATAGACAATATTAAAATAAATAGTGTGTATGCAGATACAAAAAGGAAAGCTAAGTTAAGGAAAGAGTGGAGAATGGTGAGTTTGCAGTGAAATACCTGCTCTTGGGCAGAACACTACGTATGCAGAGGAATGGTTCTGCAAACACGTTTTCAAGCAAAAATGGACCGTCATTAAATGGCTGAGAAATGTGCATTTACACCCATTGCAGGGTAAGTTATCATGGAGTACAGATACATTCGACATAAAATGCACTACGAGAGGAACCAATAAACGTCATTCAGAGTCAACTTGTAGCGGTATGAGTTAATATTTGAGGTAAGTTTCTAAACCATAATTATATTACAGTTTCATTCAAGTATTTATAGATTATTTCGGACGCGGTAGTGCAGTAGTTATGTTAGTTTGTTCTAGTTCCGAAGGGTTGCGGGGGTCGAAGGATATTGAGGATGCAAAAATCCAAGGGTCAAGTTCTTCGGGGAGAACTTCAAGCCGTGGATCCGGAGTCTGAATATTTTTTACACTCGTACAACAACCTCAAGCCTGAATAAGATGACCTTAGAGCAAAATTTAACCGATAATCTCCATCCACGTAGGCCTAATACCCTAGTTTATTAATTACGTTATTGCCAACATAGATTTAAACTGCCTTTGTCAAATATTTTATATAAGAAGCTTTGCTATAGGAGCTATGTGACTTTATCTATCAAATTTTTAAGAGAGTTTGAGTTAGTTTTGGTTTGTTAATTAATTTATTTGTTCATTTTCAATTACATTATTATTGATATGTAACGTTAGAAATTAAGCATAATCTAAATTAATGTAATTAATTAATTGTATTTTAACTACAACCTTAACATATCGGATGGTGAAATAGGGTTCGCATTATTGGAGATTCAATTAAAACAAATTAGTACCCTAGTTTTCTACTAGATGTCTCCTCGAGGCCCTGTACTATAGGAGTTTTCATGTCTAGAAAAACATTAATAGTATTGTTCTTATGGAGCAATTCTTGTTAGTAAACGTGTCCTGTTATGTGATATTGATTTATTAGTTAATTCATTTGAAATAAATAATTAAGTTAATTACTTTCACTTATAAATTTGCCAAGAAAGTAGGTGTCCGATTTATGAAAAAAAAAATCATTATGGAACGTCTAATTAACACACAATCATTAAATAAACTTTAGGGGGTTAACTCTCTTATCGGAACAGCGGTTAACAGAGATGTCACTGAACCATTCCCGTTCAACTTCTCCTTTAGTCCTGCAGATATAACTTGGGCGAGTATTAGACTGAATCGATAAAACAGGCCTTCAACAGTGAATTCAACATTTTTTTCATGTCTTACAATATTTATTTTCCCATTCACTGCTGAAGATCTGTTTTGTCACTCGGTTGAAGTCGAAGCCATCACTGGTTTTTTGCCCAACACACACACACATGTAGATGCACTCGCAACGAAACAAAACAACTGTAGCAGTGTCTTACCTTGTCAGCTTGTCCGACGTAGGGGTGAATAGCAGGGAAGGAGCGTCTTTTGAAACCTAATGCGAACTGTTTAACAGTCCTGACATACACTATAGTGGGAATGTAGAATATAAGTTATTGATTAAATTCCTTGTCCTATGCCAATGTGGTCGGAAGAACCCTTACTAAATTTGTAATTTCCTCCAGTGAAGTGTTAATTCATGAGGCTACAGGAATTTTACTTATTAATTTCATACTAATTAATTAATTATTTTACTATTATTAAACTTGCAAATTGATGGAAATGATCAATTATTTACCAATCAATAAGCAAGGAGACAAAACTGGTTGCAACAACTAGAGGGAATCTCATTACTTTCTATTTCCAACAAATATATTAGTATCCAGACTTGCTCCCTATATTGATGACATTCTAGGTGATCATCAATGTGGATTTAGAAGAAATAGGTTCACAATTGATCAGAATTTTAGTATAAGACAGATTTAGAAAAGAAATGGGAATATAATAGAGCTGTACATGAACTATAAATGTAGACTTCAAAAGGACATACGATTCAGTTAAGATGGTTACATAGTAAGTTACATAGTATCCTATTGGAGTTCGGAATTTTTAAAAAGTTGGACTAATACGAATATGTCAACATGGCAAAAAGAGTAGGGTATATGTATGCAAACAGATTTCGGATACTTTTGGTTTTCACAATGCGTTATGGCAAGGAGATGCACTATCCCTTCAGCTATTATATTTTGCACTAGAACATGCCATCAAATCTAGAGGCTAAAGAACATCTACCTATAAATAGCCTGTTAGTTTATGCTGATGATGTAGTATTTTTAGGGGATACCGACAATATACTAAGAGTCAATATGTACACTCTATTGAGTAACACTGAGAAATTGGGACTGGAAGGAAACATCAATAAAATTAAATATACAGTCACACTTAGAAGTATATTATTTAATGGAAACGGTTTATGAGAGATGAGGGCAGTTCTGAACAGGTGGCTAAATAAAAATATCTAGGAACAATACTTACAAATAAGAATGAGGTGCAGAAACAAATTAAACATAGGCTCAACTCTGGAAATGCATGTTGTTATGCATTACACATACACTTGTCGTACCAACTTCTTACATAAAACGTTAAACTGAAAATATATAAAACTGTTATTTTCCCAGTTATATTATGTAGACGCAAAGCATGGACTCTTACTTTAAGGAAGGAGAAAAGATTATGAATAAAGCTTAAACAAATAGGACAAAGAGAGATGAACAGAGAGGCAAATGGAGAAGACTACAAAAGTGAGCTATATGATATTTATCGGAAACAGTTGACTGCGATGAACAGTAAATGTGACACGAATGGGTAATAAAAGGGGGGCATGGGAATTTCTTTCAGAAAAACCAGGAGTAAAACGCCCAGTAGGGAGGCCAAGAACGAGGTGGGAGAATAACATTAAACACAATTTGAAGAAAGTAAATTATACAGGGGATGATTGGAAAACATTTGCTCTGGATAGGGATACACGGAGAACTTATGTTTGAGCGGCCATGATGCTACGGGTTAGTTAGTTAGTTGGTTAGTTAGTTGTAGTTAGTAATTATTAAAATTGGATTAATATGAATGCAGTCATGAACCATGCTATAAACTTTAGTTGATTTTAACTGATTACTGATAGAAATCTAACTTGTTTCGGATCTGTTCCCTCTAAAAGGTGATGCTGTAGTAAATCAAGGAGCTAATCCCCGGTATGTGGATCCCAACGCTTGTTTCATATGTAAACTTGTAAACGGAAACACATTTATTTTCCGCTCTTCGCACAAAAATCCCTGCAAGTGATTTAGGTGAGTTCACCGAACAAAAATCGATGTGTTACAGCATCAAATAAACAGGCACTTCCCACAACTATATTTTATTTCAACTTCCGATTTTATTGCAAAAGTTTGCTGTAACTACTTTAATGCAGTGTTAATTTATTTGAAAATTTTTAGCAGTAGTTAATCAATTAAATCTTCCAGTTAAATTCAGAAAATATATTGATAAAAACAAAATGGAATATAATATACCAATTTTTAAATAATATTAATTTATTGCATTTAAATTGAAGTACTTGATTGCAATATTTTATTTATTAGATATGCAGCCAAGATTTTTAAAATACACGAAACTCCGTTGAGGTCACTGTGTTAAAATTTTATGAAATGTAAAACAGTACCTGATATCTCAGTCGTCCTCAATAATCAGCAGTGTTGTTTTGTAGGAGGCCTTTCCATAACTTAAGTATCATCTTCTGTTATGTATACCCTTAGACAAAAAAATAGTCATTTCTTGAACGCATATTTCATTTAAGTCCTACTCGACACAGCGCTGGGTTCACACTAGTAAACTAGTCATAATTGTGCAGGCCCTGAGCTACTGCGTTATGTTTCCCGAACTGAGTGAAGATACTCCTACGTGCCCTGTTAGATCAGCGGTAAAGCATGCAGTCACTGATTCTGTTAATGAAGGTCGCAGGTTCGCGTCCTCAATTATGTAGTTTTTTTTCGTGATATTTGTATTAAAATGTTTCATGAATTAAATACATTTTATTTTGACAATTGAACTAAATCAATGTTAATATCGTTATTGTAACAATTATTTTACCACATTCAGGGTTTGTTCTAGGTGGTGTCAATGTATTGATTTTAATAGACTGATGCGCACACGTTCTGCGCAAAAGCAACATCCTCTAACAAGTTTGTTTATAATGAACTCTAATTGTCCTGCAGATGCACGAAAGACGAAAGATGGCTTATGGGCACAAATTCAGGACGTCTGGGATGCTCTAGCCGAAAGTCCATGTGACTGTAGAAATTTGATTGCATCAATGCCCCGCAGATTGAGGGCGGTAATAGATGCTGAGGGTTCATAAACCCGATATTAATTGTGTTAAAGTTTTCATTTTAGAATATATTATTTTCTTTCTTCATTTAATTAATTATTATAAGGTTTTCATTTATGTGTTTTGTGTGTGCATTAAAGCTATACAACTCAAATATAAAATCAAATATGAAACTATATTATAGGCGAAATGCTATCCTAACATTCAGTAAAAAAAGAAAAGTAGAACAGGAATCGAACCCTTGAGGTTACGAACGCAGATGTTGTGTGTTAAACCTCTCGACCACGGAAACACACAAAGGCAAGCTCTCCCTTTTATGTTACTTGAGTGTGCACTGCGTTAACTAGCAAACAACACAGTACAATTACTGATAATGTGTTAATGTGAATAAGGATTCTGCGAGTGCTCACGAAGTTCCCCGATCGGTTGATAGAATCAAGAGATGACTCATTTTTTGTCTAAGGGTGTACCAAACTGAAATCAGAAGAGGAGACTTAAGTTCTCGAAAGGCCTCCTACAAAACTATACTGCTCATTATTGAGGACCATAGAGAAAACGAATAGAGGGAAAACTGCGCAGAGTGACATCTACAAATTTACGGTTGTTTACGATGAACTACAATGAGCAAACTGCAATGGTAGGGCTGTTTCGTAGTAACAGAATATATAACTAAATAAAACAAATGCAAGGCACACGGCGCGTTCACTCGGGATTATGGGAAATTAGTCATTTTGTAAAATGAAATATTTAACTACTATCCTTTCGTTCTATGTAGACAGTATTGTATAAATTATATATTATCGAAAATTAAACATTACTAATTAGATTTTATTTTACTCTAATTCGTAAGTAAATTCAAACTTCTTTACGTTTTTAATGTGAATCTATTTTCAAAGACAAACATACTAGAAGTAATATAATTCTAAGATTTGTTAGGTTAGGAAGAGTGATGTTAGTGTACAGCCATTTGTAACCTTTTAAAAAAATGTGAGTGACTTAATAATGGATTTCAAACCTACAACATAACTAAGTTTTTTAAATAAATGTTGTATAAAATATGTATGTGAGAATAAAGGGGTAGGTCCATCCATCCATAGTAATTCTGTCCGAGGGCAGGTCTTTCACTCAATCATAGCATTTTCATGCTATGCTTGCAGCTTTACTAGGGAATTATAGATGTGGTAGCTTCCCGTTGCTTTCCACATGATGCAGTATAAATATCTTAAGTATACTTGGGCAAGAATGTTTCAGGAGCTGAGGAAAGGAAGAGCTTATCTGAAAATTGCAGTTCTGAGAAGTTGCATTTGAATTTGGGTAAGCAAAGAACACTGAAGATAAATATTCATGTATTTTCAAATACAAAACCGGTATACCTAAAGAACCTAATTCGAGATTTCTGTACAATAATTTAAATCGATTCTTTTAAGAATTTGACTTGAACGTTACTCAGTCGCAATGTTTTAGTTGATGTTAATGTTATTAACAACAACAGCTGAATCGTTTCATGATTCCTACTATCTCAACGGCTTCCTGTAAACCTGTTTTCTAAACCATTAGAAGATAAACCAAGAAGTGTTATAGATATCGTTCCTTTTCTGATCTCAGTTACAGCTTGAAAAAAACTTCATGGAGCTAAGGTTGAATCTTCCTGCATTGCATCAGAAGTTATTCCATTTCCGATATTTGATACTGATAGCAAGTAAATTATTGTTGTCAGAACAGATTTGAAAGCCAATCATTAACTTATTAGAAAATTCAAATATATTTCCATCCTAGAATTTTGCTTTAAGTTAGTTGTAATCTTTTGGTTACTATTCTCTAGAGAGATGTTCAAATGTGTTTACATTTCTCTGGTAATTGAAACAACTTTAAACTTGCTTGATATTACAATAACATTAATGTAATTATATTTTTAAAACATCTAATTCTATAAAAAATACAAAGGAATTGAAACAAGGGTGGAGTTTATCACCAATTTTATTTAATATTTACGTAGAATTTAAATTAATGAAATGGAAACAAAGCCGCAAAGGTACGGGTATCCCAATAGGTAACAGATTTTTGCTGACATTACAATTTGCTGATGATCAACTGGTTCTAGCGCAAGACAAATTTGATATGGAATTCATGACAAAAAGGTTGAAAACACATATGAATCATGGGGTCTCACAGTAAATTTACAAAAAACTGAATATTTGGCAATAAATAGCAATGAAAGAGGTAATTTAACATTGGAAGAAGGAATTCAAATAAAGCAAGTTAAACTAAATATTTGGGAATAATTATGGATAACATTGAAGGTATAGGCAAATAGAACATTAAACATAGAATTGAATTCAGAGCAAAACAATATCATAGTTAAATTTCATATGGTGGGATAAGCATATTTGGAAAGAGACAAAAAATATATTGGTGAAACATTTGTGGAATCTGTTGCAATGTATGGAAGTGAGTTATGAACAATCAGTAAGTGCTACAAGAATAGACTAATAGCTCTAGAAATGGATTATTAACGCAGAAGTGCCAGGAAGTCAAAATTAGAACATGTCACAAATAAGGAATTTAGAAACGTAATGGAAGCAAAAGATAGCATACTTGAAATAATTGAGGAGAAGGAATTAATGTGGTTAGGACATATTTTAAGAATGGAAGATGAGAGATGGCCGAAGCAACTAAATCAATGGCAACCGACTAGAAAGAAGAAAAGAGGCAGACCAAAGTTAACATGGAAGGAAAACATGAAGACAGTAATGTAATCAAGTGGGATAAACATTGAAGATGCCCAAGATCGTAGGCTTTGGAGGTTTGGCACGGGGAGACGGCAGCAGCTGTAAAAACTCGAAGATAGATAGATATATTTTTAAAACATCTCGCGGAGCGTGATTGTATGAGATGATTAAAATTAAAATCTTTCTCACGCCCCACCATTAAACATGACAACTTAACACATCCTGCAACGAATTGGAAATTAAACTTGTATTGACCTCAAATACAATTCAGAGGGTATTTATGTAGGCATTTGCATGAAACTATCACTACCCGCCACATTCTTGAATGAATATTACAACAACAGCTACTTAATCCACCAATGTGGTCTCGAGGTAACGTGGTGCCTTGTCACACAGCAGGCCCGTATTCGATCCCCGATCAGGAGAAGTTTCCTGGGTGAGGTTTTTCGGGTTTTTTCCTCACCAATAGGATAAATTTCAGGAAACTTTAAGTCCCTGACATCATATGACCATCATCTACTTGTCATAGATTAAGCTTAGGATTAAGGACCCTCCTGGCGCAACACTATCCATCACGTACCCAACCTTACAGGTGCCCCAACCTCAGAAGTGTGTTACAATTTCACAAAATGCCAGAGGAGAATACCATAAATGTCGAAATGATAAACTAATGACACTGAATTAGAAAAATAGCTATTGAATATTTTCGGATATTTACATTGGCTCTTCCTCTGAGTTCATCCTGTAGCTGTGTTTTCAACACGTTTACGTAGTAAGATAATTATAACAAACTTTGGTCAGGATCTTCTGACCACGTGATGTTATTTCTGTCGGCCTACTTGTTTTCGAAAATATGAAAATCACCGCTGTGGTTTAACAGTAAAATCGTGACATCGCACCACTGTTATTTTTAATCTTCTGACATTAGCCATAAAAATAAGTACAAAAACCTTCGAACCTTGGGAAGAAGAGGGCCACAAGTGTAAAAATGTCACAAATTGAGTTAATACTGCTATCTGTTAGATAAAACGGTTAAAAATTGATTTCTTTGTGCCCACAAGTCATGTGCAAGAAAATGGAGACACGGTTAAAGTGTACCCATATCAAATAGTGTATGTACTATTCCTTTTTTTAAAACTTTAATAATTGTTAATAACTCAGAACTAAACTTTTTACATTTGTGGCCGTCTTCTTCCCAAGGTGCAACTTGATCACGTTTTATTTGAAGAACAAGTGACAAAAGAAAGAAACTATGTGTATAATAGAAAGATAAATATATATTAGCTTGAATGTATTTTAGGTCAGGTCTGATTAGTTCCTGTTCCTACTGCTGTCCGCTTCCGCTGTAAGATAATTAGTAATCAATTACATCCTACAGTGTGACACAAAATATAGTTCACAGCGTTTTTAGGACGAAACAGGAGATGTGAATCAACAATATTTTTAACGTATCAAAATTAATTATATTGACACTTTTCCCGCTAGAGTTGTGTGTGTATATGAGAAAGAGGTGACCCTGCTCCCCCCGCTTAAAGGTTTTTTTTTGTTGCCCTTTTCGGGTTGTTTACAAAAATGTTGATTGCTATGTTTTTTTTTAAATTTTGGTTTTAAAAATTAAGTTTGTGTTTTGTTTTGTTCGGCCGTAGAGAAGATAATTTGTTTTGAGTATCAGAGGGTGAAACGATTTTGAGGATTTGTGTATGTTCAAAAGAAACATTTTATGCATACATACTAAGTACCTTTTATAATAGAATCGTAACGCCCCACTTAAAGGCGTCGTTGACATTATGTGTCACTGACATCTGCTACCAGTAATTGTGTGTTACGTTTAAAAAACAATCAGTGTGTGCGGTGAGCTATGAACAGCAAGTTTCGCAACAATACCAACAACCAACATTCCTTCTAGCCCGGTCAAGTTAGCTCAAAAAATAGGGGTGAGCTTACAAAAATTCGCATAGAGCTGAAAATTAGTACGAATGTTGGGAAAACCATAATGAATGAAATGTGAAAAGTCCCCATCGATTCCACATCTAGAAAAAAAAATTATTCAAGGTCAACGTTTGCGAATGTCTTTTTTTTTTGCATTTTTCAGCCAAACGGTAAGTTTTATCATAGGAATAGGTCAGACAAAAGTTGTAGACAATGCAAGTATCTATAAAAATTATTTTTATCCTTTTTTTCATAAGTATCACCATTCTTGAGATATCACCATTTGAAACGCTGAAAACAATAATATGCACGCTTTCCAACCGCAAGTTAATCTCCTATACACCACGGGATATTTAATATAATAAAAATATTGGCTGAATAACTTATATATACAAATTATATATTATATGATTGTGAGAGTATACATAAAAAAGAAACTCAGTCCCTAATTTAATTGGGCCATATAACCTTAAGCGACATCTACCAATTATTATATTTTTGTCCGGGTGGCGACAGTCATATAGACCTACCTGTTTTTTTCTGGAAGGCATAAACGAAAGACTTAATATAGTGCTCCTTTACATACATACATACATACATACATACATACATACATACATACATACATACATACATACATACATACATAAGGACTTCATTAAACTAAAATCAAGATACATACAATGCTATTTACAAATATGGATCGCATGGGCAGTAAGCCGTACGTGCTGTTGACAGTCCATTACAATAAGTTGATGTTTGGTAATATATACGTAAAAAAAAAACAAAAAAAGAAAACACACTAATATTACAATTATATATCAATACAATTACAATATACATTAACTTAGTTATGTAGAATTATTAAGAATTAATGGTATTGCAATTTCTTAACATATTTATTTATTCCTGAATAGGTGTTGTTCTTATTTTCTGCGTTTTGTCCAGAAATCTACCCACGTTTATCCAGTTTTCTGTGTTTACCAGTAACTCGTAGCATGCCAATCTTTCACGATTTGAATTTAGAAATCTTTCCGGTAATAACTGATGCCTCCAATATTCTAAATCGTTACATTTTCCTAATACATGTATCTCGTCTTCAAAGCTCCCGCACATTGGACATATTCGCATATCGCGATCGTTGCTAATTTTTAAAAATGTCCATGCCCCTAACCTGAACCAAGCAAGCCCTGATCTCTCTTTAAATTCTAGATTGAGTATATAATATTCTTTTCCCCAAACTTGCTCCTTTACAGTGAATACACGTGGCTAATAATACTCGTGCTTGTTAATAATATTTCTTAAAACAATTTATTCTGTTGAATAATTTTAAAAAGTCGCAATTTTGATTTGTTTGTAGTAAACCTTTGACTGAAAATGAAACAGTTATTGTTGATCGGTCCACCGCTGTGGTCTCGATGTAGCATGCTGTCGTGTCACTCAGCGGACCCGGGTTCGATCCCCGGTCGGGGCAGTAATTCTTGTTGAGGTTTGTATCGCCTTTTTTCCTCACCTGTAAGACAAATGTCAGGAAAACTTTAGGGCCCAAACTGTCCCCGAAATCATATGGCCATCATCATCATCATCATTCGTCTCATTATTATCATCATCATCATCATCATCCTTCACCGGTGTGGAAAGCAACAGGAAGCTACCACACCTACAATTCCCTAGTAAAGCTGCAAGCATAGTATGAAAATTGCAGTGAAGGACCTGCCTTCGGTCAGAATTACTATGGATGGATTGTTGATCGTGGAATGAAGACTTTGAAAGAAATGATGGGTTTTCTGAATACCTGAAGTACAAGAAATCTGTGACAATTAATGTGCAGTGCCCTAAAATGTACACTCGGAAGAGTTCTATTGCTGCAGTTAAAAGACCGTAAGAGATGGAGCAAGCCAGTACATCTGAAATCAGTCCACCTCGTACTAGAGCACGCGTAAGTGAATACGTTCCTTGTTAAAAAAAATATTGCTTATTTTGTGAAGACGAAGCGAATGAAGAGGCTGAGAAGGAAAAAGCGCAAAATATTAGTCGTAAAATTCATAAAGTTGCTACACTTGAATTTAAAGAATCCATTCTGAAGGTAGCTCGGACTCGTTCTGATGACGTAGCAAAACATTTTACTGCATGTATTCATTACGAATATGATTTAGTTGCTGCCGAGGCTAGGTACTATAATAATTGCTATAATTCCTTCTTGAGACCCACCACTGGGGGTAAAATCGGTCGTTCTCAAGATTAATTTACTAATGTTGCGATGGAGAAAAAAGTGATGACTCTCAATTTTCATTGGAAGAATTACAAAATAATTGTAAAAATCCAGCTTTAGATAACAGATCAATTAAGATTCTATTGAGGTTAAAGTATGATCATCACGATATTCTTAACCAACCTTGGTATGAGAAAAAAAAACCAAAATGCAAAGGAAGAACGATTTAGAATCATCAAAACTATAGCAGAAATCATTCGAGAGGACATTCAATCTTTAGTATTTGATAATACCAATAACCCCCCGCCTCTTCGAATGTTTGAACATATTAACACCGATATTCCGGAGACATTGACTAATTTTTTGGAACAAGTACTTCTTAAAAATGAACAATTTAAACTAGCACTATTAAAACTAGTATGTACTAATATCAGCCACAGTATTAAGACTGCTGTTAGCCTAGATATTTCAAATCAAAATTGCAATTGGGTCAATTAATAGATAATACTTTGGAACCAATTCAAACGTTACTTCCACCTGCTCCACAAATATTCGTAACACCATTTTTTGCAATTACAAAAAGAGTAGTAGTGCAAAATGTGGCTGTAAAAAAGTCGGATCATTTTGTCACCAGTATGTACCAATTGTCAAGGCCAGTCTTACTCCAATGTTGAATCAAATGGAACAGATGAACATTTATATGATTTCAATGAGGAAACAACTGATACATCTTTTTCAGAACAATTCAAATATCCAGCAAGAAGAAGAAATTGAAGAAATTATTGTCGTAGTAGAATTCGAAGATTATCAGTCTGATTAACATTTCCCGGAATTAAGAATAATTTTTGTCACTTAAATCATTCACAATAGTAACATTTTAGTTAATACAATATTATGTAATAAAACTTAATCACAATAGATCGTGGAGTATACCTTTCGAAGACACCACATAAAAAAATGCGCCAAGTACACTATCTCAAAGGTGGTGCGGAAATGTGTGCATCCTCCGTATTATGTAGAATACTTCTTCAAATTTTAGAATCGCGATATCTCAAGAATGGTGATTCTTATGGAAAAAAGTATAAGAACAATTTGTGTAGACAATTGCATGATCTACAACTTTTTTCTGATCTACCTTTATGATAAAACTTACCATTTGGCTAAAAAATGCAAAAACAAATAGAAAACTTTAATCCATTGACTATGAATAACTTTTTTTGCAGATGTGCTATCGATGGGGACTTTTCACGTTTCATGTATAATGGTATTCCCAACATTCGTACTAATTTTCAGCTCTATTTGAATTTTTGTAAATTGAAATGTCTATTTTGATCTGTGTCTACATAATTATTATAATCAGTTTTACATCTCCTTCTAATTAACTCACTGGCACTATCGAACCCGTAGGTTCATGGTCGCACGGACATAAACTTTCCATACATCCTACTCCTGAGCTAATGTTTTCCAATCATTCCCAGTATAATCTACTTCCCTCATATCATGGTTAATGTTATTCTACCACCTCATTCTTGGCCTACCATCTGGGCATTTTCTCTTTGGTTTTCCTACAAGAAACTTCCATGCACGTCTTTCATTCCCCATTCGTGCCATATGTCCTCCCCATCGCAGTCTACGATACTTAACTGTTCTTGTTATATCTGGCTTCATATAAAGATCATGTAGTGCTCTGTTATGTAGTTTTCTCCATTCAGATATATGTTCATCTCTCTTTGGTCCAAACATTTTCCTAAGAATTTTATTCTCAAATACTCGCAATCTCCTTTCCTCCCTTAAAGTATATTGTAATTGTAAGCCTATGTTTTCCCTTTACAGAGATTTAGGCGTTCTCCCCCTACAGGGAAGAATTTGAACCATACTAATTTAGTTACACTTGTTTTCGAATAGATGTCATTTTGAGTGGTACGTGGTCAGCGTTCCGCCTCATACTGACATGTAGGCAACCAAGGTAGTATTAGGACGGGAAAATTCAGTAAATTTTGCTTAGAGGCCTTTTCATTCAGTCTTAAGGATTTTTTACGAGCCTGAAAATCTTCAGACTCGGGACCCACGGCTTAAAGTCCCTCCCGGAGGACTTGCTCCTTGGATTTTTCCGTCCTAAAAAATCCATCGACCCCGGCCGGGTTTGAACCCGCGACCCTTGGGAGCAGAGGCAAGGAGCATAACCACTAGTCCACCGCGGCCGATTCCTTAAAGTGAGAGTCCATATTTCCCATCCATATAATATAACTGGTAGAATAATATTTTATGCATTTTCAGTTTAACGTATTTTTTAAAGGAGTTGGGACATGAAGAGTCTCAATAATGCATATATAATAGCATGCATTTCCAGAATTGAGCCTATGTTTAATGTCGTTATGCATTTCATTCCTATTTGAGGTTATTGTTCCTAGGTATTTGAATTCAGCCACTTCCTCAAAATGTCCCTCATATGTCATTAGCTGCCCATTTCCATTATATAATGTATTTCTATTTGTCACCATATATTTAGTATTATTGATATTTACTTCCAGTCCCAATTTCTTAGTGTTACTTAATAGTGTGTTCATGTTGGTCTTTAGAATCTCCTGATTATCACCCAATAGTACTGCATCATCAGGATAAACTAACAGCTTATTAATACCATTCAGTTGTAGGCTATCTTCATCGTCTAGAGATTTAATAGCATGTTCTAGTACAAAATTAAATAGTAGAGGAGATAGTGCATATCCTTGCTTCAACCTTCTACAAACATAAATTCATTGTAACAAGATAGGGTGATAGCCGAGGCCATATTACAGGATCACCTTTGCAATACAATGATTGTGGAACATCTAAATGATGTGTTTCCTGACACTGAAGGCGGGCACCGTCATTTTGAGGCGATAGATCTTGATCATTAGCAGTGGAACATTATCCAGAAACTGTGTTCGGACCTCTAGTACAAATACTCTTACTTGCTACCACGATGTTGCACGGGTGACAAGACGTTAACCCGCGTTCCTAAACACTTTACTTGCACTCTTACTGGCAAAAGGTTTAATGTTTACATATTATGGAATATAAAATATTGTAGAAGTTGTAATGTTATAGGAACACCAGTAATGGATCACGGCCACAAAGCCCGGAATCATTATGATTACCGGTCGTGAAAGCCTGCATTCAATTGTAGAAGTTGGTTATTTCTTTCATTTCCAAAATTCTATAAAACCTATAATAATTTTAGGGGTAATTATTACAATGTTTAGTTTATTAACTCCAGATATGTAATCACAGAAGGAAGAAGGAAGATAGGCAGGCCTAAAACCATGTGAATGAAAAATTAAATAAATAAGATAATCGAGAATCGAAATCTTACAGACGAGGACTGTCTGGACCAGGATAAGTAGATAAAGAATATCGATGTCATTCTTTGTTTGAGGAAACCTGGTTACCACAAAAATATTGCTTAAAATACCGAATTACAGCAAACAAATACATACCGATAAATTGATACAATGTTAATACATTTTTAAGATTCAAATAGAACTGTGCACGACGAGCTTTGGCTCGATTCCCTGTCAATTTTCTAATTCGGCTTTTCAGTATTTTACACGATACTTAAGTAATTTTGGCTACAGCTTCCTTAAAAAAATCGCCGGGTACATAACTGACATCAATAATACGCACGTCAAAAGCAGCTGTGTAAAATAATTCACAGCAAAACAGACAGATGATCACAGTGTCCAGAGTTACTGTCTATAAAGTGAGAGTTGACCCGGAGATCTGCTACAGACAGGTTCAAGATTTAAGATGCCGTGATATTGGACTGAGTACAACTACAGAGCAACTGTCATTGTACGTTTATCACTTTTATAATACAAGGTAAAAGATAACTCTAAACTGAACAGTGCAAATAATGATACCACCACTGCAGTTCAAGCTACTATAAATACAGTAAAACATGTTCAAAGCGGAATCGCATGGGACAAATTTTTGTCCGCATTAGACAACATTCCACATTATAAAAATATATTAACTAATTTTAGATTATAGAGCACCGTATGTCTTTTTGTTTACCTTGGATTAATTGTAGTTCCGCTGCCGTTGGAAAGTGAAGTTTTGTATGTACGAGTGACTTCGACGGTAACGCGCGAAAAAACAGTCCCGTTTCGTCTCTTAGGCGCGTATCGTGAAATTAAAGTTTGCAGTTTCGGTTTCAACTCACTAACTATAATTTCGACCACATCCTATGATTTCCTGCAAATTTCATTCCACACTAGATTGTGTCGTCTTTTAAAACTGTCCACAACCAACCTGAAGATGCCTTGAAATAGTTATTCCTTAGAGCTTGACTTTGGAGCGTCGCGTCGGTCCGGAAATTTGGAGATTTTTGCTCGTGCACTTGTAAAACACACCTCGTTGATTTCTTCATTATTTTATTTATTTATTGTTTTGCTCTTCATTTGATCATTACTTTGCACCCATTCATTCGTTAGTTTTCCATTGTGTTTTAAAATCTCACAAACTTGGGTTTATCCACATTTAAATTTAGTCATTATTTCGCGTACTAAGAGTTTGTTTTCCTATATCTTCAACCACTTTTATTTCTTCGTTTAATGGCAATGATACGATTTAGCCATATTTATTCCGTAAATTCGGAACGCTGCCTGCTAAAGATATGCACACAATCGGTCTCAGATCTTAAACTAATTTAAGATTTTACAGTGCACTGGTTATCTGTAGGAGAGATGTCACAAACCAAATATTTGTTAAACGAACCTGTATTTCCCAAAACGGGTATGCAGTGAGACCGAAAGAAAATTCCAGATACAGGTAAAAACTCTACTTCACCCAGCACGGACGGCAGGAATCATCACATATTGTTAATTCACCTAATGGGAACTCAATGAAGCGGAAAGGAACTAATTTATTTTTCCCTCTATTTTTCCGCCTTATAAACATTTTTTGTATATTGTGCAGAAACATCCTTCCGTTTCCACGTTGGACAGATTCCTTTTTATACAAAATAAATACACGTAAAATTACTATTATTTTGCCGGGACCAATACATTTGTACGCATTGAACATATTTCCGCATTATTCACGTTCCGGATTAAACAAGTTTTACTGTAATAAGAAACGAATCGTTTGAAACAAAGGAGAGTAATTGATTTTTATCGTAAAAATAACGAGTTTAATGCATAATTACATTCTTGAAGCATAGTTTTATTTAATAGCAAAGGGACATATGTGTACGCATTAGGAGCAGATAAATTATGAATGTTATAAAGAAACGGAAAATATAAATTTCAACAATGGAGATGAACTAAAACCTAGTATCCATACATCCATAGTAATTCTGCCCGAAGGCAGGTCCTACACTGCAATCATAGCATTTTCATGCCATGCTTGCAGCTTTACTAGGGAATTGTAGGTGTGGTAGCTTCCCGTTGCTTTCCACACAGGTGAAGGATGATGATGATGATGATGGTAATGATAAGGATGATGATGGTGATGGCCATATTATTTCGGGGACCGTTTGGGCCTTAACGTTTTCCTGACGTTTGTCTTACAGGCGATGAAAAACCCCGATAAAAACCTCACCCAGAAAAGCTGCTCCGACGGGGATCGAACCCGAGCCCGCTGCGTGACAAGGCAGCAGGCTACCTCGAGACCACAGCGGTGGACAACCTAGTATTGAAGCATTTATTTAGGAATAAAATTAGACCATTCAGGTGATAACACAATGGAAATTAAAAATAGAATCGCTCAAACAAAACAAGCAATAAATGCTTTAAACTCTGTTTGGTGGAGCATGAATATTACAACAACAACAAAAAAAACAGAAAATTACAAATATATCAAACCATAATTCAAAGCGCTTTAACATAATTTATGGTGCTGAAGTTTCGCAAATTCCTACCAGGGAAATGAAAATAATTTTAAATACAGAAATGGATATTCTAAGAAGATAAGCTGGAAAATCTAAAATGGATAGAATACGAAATAAAGAAATAAGGGATATCATGGGTGTACAAGAGGAGCCGGACATCATAGACATTATAGAAAAGAAAAGATACAGTGGTATAGCCATGCCAAAAGAATGCCAGAGCAAAGATTGCCTAAAATTGTTATGGAATAGATCCCAATGGACAGGAGGAAGAGAGGAAGACCGAAGAAAACTTGGATAGAAGGGGTACAAGCGGCTATGAATATTAGAGGATTGGAGGAAGATCAACGGATGGACAGAGAAGAATGGAGTTTGGTTTCCGGAAGACAGCGGCAGCTGTCATGATACCGGATGATGATGATAATTTTTATTTACCTATTATGATTCTCTTTTACAACTTCAACTTTAAATTTGTTTTTGTCAATACTACAAAGCCTGCACTTGTACTCCTTTCCTTCTAACCGCCTCAAATAAAAAATACGTTCATAACAATAAATAAACAGGAGAATAAAGTGTATGTATCTGTCCCGATTAATCATTAAATATGGTAGATTTATGCACATGGAACGTGTTTACACGTGTGTGAGGAACAGAGATTTCCTGTATGGAGACATTTACAGGTCGTATCGAGGCCACAAAATGAGATGCGTCCCTAGGGATAGAGAGGAAAATTTGAGAGGGTAAGAGTAGAAAAAAAAAATCATTTCCCCAGGCGTTCTACTGTGTACTGCAAACAAAATAACCTTCTTAAAACTTGACAACCTGTAGCATCTGATCGCAAAGTGTTGCCACTGTTTCATTGTGGTTTTTTGACCCAATTCAATCACATAAGACAAATGGATACATGAATCAGAGACCGAATAAATTAGCCCACACACTAGCCATTGAGATTCGTATTGGGAAGGTGCCACGATCAAATCCCGGGAACTGGGTTCTTATTCTAGTTTTCCTACATCATCAGAGCAAATGCGGGTTTGAAATTGCATAATTATCATAAACGCCACTTGATAGTATATCAGTAAATAATTTTATTATCGCATTTTTAATGTAAGAATGCACATACGACAATTGAATATCATATTCTACCTGCTGTGTGACCTCATATATTAAAGTGAGTATAAACAATAATTGATTTTTTAACTAATCTCATAAAATTTAAAGTACATAGTACATCGTGTCCCATTCAAACCTCCCACAATTTTAATTAATCGTAACTCTCAATGTACGCAGAATTATGAAATGTATTAAAATAAAGAGAAACTCAAGGAATTGTTGTTTTCATTGTTGCAGTTAATTCTGTCGCATGTTGGACAATAATGACATCAAACAAGTTCGCCAAACATCACTCCACTGGACTCCTTCCTCTCGGGGTATGTAAAAGACCGCGTGTTTGCGACTTCAGTACAAGATCTTCATGTTTTACGAACCCGTATCCTTGACACAATTGCAACAGTACCAATAGACATGTTGGACAGAACATGGCACGAAATCGAATACAGACTTGATATTGTTCGTGCTACTAATGGTGCACATATAGAGCTGATTTAGTGTATGGCAATGGAAATTCTTTGAGTTTCTGTTTCGTTTAATACCGGCCTCATTTCATAATTCCTCATACTTTGTTAGTTATGGTTAATTAAAATGTGGGAGGTTTGAATGGGACACCCTGTATATGCAATTAAAAACAACATTAGTCGTCATTAGTTTGATCCTTCCGGAAAATTCTCGTATAAGACTTGAAAGCATAATAATAATCCCTTCGATTGGTTGCTGGCCAAAGGAAGGCAAGACCAGTGATGGGGCTGCCATCTTATAGCCTCTGGTCAGGCTTTTCTGGAGAAGAAAAGAAAATAAAGGAAAGAAGAAATGGAAGAAAGGAAAGACTCCCTAGCCCTCGGATGCCCTAATAGCGTCGGGGTCGAAAAAAACAAGAGTTAACCAAGAGAGGTTAGATAGTAAAGTTAAAAGAGTGCAAAACACAAGTAAGTGGAAGAAATGTTTTGCTCAGCTTGGGCACCTTGTGGTCGCCATCCACATATCCCCTAGATGAGGACCCCTGAGGGTAAAACAACATTAGAAAACTGACATATAAAATTAACTACAAAATCTGCTGTAATATTTTAGATTGTCGACTTGGATGTTTAAAGAAACAGGCGATGTTGCGGGAACTATAACACAGATGGTACTACTGCAGTTTCTATCATTACTTGGATCCGGTCCCATTCAACTTGAAGATGTACAAACTGCACTTTATATGTGTTTCTGATGAATGGAACGAATATGTAGGCGCAGAATGAAAAATTATAATGTTAGGTTTAATGTAAAAAATATACCAACTCCTTGGCACTATCGAATCCGTAAGATCATGACCGCGCGGACATAAGCTCTCCATACAACCATATCCTGAGCTAATGCTTTCCAATCATTCCCTGTATAATCTACTTCCCTCAAATCATAGTTAATGTTATTCTTCCACCTCATTCGTGGTCTACCAACTGGGCGTTTTCCCTCTGGCTTTCCTACAAGAAGCTTCCATGCAAGTCTTTCATTCCCCATACGTGCAACATGTCCTGCTCATCGCAGTCTACGAGACTTAACTGTTATTATATCTGGCTTCCTATAAAGATCATGTAGTTCATTGTTATGAAGTCTTCTCCATTCACCTCTTTGTTCATCTCTCTTAGGTCCAAAAATTTTCCTAAGAACTTTATTCTCAAATACTCGTAATCTCATTCCCTCCCTTAAAGCAAGGGACCATGTTTCGCACCCATATAATATAACTGGTAGAAAAATAGTTTTATATATTTTCAGTTGAATGTTTTTCGAAAGGAGTTTGGACATCAAACGTCTCTGCAATGCATAATAGCACGCATTTCCAGAATTGAGCCTATGTTTAATTTCTTTGTGCATCTCATTCCTATTTGTAATTATTGTTCCTAGGTATTTGAATTCAACCACTTCCTCAAAATGTCCCTGCATTTGCCATTAGCTGTCCATTTCCATTATATAATGCATTTCTAAGTGTGACCATATATTTAGTTTTATTGATATTTACTTCCTGTCCTAATTCCTTAGTGTTACTCAATAGTGTGTGCGTGTTGGCCTTTAGTATCTCCTCGCTATTGGCCTATAGTACTACATCATCAACAAAAACTTACAGCTTATTAATACCATTGCGTTGTAAGCCTTCATCATCCTCTAAAGATTTAATGGCATGCTCTAGTACAAAATTAAATAGTAGAGCAGATAGTGCATCTCCTTGCTTCAACCCATTCTGGATTTCAATGGTGTCCGAAAACTGTTTGCCTACACTCACCCTACTCTTTGTGCCATTTTGACACATTTGTATAAGTCTAACTAACCTTTTAGGAATTCCGAACTCCAGCAGGATACTATATAACTTCTCCCTCTTAATTGAATCATATGCTTTTTTGAAGTCTACATATAGTTGATGTAAAGTACCATTATATTCCCATTTCTTTTCTAAGATTTGTCTAATACTAAAAACCTGATCTGTTATAGACCTGTTTCTTCTAAATGGACATTGATGATCTCCTTGAATGTCGTCAATATAGGGAGTAAGTCTGCTTACTAATATATTTGTTAGAATTTTATACGAAGTTGAAAGCAATGAGATGCCCCTGTAGTTGTTGCAATCAGTTTTATCTCCTTTCTTATAAATTGGTACGATAATTGATCATTTCCATTCATCTGAAAGATCTTTTTCCCAAATCATAGTAAGCAGCCAGCGTATCTTGTCCATCAATTTTTCTCCCCCCGATTTTATCAGTTCTGCTGGGATCTCATCTGAACCTGATGCTTTATACATATTCAATTTTTCAATCGCCATTCCAACCTCTAATGCACTTGGGCTGCGACTAGCATTTCTGCTGTCTGTAAATTATCCTCCTCAATGTCCTGTTCTGTATGTATGTTTATTAGCTGATTAAAGTAACTTTTCCATCAATTTAAAATACTCCTGGAATCTGCAATCATATCTCCATTTTCGTTCCGAATTATGTTTTTTCTAGCCTGAAACTCTTTCTTCTCTATACTAATTCCCTGAGTCTACGAGACTTAACTGTTCTTATTATATCTGGATTCCTATGAAGACCATGTAGTTCACTGTTATATAGTGTTTTCCATTCACCTGTGTGTTCACCTCTCTTTGGTCCAAACATTTTCCTAAGAACCTCATACTCCTTTCTTCCCTTAAGTAGGAGTCCATGTTTCGCATCCATATAAAATAACTGGTAGAATAACAGTTTTATATATTTATATATTTTCAGTTTAACGTTTTTTGAAAGGAGTTGGGACGACAAACGTCTCTGCAAGGCATAATAGCACGCATTTCCAAAATTGAGCCTATTTAATTTCTTTATGCATCTCATTCATATTTGTGATTATCTTTCCTGGGTATCTGAATTCAGTCACTTCCTCAAAATTTCCCTCATTTCTCATTAGTTGTCCATATAAAAAAGTAAGTGCATTCTAATTACTTGCAACATTATTTCAAAATTATTGTTCAAAACACTGCCAAAGCACAATAGCAGAATATACAAATACGCCGTAAACGAACAGGGATGAGTACAGAATGGCATACAACAAGAATTGCAGTCCCTAACAGAAATTATCTCTTAATAGAAACTCATTTGCTTATCAACTGATAGTTGACTATGTGCTATCTGTTTATGATCATCCAGCCAGTATACTTGTGGTCAACCTGTAGGTCCCCTGGAGCCGCCACTTATCGACATTCCTCACAATGCTGAGTGGGGGAATAGGTCTCAACATTGGCCAAAAAACTGTGTGAAAATATCTTCTCGAAAGGGTACTCGAACCAGCTGTCCGTCAAATTAGACAATACATTCATGGTAAGTGACAATAATCTCTTAAAAAGCTATGAAAAATCAGTGTCCAAGGACTCTAAATTCAGAATCTACAAAACTTAAATATGTTGTGCTATTATTTATGATTTTGAAACGTGGGTATTGAACAATGACGTAATTTAAAGTTTTTGAAATGCAATACTAGAAAAGATAAGTGGAAGCTTTAAGTAATATCAGGCAAGTTGCAGTGTTTAAATTAACAGCGCCCTTTGCAATCTCAGTTCAACAGCGTCACACTTTAATATGGACTGTATCAGCAGAAGCTTGATGTTCTTTTACGTGCCGTCAATGCATGGCACGAGATGCACGGCTTTCCTCCTTCCTAATGAAGCTCAGGAATTTTACAAAACCAAACACAATCATTTGAACTCGGTCGAGTTTGAACCCGCGAACCAAAGGTGAGTATTGTAGCCACTAAAATGTTAAAATATGAAAATAATTTAATAGTGAGTGGAGAGCATATTTTTAATAACTCACCTCATAACATTTCAAATTTCCTTGAGACCATTGGTTTCAAACGAATGTTTCGTTCATCTTGAGTCATGGCTCCAACTGTTGAAATTTTCTGTTTGTTGATTTCTCTATGGTTACCTCTAGTGCTGCCATCTTTGGTAGGGTTATAAATTTCGAAATCCAATTTTCTTTACAGGAATGTCGAAGTTCATCGATCGATATTTATTCTTTTGAATGAATATCTTGTCCCAAACTGTTAATTCTAACGGTTTATCCAATTGGTTCAAAAGTTTTGCATTTCTATTAATTTTATGATGTTCTAACAAACTATGTGCAGCAATTGCTAATTTTTCAATTTCACAATTTTTAATATTTCCAAAATGTTCTTTAGAATGCGTTTTCAAATTCCTTGTTGTTTTCCCTGTATATACTTTGCTGAAATCATTACAATTTATTTGATAAATTCCAGATTTTTTACTGTCTGGAATGTTGATTTTTTATTGGTACTTAGGAGTTCACCCAAATTGAATTTATTTATTGGTGCCAAAATAACATTGTGTTTGTCAAACATTTATTGAAATTTTCTATGTACTTCAGGATGGGAACTAATTTTCATGAATTTTTTCTTTTCTTTGCTATCAATTTTTAGTGTAGTGTATTCATTAAGTATTTTTTTCTGTTTAAATTTCTTTAATTTATTTGTTATTAATTTCTTATTAAAACTATTTTCTCCACTCAATATTAATGATATAACCTCATAATTTTTACTTCATCTTCATCATCATTATCATAGTATATTCATGAATTTATGTCATTTGTTGACCTGTTTCGGCCTCAAGAGAAACACCACCCAGAAGTATTTTGGGTGGACGTCCTGGTTCTTCTTCTTCTTCCTGCAGGTTGATATCTTAACATTTGTTTGGGTATCCTGTAATCTCCCATTCGATGAACATGTTGCATCCATCTTGACTTATAATCAGAAATTTTGTTTTCTAAAGGTTCCTGTGTAATTCTTGTAAGATGTTTTCACTTCTTTCTTGTGATTTAATAGTATGTATCCTGTAGTCCTCCGAAGGTATCTCATTTCAGCACATCTAAGTCTCTGTATATCCTTCTCTTTCAACGTCCATACTTCGCTACCATACAAAAGAGTTGGAAGAGCCAGTGTTTATACACTTTTCGTCTTGAAAGTTTTTGCACTAACTGTGGCATGAAGATAGAATTTATTAACCCTTAAATTCTTAAAAATATTGATACTTTTGCATTTATGTCCTTTTCTTCTTCATATGAGATATTGCATCCTCGATATGTAAAATTATTCACCTGCTTCAAAATTTTATTGTCAAGTACAATTTTACTTCTAACATGCTTTACTTCTTTACTTCTTTAAATGCTATAATTTTTGTTTTCTCTGTATATATATTCAATCCATATTCTCCTGTAATTTTGTTAAGTTTCGTACATACCTTTCTGCAGATTATCTTCTGAATTTGCAATTATTATTTGGTCATCTGCAAACAATAAGGTGTTTAATTTTGTATTTTCTGACATTCTTATTCCAAATTTATATTTCTTGTTCCTACTACATTTCTTGTTTACTTCCCAACATTAATTTAAATATAATGAAAATAAGTACCTGATATATCGTGTAGCAGAAATAACTGCACTAATTAATTTTATTATTAAACATGATTATTAAATATGTAGTTACACTGTCCAAAAAAGGTTTCGTGAGAATCTTTTACTCAATCTGTTACGCTTGAGTATATGAAAATATATTTCTGTCCTTTGTATCTCAAGTTTTAGAATTTGGACACATGCAAGTTAAATGATTTTACAGCCGGGACGAATTGTTTCTCTAGTAAAACAGTCTCAGCTGGAGACAGGAAACGTCCCTTGTCCGGCTCTGGAAGTCATCCTTCCAGAGAGATAAATGACGGTTAGTCTTCGGTGTCGAAGACCACTAGACCCGCCTGTTGAGATGGCGACAGTAGCCAAAAACTATGTCCATCTGTTTTCTGTAAATTAATGACCGATTTCCGGCTTCATTAGCTAACTTGTCACCAGCCGTGCGAAAAACACACCCTGGAAATACATGGACCAATTATTGTCCCGAGATTCTGGTTTAACTATAGTGGGAAGCATAATGCCCAATCAGAGTCAATGGATAAATGTTATTCTGCGAGTAAGGCGTTTTTTATGTATGTTCAGCCAATGAAAATATTGATTTTGTAAATTGTCTTTTTAAGATGGAGTATGGATATATTCCGAATATCTCGAGAGCAGTCTGCTCCGGGAAGGATTCCCGAGAGGAGCAAAATTAACATAAGACTCCCGCGCAGGATTAATTGTTTGAGTTCCGCGGCAGTGCGGACTCGCATATTTCGCCGGTCGCAGGCAAGCGACCGATTATACACACTAAATGTGTTAGGCCAAGTACGGCAAGTTTTAAATGTTAATTTTAAAAGCATAAGTGTGCTGGTGTTATATCACACTTTAGGTCGAGTGAAGACCAGTAATTATTAGTGTTTCAAACGCGATAGATTCGCCACAATGTTAATAAAATTGGTCCGGTGTCGACCGCTATTCGCACTTGTACTATTCCGAAGAAAATATACCGGAATATATCCAAATAAATCCAATGTTCTGGATTAGGAACTGTAACAGTGGATCGCCTGTGCTACATGTTAATTAATAAATATATATTATTGATATCAGTATTGTCTTGGTAAGCCTCCTGATTGTACTCAGTCTCCTTAGTTCGCTCCTCGCCTTATTCCACGGTGAAAAATCCACAACCTTGCATTGCCCTGGCATTTACTACGCCTCATTTTCCCGTTACAATCGTCGTCCTCATATATCTGGTACTTGTTTTAATATTTTACTACATACCTCAACTATAGGTAAGAATGCATTTTAGAAGTACTGATTGTAACCACTAGTCATCAGAACCGACGATGCCAGCACAAATTGAGATATTTTCCGACAATGATCTAGAAACTTAAATTAAAAAGCATTGTTGATCAAATGAACACCATAGTATTATCGCCTCACTATGATGGTTGTCCGTTTATAATAAAGCTGGTGCCGCGAGAATGCTTGACAATCATTAATATTCACGTAGCGGTTGTCGGCGGTAGTCGGCATCTTTGTATTTAATCATATATAACAGCTGTGAGGAAACAAAGCGAGCTCCTGGACAACCATCGTAATTATACAATAATACATAAATATACAGATGAAAAATAACTCTGCTTGTTCACAAATCACACCTTGGGAAGAAGAGGGCCACAAGTGTAAAAATATCATACATTGAGTTAAGACTACTATCTGTTAGAAAAAATGGTTACAGATTAATTTCTTTATGGTCTCAAGTCATGTGAAAGAAAATGGAGACAGGGTGAGATTGTCTCCATATCAAAAATTGAATTTACTGTACCTTTTTCAAAACTTTCATTGCGAAATAACTCGGAACTAAACTTTTTACACTTGTGACCGTCTTCTTCCCAAGGTGCGAAATATATATATATATATATATATATATATATATATATATATGACTCGGTATTTTAGTTTACAGGCGCTTTGCTTTGTGGTTAGGTAAGTCTATTTTGCAGGGATAAAACATCATATCAAGCTGCGATGTCAGTAACATACTATATTATAATATTGCTGCAAAAGACAAAAGTTTCCATTGTGAAGAATACGAGTAAGATGGTCTTAGATCTATTAGTGAAGACGGAACAGGCAATTCGTGCCTAAACCAGGAAGTGAAGAAGAAGAGAAGACAAAAGTTGTAACGCTGTTAAGATAATTTTATCCACGCGGAGTTGACATGGAAACGTCATTTAAAAATGCGAAGATATTATAGGCAGATAACTGTTTTCAATGTTTGGTAATTGGAGCGGCGTCTTAGAAGTCTCTAACAACTCCCCGGCTCTACCTGGCAATAACAAAGTATTATTTAAACCAGAAGGAAGCAGTCGCCTTTCGTGCCGCCTGGAAACTAAAACGCTGAGTACACTTTACCTAGAGACAAAACTGAAACAGATAGGAAGATGTGCATCGCTCGATAGCAATCTGTGGATGAGTTACATATAGGAGACAAAGGGTTTGTAGGGTCAATATTTGGGCCGCGATATAAGTTATGAAGTAGATCATATAAATACGAAAATGCAGAAATATCAAATTATTTGTGGAACAATCAGATGAACACTGATGAACAAAATAATAAAGGATGCGCAGCTAAGATTTTACTCAACGATGGCACTGCCAGCGGCGATGTATGGAAGTGAGGTCATTCAGGAAGGAAAAAAAAAGTAAATTTCAGGCAGCGGAAATGAGATTCCTAAGGGCTGTGAAAGGTTGTACAATGGAAGAACATATTAGAAATGAGAATATTAGAGGTGTACTAAATGTACAACCACTTTTTCAACAAATAGAGGAACAATTGGATACAACATCTGCAAAGAATGGCAGAGGATATGATACCAAAGATGGCACTGATGTATAATCCTGGAGGACGAATCGAAAGGAAGACCAAACAAGCGATGGGCTGAACAGATGTGAGATCGGAACAGGCAAAGACCTAGTCCATGAAGGATGATGATGATGATGGTTAGGGTCTATAGGATAACTTAAGAAGAACAATATTTTGATGTATTCCACTATTCAAACATAAGTTAAGTTGTAGCAATTTATACTAAGTCAAGTTTGTGTTTTTTAACAAACTTTCTATAATTCTGTACACGCGTCACAATATGCTAGCGAGTCTTAATTCAAAGAGCGTGCTTAATGCTTCTTAATAGGATCTGTTTTAAATTTTTCTAAATATGTAATGTTGGTACGAGAAAACTGGTCCTCTGAGAGGTTCAGTCGAGTGTTTAGTCCGTTCTTTGGATAATACCAAGTCACCCAACTATATTAACTACAACATTAAAGGCCAATTCGGGAGTCATTACTTTTGAAACGCACCTCAAGAGATACCAGCATGAGGGTTCAAATTGCATGAATACACACCACCATGTTATAATTAAATTAAATTATTCCATATCACATCGCTAGGGTTTTGATTAACGCTCCTTGCTGTTCAAATTTTCAAGTGAACATGTCCTGTTCATTCAAATCCCTCTTGTATTACAGCTAATTAAATTTACTTAATTATAAGATTCACTCTATATTCCAAAAATTAATCAAAACTATGGTAAGCGAACTTCCCTCCCGGTAATATGAGTGGAAATACTAATTACTATCAAAAATACTGGAAAGTGTAAATTCATTTACCTACCTGGGATTCACATTAACATATTTGGATGAAGCAGACATAACAAATAAAATTATTAATTTTAATAAAACCATGGGAGTAATAAATTCAGTAATGAAACCTTCGCTAGTCCAGAGAGATACCGGAGTACGGTTATATAAAACATTAGCAAGACCTGCACTTTGCTAGGGTAATGAGGCATGAACTTTGAGGAAAGGAAGAAAGAGCAGGATAACTTATAGTGAAATGAGATTCATGAGGTATATGGGATCACAAACGCAATGACGATATTTTGAAGGGACTAGGTTTAGAACCGGTCATTGAGTACCAGAACAACTGGATGAATCATTTGCGACGAATGAGTTCAGATAGAGTTCCCAAGACCATGCTTCGTTATTGTCCAACAGGGAAGAGATCTCTGGGCCGTCCAAGGAAACGCTGGATACAAAGTTCATCAGTGAGATCGTAACAGGCCTATAGGCATAAGACTGGGTTGGATGAAGGAGAACACTATCAAAAATGTTAGATCACTACATCTCTCTAAATCGAGGTAACGTGCAGCGGACCCAGGTTCAATCCCCGATTGGGACATGTTTTCTCAGCGAGGTATTTTTTGGGCTTTTTCCTCGCTTGTAAGGTAAATGTCAGGAAACTTAAAGACCCAAACGGTCCCGGAATACCATCTGACCATCTTTATCATCAATATCATATTCGCCTAATTAGATTAAGTTTAGTTTAAGGCCTCTCCTGGCGCATCATCAACTCTCATATAATCGGGGCAGCGTAACCCCGCCTTCCAGACACCCCTACCTCAGAAGTGGGTTACAAGTACGCCATGCCAGGAGAGAACACCACAAATGTCGAAATGACAACCTGGGGAATTGAATAAGAAAATCGTACTTCTAAACTACGTCACACATCGATAAATTTATAATTAAAATACTGTCAAACCTAAACTGACGTTTCATGGCTTATATGATGCACCGGACATTAAGTAAGGTTATATATATAGTCCTATGTATATTAAATTCACGTTTCCTCAGTGGACCATATATTAACAACAATGCAATTGTTGATGTCCAATTTAAGTATAAACAAAAAATGCTCCATCTGCATTATGACCTATTGTTCCTAAAAGTATTTTGGCGAGATCCAGAATATCTTGTATATTTTTAATTAACAATTAACTCAATCCATCAAAATATAATAAATAAGTAAATTTAAAAAAATTATTGATTTAAATTATGAAATACAAAACAAAATTCTAGTAACATTTACAAATTCTTCATTTCGAAAACCCTATTGAAAATATAGGTCAACAACAATAATATAATATATAAAGAATCCCTTTCAATACAGCTTAGAGGACCTTGATCTTACTGAAATATGATAGTGTGCAAGTAAGGGATAAGTGAAACTATTTATCAACTTTAATTTAATTTTCTTTAAACAGATTTCGCTAAATGTCAAAGTAGCAATTCAGTTTCTTCAGGAGCCTGAGTGGTCATTATTTCAGATTCTGTACTCAAAGAAAAAAATCCATGATATATCTGGGAATCGAACCGGACTATATTTTGCTAAATTATATATATATATATATATATATATATATATATATACATATCAACATACGGTATCATGGCAGCTGCCGTCGTGTTCCGGAAACCAAACGCTATTCCTCTCTGTCCATCCATTGATTTTCCTCCAATCCTCTGATATTCATAGATGCATGTACCCCTTCTATCCAAGTTTTCTTCGGTGTTCCTCCTTTCTATTGGGATCCATTACATAACAATTTTAGGCAATTTTTGCTCTGGCATTATTATGTATAATATATATATATATATATATATATATATATATATATATATATAATTATTTTTAAATCCCGATTTCGCCATCTTTTCCTTCCTATAAGTCAGAAAAATTATTATTGTACTTCATTGTAATTTGTCAGGACCATTTATTTTTTTAATTATATAATTACTCTTAAGATCAACCGTTTGCTAAAAAGAGTGTAGTATAATGGAAAAATGACAAAAAGAGAATAGAGGAAAAAACTAACAAAAAATAAATTGACCCAACTAGATTCGGACTGAAGCCTCTGGATGGCAGCGACGTTTCTCCAGCACAGCTATAACGAGTAACATTTGTGACACTCAGAAATAATGCTGAGTTAGATTGTAACACTGATGTAGTTGTGACATGTCCTGTGTCATAAAGAAAGTGTTGTTTGGAACAACAGGGAGAGCGCGATACACACACGTGCGGCTTTGTGGAGATTAGCAATGTTTAGTATGCGTCAGTAACGAGATTTGTTTAATGACTGAGTCCTGGTGCTTTGCGTTTCCATTAACAGGTACACACCACGTACCATTCTGCACAAAATATACACCACAAACAAAGCTCTGCTTTCGTACTCCTTATCGTTTTTTTATTTTTATATTGTCTTAGTTTTTTGACGATCCAGTTAGCAGTAACATCTGAATTTATTTTTCTTTATCACTTTTTCTTGGTTTAATCTCTCCCGTTTAGGCACTTTTACGTGCACCATGCTGCCCGGCCTTAGAGTGACACGCCTGTTACGAGAGAATGTTTAATATGCACACAAGTATAATTCTATTGTATTATTATGTCATTGTAATATTATTGCGTTTTCTTTATATAGTTATAATATTATTTTCTTTTCGTTTTTCTTTATACTATCACCAATTATTACTTTATTGTAACGCACTATCAACAACATGTACGGCTTACTGCCCGTACGACCTATATTTGTAAATAATATTGCAAATATATTTCTTTTAGCCTAACAAAGTCCTACTACTACTACTACTACTACTACTACTACTACTACTACTACTACTAATACTACTACTACTAATACTACTACTACTACTACTACTACATGAAGGGCAGTGGTTTTACTTCCCGCACTAGGTAGGTAATTTGTAATACTACAGTTTAGTTATTTAGTTAATTATAGGTTGGCAATTACGAAATGTAGAAAATTGAACATTCAATCATGCTCGCCATTGCTGTAAGTACGACAGAACGCACTATCGTGTAAAAAAGTAGTTGGAGTATAATGAATTTGTTCGTGGAAAATATGTACTGCAATCATAGCATTTTCATGCTATGCTTGCAGCTTTACTAGGGAATTGTAGGTGTAGTAGCTTCACGTTGCTTTCCACACCGGTGATGGATGATGATGATGATAATGATAAGAGTGATGATGATGGCCATATGATTTCGGGGACCATTTGAGCCTTAAAAGTTTCCTGACATTTGTCTTACAGGTGAGGAAAAAAACCCCGGTAAAACCTCACCCAGAAAAACTGCCCCGACCGGGGATCGAAGAATCAGATCAATGCAGGGTCACCTCCAAGACAACACAGACTTCTAAGACAAGATATACTACACTCATATATTCATACTATCAGGAAGATCATAATGATCAAATTGTGCTGGAGTTTATTTGGGCTTTAAAATCTGAGAACATTTGTCTTACAGGTTAAGAAAAAAAAAAACTCACTCAAAAATTCAATTAATTTCCACTGCCGATAATAATTAAAACAATACATAAGAATAGAATAATATGTAAAAAGTAAAGTAAAATGATCCCACAACAGGCCTCAGGAGGCCCTTGGGGTAGTAGGAGGTTAAAGATTAAAAAGATAACTGCAATTAAGAAGAATCGCAGGGAAAATGGTAGGCGTGCAGAGGTTTTAGGATCAAACCCGCATTCAAATGGAGAGGATTTTTCTCGGTCTTCAATTATTTTTTTTGTTAAGGCTCCCACTTTTTCTAGACAATCGGCACTTTATGTCAGCCGGGTTGTCAGCCCTGCGTGACGGCCGCCTTTACCCCCAGAACAAGCGTCTGGTACTCATTTTCGTTAGAGGCTGAGTCGACCCCAGGGCCATAGTGCCGCCAGAGGGTTTGGGTCAGTTTAAAAATCCTGACCCCAACGGGACTTGAACCCTCGACCCTCCGGCTTGTAGCTCAGTGCCTTAACCACTACGCTACGGCGTGCCCCTATTGAGATTAAAATTCGGCTAGCCTCGATACCTGATCAAACCATAGGAACATTTCCTTAAAGGGAATTATTCCTGTGGTTGCTGATGTTCTGTAATTTAGGTTAAGTTTAGGTTAAGAACTCTCCTGGCGCTTCATTATCATTTATCACCCATCAAATCATCGGGGTAACGTAACTCCGCCTTCTAGGCGCCCCAACTTCAGAAGTGGGTTACAATTGCGTCAATACCAGAAATATCGAAATGACAAGCTAGGGCATTGAAAAAATCCTTAAAAGGTAAAAATAAATTATGAAAATATACTTTTTCTAAAGAGACTTGAATCTTAAGAATAATCAATATATTAATAATACAGGTAATGATAATCTTTATTTCTTACTATCAGTTTAACCTCTCTACTTTTACATGACCCACGCCACCCGGGTATTATGGTAACACGATTTGGCGGGAGAAGATATTTAAACTCTCGATCCTATAAATATTTATTTTGGTCACACAAGGCATGAAGGTCTCCCAAAACGAGAAATCAGCTGAATACCGGGGCCATCTCCGAAACAACATGAACGCACACCAATCATCCATACATTCAAACCGTACAAGAAGATATAATAGGGCAATTACGATGTTACGATACATTTGGAGGCTTACAGCTTCTCGAATTTTGTCTTGTTGGTGAAAATACTTGCTCAAAGAAACCAGTGGACCCGGTGCTGCTGAATGGGAGGCAATGATGTTACTCACCACAGCGGTCACAATAATAATAATATAATAATAATAATAACAATAATAATAATAATAATAATACTTACTCACTGGCACTATCGAACCCATAGGTTCATGGCCGCGCGGACATAAGCTCTCCATACATCCCTATCCTGAGCTAATGCTTTCCAATCATTCCCTGTATAATTTACTTCCCTCAAATCATAGTTAATGTTGTTCTCCCACCTCATTCTTGGTCTACCAACTGGGCGTTTTCCTTCTGGCTTTCCTACAAGAAGTTTCCATGCACGTCTTTCATTCCCCATACGTGCAACATGTCCTGCCCATCGCAGTCTACGAGACTTAACTGTTCTTATTATATCTGGCTTCCTATAAAGACCATGTAGTTCATTGTTATGTAGTCTTCTCCATTCACCTGTCTGTTCATCTCTCTTTGGTCCAAAAATTTTCCTAAGAACTTTATTCTCAAATACTTGTAATCTCCTTTCCTCCCTTAAAGTAAGAGTCCATGTTTCGCACCCATATAATATAACTGGTAGAATAATAGTTTTATATATTTTCAGCTTAACGTTTTTTGAAAGGAGTTGGGACATCAAAAGTCTCTGCAATGCATAATAGCATGCATTTCCAGAATTGAGCCTATGTTTAATTTCTTTGTGCATCTCATTCCTATTTGTGATTATTGTTCCTAGGTATTTGAATTCAGCCATTTCCTCAAAATTTCCCTCATTTGTCATTAGCTGTCCATTTCCATTATATACTGAATTTCTACGTGTGACCATATATTTAGTTTTACTGATATTTACTTCCAGTCCTAATTTCTTAGTGTTACTCAATAGTGTGTGCGTGTTGGCCTTTAGTATCTCCTCGCTATCGGCCAGTAGTACTACATCATCAGCATAAACTAACAGCTTATTAATACCATTCAGTTGTAAGCCTTCCTCATTCTCTAAAGATTTAATGGCATGCTCTAGTACAAAATTAAATAGTAGAGGAGATAGTGCATCTCCTTGCTTCAACCCATTCTGGATTTCAAAAGTGTCTGAAAACTGTTTGCCTACACGCACCCTACTCTTTGAGCCATTTAGACACATTCGTATAAGTCTAACTAACTTTTTAGGAATTCCGAACTCCAGCAGGATACTATATAACTTCTCCCTCTTAATTGAATCATATGCTTTTTTGAAGTCTACATATAGTTGATGTACAATACCATTATATTCCCATTTCTTTTCTAAAATCTGTCTTATACTAAAAATCTGATCTGTTGTAGACCTGTTTCTTCTAAATGCACATTGATGATCTCCTAGAATGTCATCAATATAGGGAGTAAGTCTGCTTACTAATATATTTGTTAGAATTTTGTACGAAGTTGAAAGTAATGAGATGCCCCTGTAGTTGTTGCAATCAGTTTTATCTCCTTTCTTATAAATTGGTACGATAATTGATTCCTTCCATTCATCTGGAAGAGCTTCTTTTTCCCAAATCATACTAAGCAACCAGCGTATCTTGTCCATCAATTTTTCTCCCCCTGATTTTATCAGTTCTGCTGGGATCTCATCTGAACCTGATGCTTTATACATCTTCAATTTTTCTATCGCCATTTCAACCTCTAATGCACTTGGCTCTGCGACTAGCATTTCTGCTGTCTGTAACTTATCCTCCTCAATGTCCTGTTCTGTATGTACATTTAATAGCTGATTAAAGTAACTTTTCCATCTATTTAATATACTCCTAGAATCTGCAATCATATCCCCATTTTCATTCCGAATTATGTTTGTTCTAGCCTGAAACCCTTTCTTCTCTATACTAATTCCCTGATATAATTCTCTAATGTTCCTATTTTTTGCATTCATTTCAAGATCATTAATCTTCTCTCTCAAATATTCCCTCTTTTTACTCTTTAGTAACTTGGTGGTTTCCCGTCTAACACTACCCAATTGCTCTAAATTTACCTCATTTGGCTCGTGTAACCATTTCATTTTTGCTAGCTTTCTTTTCTTTACAATGTCGGCACATTCCTCATCAAACCATTTCTTGTTTTGCCTCTTTTTTAAACAACCAATGCTTTCTGATGCTGACAATTTAATAGTATCTCTTATAGCCTCCCATTCTTTATTTATATCAGTTTCTTCTTCGTTTGCCACATTGCCATCTGAAGATTCCAGTACTTCAAATCTATTAGCAATTTTGATTTGGTATTCTTGCCGCATTTCATCATTTTTCAAGTTTTTTAATTCAAATTTTACAGAATCATCTTTAGCGTTTGTTCCTCTCATAAGCGATAGCCGTTGTCTGATTTTCACTCTGACCAGATGATGATCCGAATTGCAGTCTGTCCCTCTAACTGATCTAACATCGATGATGCTACTGTGCCAGCGTTTATCCACTAATACATGATCTATCTGGTTCCGAGTTTCTCCATCTGGGGACGTCCAGGTGTATTTATGAATATCCTTATGCTGAAATGTTGTGCTCTTAACAATGAGATTCTTTGATGTGGCAAATGTGACTAATCTAACCCAGTTGTCGTTACTATCTTCATGAAGACTGAATTTGCCTATTGTTGGTTTGAATATATCTTCCCGCCCCACTTTTGCATTAAAATCTCCTAAGACAATTTTCATATGATTTCGTGAAAGGCTATCAAATAAGCATTCTAATTCTTCATAGAACTCATCCTTGATCTTGTCATCTTTATCTTCTGTGGGGGCATGTACATTTACAATTATAAAATCATGTCGTTTACCCTTTAGAATTATGTATGATATCCTATCACTAACAAACTTAATATCTCGGATAGCGGATAGGATCCTCCTTCTGACTAAAAAACCCGTTCCAAATGCAGGTCTTTCTGCACCCCCATAGTATAATGCAAAGCTTCCTGATTCCTGATTACCTTCTCCTGGCCACCTAACTTCCTGTAAAGCGACTATATCCAAGGGCGATTTATCTAATTCCCGCGTTAATATCTCTAGTGCCCCGCTATTGTATAAAGTCCTAACATTCCATGTTCCTAGGAACATGTCCCTGTGTTTGAGCCTTTGGCATGGGTTCCCTGAAGTAGTCCCCGCCCGGAGAACCGAATGGGGGACTATTTGACCTCCGGAAAATTTTACCCCAGATGAACCCATGTCCGTATTTCTTGACGGTTGTATTTTTACGGTGAAAGATCGTCACTCTTTCAACCAAGGTACTTTTTTCGTCTGGCTTATCACCTTCGACCAGTCCGGCATGGGTAACCCTATCGGCAGCAATGCTACCGCCGGCATAGCTCTCAGAATCATTTAAGCACGCAAGCCACTCCACCACGACAAGGTAAAGATACCATGGTGGGGAATAATAATAATAATAATAATAATAATGATAATAATAATAATAATAATGATAATAATAATAATAATAATAATAATAATAATAATAACAATCTCGTGTCCAACTCAGGGTCGGATCGAGGGATGAGATGAGATGAATCTACCTATATAGAGGTCTGTGAATTGCAAGAGTGTCGGCCGACCAAGCCTGACGCACCATCACGAGGGCAGATGAACAAAATGAAACGAAATGGATGAGACTAGTATGAAGAAACGGTGGAATGAAATTGTGCCAAAGGAAAATGGGAGAAACCCCCGAGAAAAACCCGCCCAAGCTCAGTTTCGTCCGCCACGAAACCCACATGGAGTAACTGAGATTCGATCTTAATAATATATAATAATCTATCTATCTTCGGGTTTTTACAGCTGCTGTCGTCTTCCCGTGCCAAACCTCCAAAGCCTACCATATTCATTATAAGCATATTTATAAAGGCTGTGAGCGATCTGAAGATTTTCATACGATTATGTTCGTACAACTATTTTTCTGGAGCTTGTTTACTTTCTGGTTTTATTTTATTTCAATAAAAATAACCTTGTAGAGCAGGAAAGAACTTAGGAAAATGTGTTGTGACTCATGCAGGAATAATAAAAAACGAAAAAAATTAAATTTATGACTATATGCATTTTTTCAAGTTTCAAATTGCGGTTATTCTTACTGGTAAATTTTAAAAACAAACTAAATAATTATTTAATAACAAACTAACTTATACAACCCACTGATAGTATTCTTTTTATAATTAATAAATTAAATTATTTATGAAAATAATATTAAGATTAACAGATATTTTCATTTGTATTGTTTAAATATTATATAATTGTAAAATTAGTATTTTATATCTCATTATTTTTCTTTGTTTCTTGTATAAATTATATAGGGACAGTCAACCAACAATTTAATGTATCTTGCTTGTATACATTTTATTATTCGTTTTAGTCTTAATCTTAACTATCGTTAACTGGTTGTATTATAGATCGTAATATAATAGATATCTTATTTATAAAATCTTCATTTAGTATTTAATACTAGAGTTAATTATGATTATTATATTCTGATGTAATATTATGTTTGTCCTGGTGAGTGGAAGAGAAGGCCACAGGCTAAATAAATAAATAAATAAAAATATAACTATTATATATAATTACACAATACAGAGACGAATGGATGGACCACATCAATAGAATTGATAACAATAGAATTCCGAAACAGATTCTTTATTACAAACCACTAGGACAGAGAAAATGTTGGAAGACCCAGTAAAAGATGGATAGACCAATTCTAACATGAGATCGGAACAGACCAGCAGGTCTAATCCTTGATGCTGATAGTAGTGATGATGAAATAAAATAAATAAATAGAACAGTGGATTTAGTAAATTTACAAAAAAACAGAATATCTGGCAATAAATAGCAATGAAAGAGAAAATTTAATATTGGAAGAAGGAATCCAAATAAAGCAGTGAAACAAACTAAATATTTGGGAATAATTATGGATAACATCGAAGGTATAGGAAAAGAGAACATAAAACATAGAATTGAATTGAGTAGCAAAATAATATCATCATTAAATTCCATATGGTGGGATAAGCATATTTGGAAAGACACAAAAAAATATATTGGTAAAACATTGGTGGAATCTGTTGCAATGTACGGAAGTGAGGTATGGACAATCAATAAGTACTACAAGAATAGACTAATAGCTCTAGAAATGGATTATTTACGAAGAAGTGCCAGAAAGTCTAAATTAGAACGTGTCACAAATAAGGAAATTAGAAACATAATGGAAGCAGACGAAAGCATAATTGAAAGAATTGAGGAGAAGGAATTAAAGTGGTTAGGACATGTTTTAAGAATGGAAGATGAGCGATGGCCCAAGCAACTATATGAATGGCATCCGAACAGAAAGAAGAAAAGAGGAAGACCAAGGTTAACTTGGAAGGAAAACATGAAGACAGTAATGCAAGCTAGAGGGCTAAGCATCGAAGATGCCCAAGACCGTAGGCTTTGGAGGTTTGGCACGGGAAGACGGCAGCAGCTGTAAAAACCCGAAGATAGATAGATAGATAGATAGAACAGTGGATTTTTAAAGTTGTTCTAAATTTCTCAATTATGATTGGTGTCCAAACACGTAATCGATATAAGAATCGCTCACAGGTAGAATAAATTTCAGATGTCACTGCGGCAGTCTCCAAGATTTTTATAACAAAGAGTAGAGCCCTGAAGTAAGTAAATATAGGTTATAGTAATTTCAGACAGTAAAATAAAATTGAAGTAAATTAAGTTTGTTTAAGGAAGAACAAAATTCAAAGAGCTATATAAATGTAGCTGTGAAGTCCGGGAGAAACAAATAAATGCTTAAAACTGTAAAGGGACGCTGAGTAATTAAGGGAGGTTGAGAGGGTGTTTATAACCCCTACAGAGGAATTTTACTGCTAGCATCCCAGAGAATAAATAAGCACAGTAACTCGAGCTAGAAGAAAACAAATATTTATTTAACAAATAAATTTTATAAAGTGCCCTAATCTTTGTGACATGCTCGTTAACCCACTTTATTTTATGTTCTGCCGGATTATTAATTAAGAAGTTTTCGAATCAATGGCTTATATGAGAGAAGTGAAAGGATTTATTTGCGTCTCTGCGCACAATGTTCTTATTCCAATTAGTTTTTTGAAATATATAATTTCAATAATTTCATTATGTTAAACTGAAAGATAATTTCTTCCTTTCCTAGTAATATGAGAATAATACTGCAGTAAGAAGACTTTTGATAATGTTTTCCAATAAGTTATAAAATGAAAATGGTTCAGCGGCCATTTTCCATAGACTCCTGAAATAATGAGCTCTAATACTAAGATCCCTAATGACCACAAAGCATACTTCAGAAGCAAAAAAAGAAGATTTCAGTTTCTGCTTTTACAGAATAAATAAACAAAATGCTCTTAACATTTTTCTGTCCAATTTATCGAAAATATACAATTATTACATAACTAACTCTATCGAACCCATAGGTTCATGGCCGCGCGGACATAAGCTCTCCATACATCCCTATGCAGAACTAATTTTTCCAATCATCCCCTGTATAATCTACTTCCCTCAAATAATGGATAATGTTATTCTCCCACCTCATTCTTGGTCTACCAACTGGGCGTTTTCCCTCTGGTTTTTCTACCAGAAGCTTCTAAGCACCTCTTTCATCATACCCATATGGGCCAATACAATTATTACACATTCTATTAAATTCATAAAATAAGTTATTTATATGCTTTGTTGAGATATTTTTTAATGTTTTGTAAAAGAGTATGTTTTCTGTTTTTTCAATATGCATAAATTTGGCAATGAATGACACAGTCGAGTCTCGGACCACGAAACCACACCTAGAATCACTCGCCACTGAAGATGCCCTCCGCAGTTGAGGGAGAAACGTCTGGAAGAAACACCAGTTATAGACCACGGCCACATGGCCCGGAATCTTTTAATATTATGATTACCGGCCGTGAAAGCCTGCATTCCTCAAAATTGTAATTGGTTGTGTTGCCTGCATACGTCAAATGATAAAATTAATTATTTCTATCGATACTACATGTATTTTATATAATGTAATAATTTTAAATTTTTAATATGAGACGAATAATATTATAATATAATAAAATAATATACAGTAAAACTTGTTTAATCCGGAACGTGAATAATGCGGAAATCTGTCCAATATGAACAAATGTATTGGTCCAGGCGAAATAATACTAATTTTACGTGCATTTATTTTGCAAAAAACGGATTCTGTCCAATGCGGAAACAGAAGAATATTTCTTCACAATTCATGAAAAAAAGTTTATAAAGCGGAAACACAAAGAAATAAATTAGTTTCCATTTCATTGAATTTCCGTTGTTAAAAAAAACGTTAAGCAGCCGGGTGAAGTATAGATTCTAGCTGTACCTGAAATTTTACTTCGGTGTCACTGCACACCCTTATACGAAATACAGATATCAGTCTTACATATAACAATTGTACAGTAAAATCTTAAATTAGTTTAAGTTCTGAGAACGATCATTCACATATGGCATTCTGAATTTACGAAACAAAGATGGCTAAAACGTGTGTATTATTGGAATTAAACGAAAAGTGAAAGCGATTGAAGACAAATCTCCAAATTTCCGGACCGATGCTGCAAAGTCAAGCTGAAAGTCAAAGTTTATAAATCCCTAGGGAATAACGATGTCAAGGCATCTTCAGGTTGGCTGGATAGTTTTAAAATATGCCAATAGTGTGGAATGAGATTTGCGGAGAATCAAAAGATGTGGACGAAAGTGTAGTTAGTGAGTAGAAACCGAAACTACATACATTATTTTCAGGATACGCACCTAAGAGACTTTTCAACGCAGACGAAATGGGATTTTTTTTTCGCGCGTTACCGCCGAAGTCGCTCGTACATAATATACTTCACTTTTCAAAGGCAGCGGAACTACAATTAATCCAAGTTACATAAAATACATATACGGTACTCTATAATCTAAGATTTTTAATAAGTTATATTTTTTATAATGCGGAATTTTGTCTAATGCGATTCCTGTTTGAGCACGTTTTACTGCATTTATTTGGATGATCAAGATATCTGGTAAGGAATATGATAATGACAAATGTGGGTATGAAGTTTGAAGATGTTAACAACGTAAGAGGATGTAATAAATCACAGTTAATTATGTTGTACCGAGAAGAAAATCTTATGTTTGAGAAAGTAGACAGCAAATTTATCAAACATGTTGCGGAGCAGGTGCCATTTTCTAATCCTCATGAGCAAATTCAATTTACGTTGTGACAGTCAACTTCCTTATTAGGCAAAACCTAATATTCGTGCATGAGATGGCGCTAGGTCAGCTGTCGTATGGAGATGATATTCATCTAATTATTCCGCACCTGTTTCTAGATCTTACAGACAGGAAACTAGCTCTAATATGCATTATTCAATTTTAATACCAGCTTTACTTGCAATTTCACTAAATCAATTTTGAACTAATCTTGTACAAAGCATTCCATATACCGCCAGTGTGTGAGCCAAAAAGAAAAACTAACTGATAATTTTGCGAAAGACCTCTTCCGAAAATGTGCGATTTGGTAACTATCAAGCGTTAAATATTACAGTATTCCCTGACGTAATTAATAAAGGTGGAGATCCTAATATAATAAGAGATTATATGTCTATCGGTGATCATAAATCATCTCTATACGATATGTTTAAGCCTAGCTTCGGACATTGTTGCTCCCAAATGTACAGACAACTTCACATAGGCCTGTTTTATGTAAAGCTTATACAAATTGTAATTTATTGCTTAACGAGAGAATTTTGGCTACAATTTCTGCTACACATTAACATGTTTTACGAATTCCCAACGCATTTGCTAAAGCTAATGTTAAATCTTGTAAATCATTGTTTCATTAATTTTGTTTACACAATTAAAATATTAAATGTAGGTGAATAAGTACTGTGTTTTAAATATAAATAATTTTCATCGCTTCCAGTTAAACGTTGTTTCAAATTTTATTTTCGACATTAAAAGTGCATCGTAGCCGAAACATTCGGAGATTCGAGTTCCCGTAGAATTTCCCCCGTATGGGACCGTTATTCACCCCAGCATAGTGAAAGAAATAGGATAGATGCGTAATTACAGCTGCAAATTGAGAAAACCCAGCTATAACGGGTGGGGAAATAGACTTCCTGACAACATGTCACCTCTATACTGGTAGGATGATCGTCCACTTCTGCAAATTGCATGTGTGGATGTGAATCCATCATCCGGCCTTCTATTCCTGTCTCGTCATGGAATTTATTTTATTATCTATGAGCTATACATACGGAGAAATACTTAATACGAAGAGGAACATCTTTCCTCTTGCGGTTATCTACTTTGATCGATTGTCATACACCAATTTACTACCTCTATTGGAAGTCTTCGTCAATATGGCGCAATTAGAACACGGTTACAACTGGACAACCAATGAGATTTTTAGGATCACTCTCATATCACTCTAGCAATTCAACAATGTAAATCTTATGAGGAGACATTGTTTAAAATAGCACTTGCCCCCTCTCTCTCGTTATCTGACAACAAAAGAATAAATTTCTGAGTGTTTGTATGCGACATAAGCATTTATTCTTGTCTCTTTCAAAAAATTGTTATCAAATTATATTAACAAACTGATTATTCTCATTAATCAACAAATTATAATTTCTTACTTTACATAATTTACATAAAACTACTTAAATAACAGATTTTCTGAAGAAGGAATTATAAATCGTGGTGTGAGACAAGGCTGCTGCCCCCTATCCCCAACACTCTTTGCGATTTATATCAACGAAGTAATATGTTGCTGGAACAAGAAATATAAATTTGGAATAAGAATATCAGAAAATACTAAATCAAACGCCCTATTCTTTGCAGATGACCAAATAAATATAAGCAAATTCAGAAGATAATCTGCAGAAATGTCTGTAGGAACTTAACAAAATTACAGAAGAATATGGATTGAAGATATGTACAGAGAAAACGAGAATTATGGCATATCAAGGTATAAATCCTGTCAGAAGTAAAATAGTACTTAACAATACAATTTTGGAGCATGTAAATAATTTTACATATCTAGGATGCTATATCTCAAATGAAGAAGAAAAGGATGTAAACGCACAAATATCTAGATTTTTAAGAATTTAAGGATTTATAAATTCTATCTTCAACCCACAGTTAGTCCAAAAATATTCAAGACTGAAAGTGTATAAAACACTGGCTCTTCCAACTCTTTTGTATGGTAGCCAAGTATGGACGTTGAAACAGAAGGATATACAGAGACTTAGATCTGCTGAAATGAGATACCTTCGGAGGACTACAGGATACACACTACTAGATCACAAAAAAAAAATGAAGACATCTTAGAAGAATTACACGTGGAACCTTTAGAAAACAAAAATTCTGATTATAAGTCAAGATAGATGCAACATGTTCATCGATTGGAAGATCACAGGATACCCAAACAGATGTTAAGATATCAACCTGCAAGAAGAAGAAGACCAGGACGTCCACTTAAAAGACTTGTGGATGGTGTTTCTCTTGAGGCCGAAACAGGTCAACAAATGGCCTAAATTCGTAAATGTACTATGATGATGATATAAAAATACATCAACCTTAGCAAAAATTCGAAATATCCTAAGTACATTAATTTCCTCGCTAGAAGTATGATGGGAGATAAATGACAATGAAGAGCCAGGAGGGTCCTTAATCCAAAATTAACCTAAATTCCAGATCATGGACAACCACAGGAATAATTCCCTATAAGGAAAACTTTGTATGGTCAGACCAGGAATCGAACCTGGGACATCATGAACGGTAACCACTAGCCCATGAGTGCTGGTCGTAATGTAACTGTAAATTACAAGGATTGAAAATAACGCTTTACCGACGAGTTGGCGGAATTTCGAAAACAATTTATAAAATATTTTCAATCATTGGAAGGTATAGATCATAATTGTATTTCATATCAAGTTGAATGTCTTTATTTCTAATAATTAAATATTAGCAGATCATGCCCAATATCAAATGAAACCCCTAGAGACCCATAAATTTGCTCACCATGAACCTATATATATCAAATTCAGGAAAGGAACTCATACAAATAATTACATTAAATCATCAGGCTTCAATCACATTGCTCATAAGCATGCAATATTCAGTAGCTTAATTTATAGATTGACAGATGTACCATTAAATGAAGAAAATTTCAACAAAGAGTATGAACATATCTTAAACACTGCTAGATTAAATGGTTTTGATAAAGAATTAATTATAAATAAGTTGAAGAAATTCAAACACATAGAAAAGACTTAATGAATATACTACTCTACAAAATTGCAAAGAAAAGAAAAAATACAAGAACATTACTTACCATCCTGAAATGCATAGAAAATTTCGAAAAAAAATTTGACAAATACAATATTTCTTTGGCACCAATAAATAAATTCAGTCTGGGTAACCTTCTAAGTACCAATAAAAAAGTCAATGTCCCAGACAGTAAGAAATCTGGAATTTACCAAATAAGTTGTGAAGATTGCAATAAAGTTTATATAGGAAAAACAAAAAAAAGGAATTTAGAAACTCGGACAAAAGAACATTTCGGAAATATTAAAAATTATGAAATTGAAAAATCTGCAATTGCTGCACATAGTTCATTAGAACATCGTAAGATTGGAAGAGAAGCCTTTGGAATTGACAGTTTGAGAGAAAATATACATTCAGGAAATAAAGATAGATCAATGAATGTTGATATCCCTAACGAAATTACTTTGATTTCGAAATTCATAAATTCAGCCATAGATGGCAGCACTGAAGATGGCGACAATAGAACAGTTGACGGCCGAAGAATTTCGTCAGTCGGAGTTAAATCTGAGGATGAGCACGACTGTGTTTGAAACCGCGGTATCATGGAAGCATGAATCCTATGAGGTGAGTTGTTTAAACAAAATGTTCTCCGATAAATGTTAATTAAAAGAAACCATTGTTTGCACTTTCTTAAACGTATTATTTCCCAGGTATACATATTCAAAAAAAATATATAATTTCTATATTTATATCATAGGACGTTAGAAATTAAGTAATAACCTATAATGTTGGTTATAAACATTTGGATGTGTTTCATTTTTTCTCCACTAGGGTGAATTCCTACGATATTGCGATGCTTTGCCAATATTATGATCTGGTTGTAGTGATGAACAAAAGAAACATGATAAACGTTTCTCATTTGCTTTCAAACATCGTCGTTTACATTAAATATATAAATATTTTAAAATAACTGTATTTAAATAAAGATAAAGACGTTTATGCAGTATTTGTTGACCTGGAAAAGCCCTTTGGCAGAGTAAATTGGAATAAACTCCTGAAGATCTTGAAGAAAATTGGCGTGAACTGGAAGGAGAGGAGGCTCATAAGTAGTCTTTATATGAAACAGCGAATACAAGTGAAGATAGGAGAAGAAATGTCAGAGGGAAGAGGAATTGGAAGAGGGGTGAGGCAAGGATGTCCTCTATCACCTACCCTTTTCAACATCTACCTGGAAGACCTAATGAAGAACTGCTTCAGTAATATGGGAGGCGTAAACATGGGAGGAAGAAGAATAAAGTGCATAAGATTTGCTGATGATATGGCTTTGCTAGCAGAGGATGCAATGACATTGAGGAACATGCTGATGGAGCTGAATGATAAGTGCGAGGATTATGGGATGAACATAAATATAAATAAGACGAAGGCCATGATTATAGGAAAGAAACAAAGGAAGATAAACATGAAGATTAAAGATGAGGCCATTGAGCAAGTGGAGAGCTTCAAATACTTGGGTTGTACTATCAGTAGTAACATGAACTGCGGCCAAGAAGTAAAACAGAGGATAGCAATGGCAAAAGAAGCTTTCAACAAGAAGAGAAGCATTTTCTGAGGACCTATGACAAGAGAAATAAGAGAGAGGCTAGTGAAGTGCTTTGTGTGGAGTGCAGCATTATATGGTGCAGAGACGTGGACATTACGACGGAATGAGGAAAAGCGATTGGAAGCGTTTGAGATGTTGATATGGAGAAGAATGGAACGTATAAAATGGACAAAGTAAAAAATGAAGATGTGCTAGACAGAGTGGGTGAAAGAAGAACAATGCTGGAACTCATAAGAAGAGGAAAAGAAATTGGATTGGCCACTGGCTAAGAAGAAACTGCCTGCTGAAGGATGCTCTAGAATGAAAGGTCAACGGAAAGAAAGTTATAGGCAGAAAAAGACATCAGATGATAGACAATATTAAAATAAATGGTTTGTATGGAGATACAAAAAGGAAAGCTGAGTTAAGGAAAGAGTGGAGAATGCTGAGTTTGCAGTGAAATACCAGCTCTTGAGCAGAACACTATGAATGAATGAATGTATTTAAATAATGATTTGTGAGCAAACAGCTTAATTTTATTTGTTAAATAGTCCTAACAAATGCCATTCTTGATTTCCAAATTCTCTAGGTAAATTAACTCTTCACTTCGTGACATCGTGAATTTATCGATAATTTGGAAATCACTCATGGCATTACTTATGAAAAAATAATTAACCTTATATTGAAATAAGTACTGAATCATACATATTTTATAGCCTTACTTGTTTGCTTGTAAAATTATTAATTTTGCCTTGATTTAATCACATGTTGACGATTGTTGCGTACGTTTTCCTGAATATTACTGTACATGTAACTGGAATGTCCCATTTTCCGGGCTTCTTATAAAATTATAAAGTGCTCAAATGATACATAGTATGGAATAAGAACCTGCGCGGTTTACCAGGAACATATCCGACTGTGAGGTTAGCGGGCCGGAATCAATTTTTTGAGGAATTAAACAAACTGAGTGTAATTTTTTCTCAGCAAGAAAATACACTCCAAGACTTGGCCCTTGGCTGCTGGCCTAACATCCGATTCCGATTGAGGGTATTTCCACTTTTCAGCGGTTGCCATTTTACCAGCCGGCTGCTGGCCCTTCACATCCACATGTGTCAATCACAGAGGTAGATGATCACCAGCCAGTGTAGGGGTGACATGTGGTTAGCATGTCGAGTCCCCCAGCCGTTATAGCTGGTTCCTCAACCTGGAGCCGCTACTTATTGTAGCTACCCAATTGCCTCACGATGCTGGGTGGCCACCGGTCCCATACTGGCCGAAATACCATGAGAAAATTTCTTCCCCCATGGAGACTCGAACCAGCGCAAGTCCCGTAGCTCTGCGCCAAGGCTTCCTACCTTAACCGCTCGGCTACGGCGCGGGACGCCTAACATCCACATGTGTTAATCACAGATCATACAGATAATACAGCCAGTGTAGAGGTGACATGTGGTCAGAATGTCGGATCCCCCAGCCGTTTATAGCTGGCATTGTCAACCTGGAATCGCTAATTATTGTAGCTACCTTAACAACTCATGACGCTGGGTGTTCTAGGGTCCCATACCGGCTGAAATTCCATGAGAAAATTCTTCCTCCATGGAAACTCGAGCCAGCGCAAGTCCCGTAGCTCTGCGCCAAGGTATCTTCCCTTAACCACTCGGCTACAGCGCGGAAAATTTCACGAAAGAACCTAAAGTCGAATTAAGAGGCCTCTGGAAAAAAAATCGAAGCTCTAGTATGAATTGAATCACACGCTAATTTCTTGAAAAGTTACAGAGATTTGTTAAATATTATACTACCACTTCTATAAAAATATTATACTTACCACTTCTATAAAAATATACATTTTCATGAGCATCTTCTTTCTAATCAGTTAATAACAGTGATATAAACTCTCAACTTTGCAAGTGTGAATCTACAAAACAAATTTAAAGTATATTCTATGCAAATGGTGGCACTGAATTCAGAATGCAAAGAGAAACATACGTGAGATTCAACAGCTGTAGAGTTTCCGAAGAAGCAGATTATAAACTTCCCAGCATCAACGTTATTATTTGAATTCTTCAACTTGGATTCTCAGTAAACATTCATTGCCAACTGATTCCATAGTTCACTGAATTTTTATTTGGTAAATTCCACAAGACAGATTTTCTATCTCAAGAAACATATTCTAAAAATAGAAAACAGTTCGTAACAAACAGAAATTTAAGAAATATAAATATAATCAACTTACTCTTACATTAAAATTAATACAACCGCTGTGGTCTCGAGGTAGCGTGCTGCCTTGTCAAGCAGCGGGCCCGGCTTCGATATCCGGTCGGGACAAGTTTTCCGGATGAGATTTTTTCCCGGTTTTTCCTCACCTGTAATACGAATGTCAAGAAACTTTAAAGCCCAAATGGTGCCCAAATGGTCCCCGAACACCATGTGGCCATCATAATCAAGATTATTCATATTCGCCTTAGATTAGGTTTAGGATTGTGCCGGTTCGCTCAGGGTAGAATATGATAACTCAGGGATGTTTATATTATTTATGTAATTATAAATAAATTAAAACTCATTACTCCAGTTTATTTAATCATTTTGCACTAGGAGCTATCACCTTGACGTGGTGGGGGGGCTTAGTACCCGATGAACCAGACGACTCTACTGGGGAAGATTGACTTAGGTTAATCTTGCTGGTGGGTAAGAGGCGAGGGGAACTAAGTATAGCTCACAACGAAGGAATGGCGTCTGTATCCATATTGGGCGGCCACATCTTCGTCAAGTCAAGTCTTCAACGGTCAACAGGGCGACAAGGAATAGCACAGCTAAACTTGTAGGGCTTGAAGAGCGGAAGAAGCAGCCCTCTCTTGGGGGGTGGATACCCAGAGGAGCATGTTTGGAGGCTCAGAGGAAGCAGCCCTTCCACCATCCTTGTCCTGCGAAGCGCTCGTAACGCTTCCAGGAGACATTTATCTTACTGAGAAGCTTCATGGAAATCAGCCGGATTGTCATAAAAGGAACCGACCCAAGCAAGATAAAAGGATACGATTTGGAATAAAGGACATTTTGAAATTAGGAAATTGGAACGTAAGGGGAATAAATACAAAAGAAGAAGAATTAGAAAGAGAATTAAAGAAAAAAGAAATAAATATAGCAACAATAACAGAAACAAAAAAGAAACTAAAAGGAACAAAGGACTTACAACACTATACTATGTTGTATAGCGGAGTAGAACAGACAACAAGAGCGCAGTGTGGAGTAGCAATTTTAATAGATGAAAAATGGAAGAACAAATTGAATAGCTATGAGTTTATAAATGAAAGAATCCTGATAGCCAGATTTAAAATTGAAAGAGGATATATGATGATAATTGCTGTGTATGCCCCAGAGGAAGGCAAGAAAGAAGAAACAAAAAAATTTTATAAAACATTACAAACATTAGTTGATAAATATACAAAAGATCATCATTTAATAATAAGTGGAGACTTAAATGCCAGAGTAGGCAATGTCCCTATACCTAATGTAATAGGAAATAATGGAGAAATAACAATAAATGATAATGGACAGGATTTGAGACAGTTTTCAGCCTATAATCAATTAAAAATAATGAATACCTATTTCCGAAAAAAGGACATACATAAATATACAAGAAGTGGATATAACTCAAGATCAATAATTGACTATTTAATCGTAAACAACAAGCTAGGAGCCTTGGTAAAAGATGTGAGAGTACATAGAGGCAGCGATATATACTCTGATCACTATCTCGTGATAAGCAAAATAAACATAATAGCTAAATGGCGGAAAAATAACATAAAGAACAAAAGAAACCAAGAAGAAGTATATAAAATATATTTATTACAAGATCAAAGTATTAGACAACATTATGAAAGCAGAATGAATAAATATATATCAGAGATAGCGACGTCAGAAGATATAAATATTGAATGGGAAAATATATCAAATGTAATACATAAAACAGCAAATGAGATATTAGGAAAGAAAAATAGAATAAGGAATAGGAAGGGCTTGAGAACTTGGAATGCGAATATACAAAATGCAGTGAATGAAAAACAAAAAGCATATCATACATACTTACGACTGAAAACAGAAGAATCTTATGAAGAATATAAAATGAAAAGGAGAATTGCTAAAAGCATTATAAGAAAATCCCATCAGGAGTCATGGGATAAATTTATAAGCTCAGTAGAACATGATATGTATGGAAGACAAGAAATAGGTTATAAATTAGTGAAACATCTAAATCAGACTGAGAAAGATTCTGCCAGATTGAATATAATCCCAGAACAAGAATGGATCCAGCATTATGAAAAACTTTGGAAAAAGGAGGAAATTGAAGGAAAAGAGAACAATGAGGAAGAAATAAAAGTGGAAAATATTGATGTAATAGACATAAATGAATTAGAAATGGCTTTGAAAACCACTAAGAATAGGAAAGCAACAGGATTAGATAATATAAATATGGAATTAATCAAATATAGTGGAATATTGTGTAAACTACGAATACTTCATCTAATTAATATATGTTGGCAGACCTATGGGATTCCAACCACTTGGAAAACAGCAATTGTCAAGAATATATTCAAAAGAGGAGACCGGAGAAATTGCGAGAATTACAGAGGGATTAGCTTAATGAATACTGGCTACAAAATATATACGAAAATAATAAATAATAGATTGAGAAACATAACAGAAGTAATAATAAGTGAAAATCAAAGTGGATTCAGAAAGGGAAGGTCATGTATAGACAATGTCTTTACACTGAAACAACTCATAGAAAAGAGAAGAGAACATAACTTAGAAACTCACATAGGATTTATAGATTTGGATAAGGCCTTCGATCGAGTAAACAGACAAAAATTATGGGAAATATTACGAATGAAAGGATACCCGCTGTGCCTTGTAGAAACAATAAAGACATTATATGAAGACACAAATATAATTATAGATACCGGATTCAAAAGAACAGATGCAATCAAAACAAATACTGGATTACGACAAGGATGTAGTTTATCACCCACTTTGTTTAATATATATATAGACGATATTTTTAATAAATGGAAAGTTTTAGTAAATCCAGGAATAAGAATGGATAATAAAATGTGCATAAATAATCTTTTATTTGCTGACGATGTAATCATAATACAGAAAAATGAAGACGACTTACAGAAATCAATGCATGCATTAAATGAAATATGTAAATTATACGATCTAAAAATTTCTGTAAGGAAAACGAAGACCATGGCTTTTAGAGGAAGAGATCCAGTGAGAACCAAAATTATTTTAGAAAATCAAAGTATAGAACAGGTGTCTAGTTTCAAATATTTGGGCTGTGATGTTGGCTACAATGTGGAAAGAGATATTGACTCCAAAATAAATAAATTTCAGACGGTGTGTGGAACAATACAGAGAACATTCAAAAATAAAATTAGAAAAGAAACCAAGATAAAAATGTATAATGTTATGGCGGTTCCCACAATATTGTATGGATGTGAAACTTGGGCTCCAGTGAAAAGACAGAAGGATAGAATACAGACGGCAGAGATGCGGTTCCTAAGACAAGTAAAAGGATGTACAAGACTTGATAGAATAAGAAATGAGGATATAAGAGAAGAATTGAAAGTACAGCCTTTGTTGGATAAAGTCACGAATTACAGACAGAAATGGATTGATCACATGGATGGAATGAGCAAGGAGAGATATCCATTGTTAGCCAGAAATTATCAAGCAAGAGGAAGGCGTGATGTTGGAAGACCTAGAAGACGTTGGGCTGATGCAATATGAAGTCGGAACGGGCAATTGCCTAATCCTTGGAGTGATGATGATGATGATGACTAATAGGACAGCGTAACCCCGCCTTCCAGGCGCTCAAACTCAGAATGGGTTATGATTACGCCAATGTCAGGACAGAACAACAGAAATGTCTAAACTTGGGCCATTAAAAAAAAACTATTACAATATCATCATCATCTTTACGCATTAGGTCTTTGCCTGTTCCGATCTCACATCTTGTGAGCCCAGCGTTTTCTTGGCCTTCCCACCGATCTTTGTCCTCCAGGATTATACATCAGTGCTTCTATTACGAGATATAAGTTGTAATAAGAAACAATTAAATCTTAAATGATGTATCCAGTGAAGAGAAATAATGTGATAACAAATTTCATTCAGGTTTAAATACAATAATTTCTACTTATTTGACTGAATTTCATGTTTTAGCTGCGTTAAGATAGAATAGGCTTTTTAACAGATGGAGGTTAGAGTTAAACGTAGAAAAACACGTGATTGAGGAACTAAGCACCACGACCCGGCGCAACATGCCATCAGCTGCTGGTCTCACATCCACATGTGCGAATGGCAGATCATCCTTCCAGTAACTTCTCTCAAATCTGGATTAATGTTATTTTCCCACCTCATTCTTGGTCTACCAACTGGGTGTTTTCCATCTAGTTTTCCTACAAGAAGCTTCCTTGCACGTCTTTCATTCCCCATTCGTGCCACATTTCCTGCCCATCGCAGTCTACGAGACTTAACTGTTCTTATATCTGGCTTCCTATAAATACCATGTAGTTCACTGTTATGTAGTCTTCTCCATTCGCCTTCCATCTCTCTTCGGGTCCAAATTTTTTTCTAAGAACTCGATTCTCAAATACTTGTAATCTCCTTTCCTCCTTTAAAGTAAGAGTCCATGTTTTGCATCTATATAAAATAACAGGCAGAATAACGATTTTATATATTTTTAAATATTCTCTGGACCGTCATATGAAACGCTGGAGGGAAATTTTTCTATAGGATCGTAACAGGCCTTGGCCAAATACTTGGAAGGAAGAAGAAGAAGATATATTTTCAGTTTAACGTTTTTTGAAAGCAGTTGGGACAAGAGTTTCTGTAATGTATAATAGCACGCATTTCCAGAATTGAGCCTATGTTTAATTTCTTTGTGTATCTCATTCCTATTTGTGATTATTGTTCCTAGGCATCAGAATTCAGCCACTTCCTCAAAATACCCCTCATTTGTCATTAAGTGTCCACTGATATCGTGAAAGACTACCAAATACGCATTCTAATTTGTCATAGAATTCGTCCTACTTACTTTAGATACGCACATTTCTCAAGGTGTTGGGTGAGTTGCAGTTCCATACTGTCTTAAATGACAGGTAACATTTCATCCATATGGGGAATTGAAGCAGCATGTGTCCCGTAGCTCTCCGCCAAAATCTGATACCTTACAACGCTAGGCTACATCAAAGCGAGTCAATTCTCTCATTGAGTTATATACAATTTTACCTCTCTCCATTGTTACCAACATTAATTTCTTTCAGAATGTAATTGTTATTGTATGCTTCAGGTATTCATGATAAAAAGGAAAGAAGGCAAAAGGTGACAATTAAGCAAAAAACGGGGCACAGGTGGCCTTCCTTTTATAGCTCATAAGTAAGGTGGGGATACTTCCTAAAATTTATATTTGTTCTTGTAACTGCTAAACATGGGGGCACGCCGTAGCTTAATTGTTAAGGCACTGCGCTACAAGCCGAAAGGTTGAGGGTTCGAGTCCCGGTGGGTCAGGATTTTTAAACTGACCCAAATCTTCTGGCGGCACTATGACCCTGGGGTCGACTTAGCCTCTAACGGACGTGAGTACCATACGCTTGTTCGGGGGGTAAAGGCGGCTGTCACGCAGGGCTGACAACCCGGCTGACATCAAGTGCCGATTGTCCTGAAAAAGTGGGAGCCCTACTCCCCCAAGGGCCTCCTGAGGCCTGTAGTGGGATTACTTTACCTTTTACCTTATCTGCTAAACATGGTGAATCACATTTGAGGAGAAAAATATTACGCTCAGATCAGGGCTTGAATCCAGAACCTTTGCTTTTCTAGACCGATCTAAAAGCAATTTTTTCTCTATATACGTTGTAATTCCCGCGCACCAAATGCTATGAAAATTTTACTTCCATCTTTGCAAATGGCGGCTTCTTCATTAAGGAGACATATATTTGGGAATTTTACATTACATTTAAAGCCAGTGCGGCTTCTTTCGATGTTTCTATTATTCATTTCATACATCTCAATGATGGGTAAGTCATATTTGAAGAGAAACATATTACGCTCAGACCGGGGTTTGATCCAGGTACTTGCTCCGGTAGCTCAGTCGGTAGAGCACTTGGTCTAGAAAACCAAAGGTCCCGGGTTCAAGCCCCGTTTTTTTAAATTTAATGTATTCTTAAGTATATATATATATATATAGGGGAACGTGGGGCAGAATGGGGTATCTAATGTTTGATCCAATGTATTTTACATTATAAATAAGTAAAATTTTGTTCTCTGATATGGATATGTTCATTGGTATTTAATGAACAGAAAAACATAATCATATTACAAATTAATAAAAAATTCGGGGATATACATCCAATAAAACTAGAGCAATACATTTGCCCCGTTGTGCCCCATGGATGGGGCACAATGGGGTACTAATTTTTTATTTGTATTTTGCATTACTAATTAATAATATTTATCAGTAAACTTATAAACTATAGCACAATGATTCATTTTTCACAAAATACACAAACATGAGTGGCATCATCATCATCACTATCGACTCCAGCACAAGAGTTGTGAGCCCACTGAAGTCAAGAAGGACATCTAATCCAGCCTTCTTCTGAAGAGTCATGACAGTAGAGACAATCATCTTCCTCAACGTCATTTTTGGCAGAGCCAGAATGATTTTTCGAACTAGGTAGGTTTAACCTGACTGCCTTAACTTTGGATGGTCCTGGTTTCGAGTCACTTTCTGGTAAAAGCAAATCATCTTTTTACAGGCATCTTTTCTAATTTATCCTTTTCAGAATGTTGCAGTGCACTTCTCTATGTTGATGATGTCAAAATTGCACTTTCGCCTCGATTTTTTTAAACTCGCTTGTTCTTTTGAGACCCTTTTGGAATGGGTGTGATATTTTCTTGGCTGGCACTTTGATAATGACTGTGGTTTGGCGACCCTAGATTTTCAGGGAAGGAAAATGTTTCTGACGTCAGATGTTCCTGAGGTTTGGAAGTGTTGCCTTGCTATTATTATCAGAAGCAATCTGAATGTCTGTTGTTGAAGAAGGCAAGAAATCTGCATCATCAAAAACATTCACATTAACTGGCCATATCCCAGTTTTTTTGAAAATCATTGACGGTTGTAGCCATTGTTGAGGCACGTACGTAAGCACTACCCGTTCCGCCAGTTGGAAGGCAAGTCCTCGAAATTCATTTACACTGAGGCCGAAGAGTTGGGCTTCCATTTTATTTAGGTATTCAAGTTCGGTTTCCTGCTCTTCACTAAAAACGCAGGAAGAAAATTTCCATCTATTTCCTTACTGTGTTATCCACATTTTCTCTCTTTTTCTTCACATGTCGTCCAGAGTTGTTTGAAGCACTTGGAATTGACTAGCTGCCGTTTTGTACACCATTGATCCATTAACGGCTTCTAGCATAGACACAAGGGACAATTCTTCTCTCTGTGTCTTATTTTTATAATTCCTCACCATTTTGAAACTACACAGAGGAAAAGAGAAGGTCAGTCAGTAATATGAAGACCGCATGGGGCAAGACGGGGTAGTACCCTGTCTTGCCCTACCCCATTCTGCCCCACGAACTCAATTATAATTTATGGCGTTATGACCGGATTATTTTGAAAACAAAACCTAATGCAGTAAACATGTTTACAAAGAAAATGGAATAATCTTTAACACAGTAATTGTTAGATATTATTCAAATGAAGCTTAGATGTATTTGCATGCACTGAAGAGAAGGTGTAATATTGCAAAAATCTCTTCACAACTGACCACACAAGCAAAAAAGTAACAAAGACTTCACCGATGGCGAAAAAACTGATCTGTACAAGCAGCTGAGACATTACAGAGATACTTTTGAGAAATTCCGATATATCGTGCGCCACATACTGAGAGAAAAATACACGTACCCCATTCTGCCCCACTACCCCGTTCTGCCCCCTGTTCCCCTATATATATATATATATATATATATATATATATATATATATATATGGAATGATAAGAAAAATAAATGCCTGGACGGGATTCGAACCCAGATCTCTGAGTCTGTACCTCAGCGTGCATTGCTCAATGTTAAACATTTAATTACAACATATATATATATATATACTGCTGTGGTCTCGAGGTAGCGTGCTGCCTTGTCACGCAGTGGGTCCGGGTTCGATCCCCGGTCGGGGCAGTTTTTCTGGGTGAGGTTTTCATCGGGGTTTTTCCTCACCTGTAAGACAAATGTCAGGAAAACTTAAGGCCCAAACTGTTCCCGAAATCATATTGCCATCATCTTTATCATTATCATTCATCATCATCCTTCACCGGTGTGGAAAACAACGGTAAGCTACCACATCTACAATTCCCTAGTAAAGCTGCAATCTTAGCATGAAAATGCTATGATTACAGTGAAGGACCTGCCTTCGAGTAGAATTACTATGGATATATATATATATATATATATATATATATATATATATATATACACACACACAATGGCATAACAGTCCAATGTAGAGCCTTAACCTCTCCTTTGTTAGAGAGTTACTAGACCACGTTAATGTAATTACTCTTATTTCCCTAAAGATGTCATGAATGATATGCAGTATGAGACATCTTGTAGAATTTACCAGGATCAAGGAGGTTGGTAAATTTTACTTCCAGGCCTCTTTATTCAGTCTTATGAATCTTTTTCGAATGGTAGACTGCAATTTGGACCATCATCTAGCTGAGAACTGTTATTGTTTGTAAGAGATAAAAATGATTACGATGATTATGAAAGTTAGAATTAAAAAAAAACTGAGAAATAATGAACTGCGGCAAGAACACAAGGGCAACATTGCTATATTGTAATGTTCCAATGAAAATATGGTAACTGAAAAATAAATTGACATAAATGGAAAATGGGAGACAACAAGATACACTGAAGTATCAGCATCTGAAAGCTGATGTAATTTAAAAAATAATAATATTTAAAGAACTAAAACAACACGTTTTATTAAAAAACCGAACTAAAAAGCGAAAAATAATTTTAATTTCCAACACACTTGGGATAAAATTAAAGTGGACAACAAAAAAATCATCTCCAACACATCTAGAATAAAACTAAGAGTTATCTACAAAAAAAATTACCATCAAAAGTGTGGGGTGCTCTATATCAATTGATATATTTGATAATAAACAGATTGGTAAAAGTAAAGTCTCTAAGAAGAAAACGTAAAAACCATAAAAAGCACCCCACGCTTTTGATGATAAAATATTTTTGTTGTTGTTGATAACTCTAGTTTTATTCTAAATGTGTTGTAGATGATTTTTTTGTTGAGCTCTTTAATTTTATCCCAAGTGTGTTGGAAATTAAAATTATTTTTAATTTTTTAGTTCAGTTTTCTAATAAAGCCTGTTGTTTCAGTTTTTTAAAACTATTACTTATTATTTATTTTTTAGTTTGGTTTTCTAATAAAGCGTGTTGTTTTAGTGTTTAAAACTATTATTTTTTTTTAATTTTTAGTTTAATTGATTGTCATAAACCGGAATCCCATGAAAATGTAATTGCTTACGATATTTTTAGTGTCGAGGCACGAGAATATAATTATATATATTTTAAATTATTATTATCTAACATTATTATAATATCTTTGAATATTTTAATATAGATACATAGTTACAGTTAATCGTATCCTTCTCATATTTTTTTGGATAAATTATAATGTGGTAAGATTACAAAATGTCATTAATATTTTACAGAATAAGATGAAAATGTAAGTATCTTTAAATTCGATACTATTGTAGTATGAGCTAAAAGTAATACTCTTCTAAAAAAATCCTCCGGGCCGGATTACTATGGATTACTGAAATTATATAGCACTACTGTCCACCGCTCTACCAACTGAGCTACAAGAGGATATAATATTGATTTCTTATAACGATGGGACTAAAAAGTCGATACGTCCGCAACCTATTATACCGGTCTTTATTTGTTTGATGTCCTGATGATCCTGGCCAGGATCTTAGAAACAAATTATGAAATTATTGTATTGCCATTGGTCCTTTACAAGTATACAAAGTTTCAAGTCAATCCAATGTTTTTAAGTGGGTGAAAATCGTGTTGAAATATTCCGTTACATAGATAGACAGATACAGGCAAGATAATATAAAGTGTGTAAAAATACTAACATCATTATATCAAGGAATAAGGATAAAAAGGAAATAATTTCTTCCTAGAAGAGACATAATTAGGAATGAAAAAGTGTATATGGTTGCAGTTTCCAGGAACGTATTAAATTGATGGAAACATTACTTTACTCAGTTATTAAATGTACACACGGAACAGAATATTGAAGAGGACGATTTATCGACAGGAAAAATATTAGTCACAGACAAGTGCGTTAGAGGTTGAAATGGCGTTAGAAAAATTAAAGCATCAGGTTCAGATGGGATCCCAACACAACTGATATTGCAAAGGTTTGATACTACTAAAAAGTTTAACTTTGACACAACTAAATAAAAGCTACACGTAAACATTTCGAAGAAACCCGTTTGGATAAAGAAACGCTTGGAAAGATTACGGTTATTTCGTATTTTGCGTGTGCAGCTGTTCCTCCCACTTAGGGGCGCACAAGGCTAGCAGAAATAAATCTATAAAAATCCATTTTACAAGTTCCTGATTTCTATACTCGTTTTGCAAGTTGAAGCAATCATGTTGGCAACACATGTGAAGAACTGTTGCTTACAATGCGTCAGCTTTCATTTGTTGTCACGTCAATCTGGCACAGTAAATAAGAAAACAGAGCGCTAATAGTATATAACGGTGCGAGGTTGAGAAGTGGTTTATACAGAAGCGAGGATTTTTTTTAAAGCCGAATGATCGCGAGGATTTTAATTTCCGAGATTCTGTAAAACTCTTCACAAACGTGCATTGTGCATTTTTTTTGCACGATGGTATTTTCAAAATAATAAATAATAGTAAAATAATAGCATCTTTGTTGGAAATATTTGCGTCCATTATATACAACTGGCTAACGTTAACAGTGTGGGCAATGTTTATTAGTTGAGGCTACAGCAGGTTGTTACACCAATCAGTCATAAAATGGCGGGAAGTACGTGTTTATTGTCTTATATTGTTTCAAATAAAGTACAGTTAGTTTAAACTGCAGTGATTTGTTCCGTATAATGTGTATTAACACTACATTTTGGATTTTTTTTGTATATACATAGTACGTATTACACATAAAGGGCAGTGGTTGTAATATTTAATATTACAGTGTAGTTGTCACCGCTGTGGTCTCGAGGTAATGTGCTGCCTTGTTACGCAGCGGGCCCGGTTCGATTTCCGGTCGGGGCTGGCTCCTAGATGAGGTTTTTTCGGGGTTTTTCCTCACCTGTAAGACAAATGTCAGGAAGCGTAGGGTCCAACGGTCCCCGAAAATCATCTGACCATCATTATCATCCTTATCATCATCATCATCATCATCCTTATCATCATCATCATCATCCTTCACCAGTGTGCAAAGCAACGGGAAGCTACCACACCTATAATTCCCTAGTAAAGCTGCAAAGCATAGCATAAAATGCTATGATTGCAGTGAAAGACCTGCCCTCGGGCAGAACACTATGGAAAACAGTAAAGTTATTTAGGCTGGCAATCCCGAAATGTAGGAAGCTGAACTTATAGTCATGGTCGCTATTGCTATAAGTAAGACAAAACGCACTATCGCGCAAAAAATATTTTTAATTTACTGCTGTATTTATAAGTTAATACACATTTTCAATGTTTACACGTCTTTCTGTGAGTAAAGTTTTATTTTCCTTCTCCACTCATCTCTATCCATCCACTCCATTTCCTCCAGTCCTCTTGTTCTCATCCCTGCTCTTATTTCTTGCATCCTCAAATTTCGAAGTCTTCCTTTCCTTCTTGTTCCAGGTGGACACGATTCCAATGTTTTTCTCGGTAACCTTTCTTCTTGCATTCGTTCTACATGTCCATACCAATTAAATTGCTTGTATCAACAAGTATGGTTAAAAAATATGCTTTGCTTGTAAGCCTATGTTTTCCCTTAACAGAGATTTAGGCGCTCTCTCCCTACAGGGAAGAATTTGAACCATACTAATTTAGTTACACTTGTTTTCGTATAGATGTCATTTGAGTGGTCCGTGGTCAGCGTTCCGCCTCATACTGACATCTAGGAAACCAAGATAGTACTAGGACGGGAAAACTCGGTACATTTTGCTTAGACGCCTTTTCATTCAGGCTTAAGGGTCTTTTACGAGCCTGAAAATCTTCAGATTTGGGACCCACGGCATAAAGTCCCTCCCGGAGGACATGCTCCTTGTTTTTTTTTCATTCTAAAACATCCATCGACACCGGCCGGGTTTGTATCCGCGACCCTCGGGACCAGAGGGAAGGAGCATAACCACTAATCCACCGCGGCTGACTAAAATATATATATATAGCTGATGATCGATTACAATTTAACCTAAAAATTATTCAATTATCTACATGGACAAGCGTAATAATTAAACCTAATTTTAATTCAGAAGGCATAAGTTCCTATCAGAAATGATATAATCCAAAGTAAAAGTCATCCCTCCATGGTATCTTTACCTTGTCGTGGTGGAATGGCTTGCATGCTTAATGATCCCGACAGTTATGCCGGCGGTAGTATTGCTGCCGAAATGGTTATCCATGCAGGACAGGTCGAAGGTGATAAGCCAGACGAAAAAAGTATCTTGGTCGAAAGAGCGACGATATTTCACCATAAAAATACTACCGTCAAAGAAATGTGGAAATAGGTTCCACTGGGACAGTAGAAGCGATACTTTATCTTATATAAAATTCTCTTTATTGGGGAGTTTTATCACATGTTCAAGCATTTTAGTGTTAATTGTAACTTCTGGTTGTTCTTCTTAAATTCATATTTTAACTTAGTTATATGCAAAAATGATCAACCAAAGATTAACAACTATAGTAGACGCAATAATATCAGAATAGCAGACAGGATTTAGGATAGGAAGAAGCTGCACAGACAACGTATTCATTAAAACAAATAATAGAGAAGCGAAGAGAATTCAACTTAGAGACGAACATCCTCTTTATAGATTATAAGAAGGACTTTGATAAAGTGTCTAGACCAAATTATGGAACATATTAAGTGAAAAATGAATTACACTACACTTGGTAGCAGTAATTAAGAAAAATGTATGAAAAACAAAAATAAAAATAAATCAAAGGGAACCAATACATATAACAGGAGGAGTTAGACAAGGTTGTCCACTATCAACCACTTTTTATAACATTTATTTCGACGACATGATACGATCATGGAAGCAAATGACGACTGGGGGAATTAACTTAGGAAAAATAGTAATAAAAACAGTAGCCTTTGCACATGACCAGATTTTAATAGCAAAAACAGAAGACGAACTACAAATAATGCTATATAAACTAAATGAAGTATCAAAAAAAATACAACATGGAAATATCCTCACAAAAATAAAAAACAATGGCCTTCAAGGGCGCTCATCCAGTTCGGACAAAGATAATATCAGAAAATAAACCAATAGAACAAGTAGTAAGATATAACTTCCTAGGTTGCGAAATATCATACACAGCAGAAACAGATATAAATAACAAACTAAATAAGTTTAATTATGTAACAGGTACACTAAAAAAGAAATTTGAAAATTAAAGCCAGGAAAGACTCTATAATGAAATTATACAAGACAATGGCAGTGCCTATTATTACGTATGGTTCCGAAACATAAACAGTGACAACACAACAATCAGCCAGAATACAAGCTGCTGAAATGAGATTCCTCAGACCAATAGCAGGATATCAAAGAACAGACAAAAAAACATAACACAGAAATAAGACTACAACTAAAAGTAGTGGAATTAAACACAACAATAGAGAAATATAGAACAAACTGGAAAGAACACTTGGCAAGGATGACTGAGAATAGAATACCAAAAGCAGCATACAACTATTCACCACGAGGAAGAAGTTTGGGAAGACCAAGGAAAATATGGAAAGAGCAGCAATTTGGAGCCGGAACAGGCTAGTAAATAAGCCTAAACCGCGAAGAAGAAGAACTTAGTTACTTACTCGCTGGTACTATCGAACCCGTAGGTTCATGGTCGCGAGGACATAAGCTCTCCATAAAGTCCTAACATTCCATGTTACTAGGAACATGTCCCTGTGTTTGAGCCTTTGGCATGGGTTCCTTGAAGTAGTCCCCCCGGAGAATCGAATGGGGGATTATTTGACCTCCGGAAAATTTTACCCCAGTTGAATCCATGTCCGCATTTCTTGACGGTTGTATTTTTTACGGAAGAATATCATCACTCTTTCTATCAAGGTACTTTTTTCGTTTGGCTTATCACCTTCGACCAGTCCGGCATGGGTAATCCTACCGACAGCAATGCTACCGCCGGCATAGCTCTAGGGATCATTTAAGCACGCAAGCCACTCCACCACAAGGTAAAAATACAATGGAGGGTTCATATTTTAACTAGATTAATAAAATTAATAATAATAATAATTATAACAAATATAAATAATAGTCCTAAGTAATAATACATTTTAGAATAAATTTATCACTTAATAATGATGAATCATCAGCATTATATTTTAATTGCTTGTGTCTATAAAATTACTGTCGAATGAGAGTATGCTTAGTTTCTTATTAATTAGGTCTAATATTCAAAATTAGTACCTTTTTAAAGTAACTTTGAAAATAAATTTTGAATGGAATATAAACTAAATATATAGAATAATAATCTATTTGACCGTAAGGCTATTATGATTTTATTTATTTTTATTCATTAATTTATTTATTTTACCTGATGGAGTCAAGACTGTAAGGTCTTCTCTTCCACTTCACCACAGTTAAATTATACATGCATCCATCGTAATTCTGCCCGAGGGCAGGTCTTTCACTCCAATCATAGTATTCTCATGCTACGCTTGCTGCTTTACTAGGGAATTGTAGGTGTGTTAGCTTCCCGTTTCTTTCCACACCGGTGAAGGATGGTGATGACTGTGATGAATGATAATGAAAAGGGTGATGATGATGGCCATATGATTTCGGGGACCGTTTGGGCTTTAAATTTTTCCTAACATTTGTCTCACAGGTGAGGAAAAACCCCGATAAAAACCTCACCCAGAAAAACTGTCTCGACCGGGGATCGAACCCGGGCCCGCTGCGTGACAAGGCAGCACGCTACCTCGAGACCACAGCGGTGGACAAAATTATACATATAATAACAATTAGGAATTATATACATATGTTGATTGATGATATATTATATATACACAATATAAAGTTGACAAGGGAAAGAAACATAGTAGTAATAATAATAATAATAATAATAATAATAATAATAATAATATAATAATAATAATAATAATAATAATAATAATAACCTATAATTAGTTCAGGTAAATGTATTGGTAAGAAAAGTTTAAAATGGAACACGGTTATATATTATATTGTTTAAGGAAATATGAAGTGAGTTTTGTTTTGAACGGTTTTTTGAGTCGGGCAGTCCGTGATATACGAAGGGAGGGTATTCCAGAGTCGGATCACTGGAACAAGGAAGGACGTAGAATAGTGAGATGTTGGATGTACAGGAACAGCTGGAGATAATTTTTTTCTCGATCGTGTGTTTAAGTTATGGTGGAAGGATAGCTCGTATTAGTATAGGAGTGAAGTATGTTTTACGCCTAAGCCTGTATTCCGATTCCGATTGAGGGTCTTTCCACTTTTCAGCGGTTGCCCTTTTACCAGCCGGCTGCTGGCCCTTCACATCCACATGTGTCAATCACAGAGGTAGATGATCAACAGCCAGTGTAGGGGTGACGTGTGGTTAGCATGTCGAGTCCCCCAGCCGTTATAGCTGGTTCCTCAACCTGGAGCCGCTACTTATTGTAGCTACCCAATTGCCTCACGATGCTGGGTGGGCACCGGTCCCATACTGGCCGAAATACCATGAGAAAATTTCTTCCCCCATGGAGACTCGAACCAGCGCAAGTCCCGTAGCTCTGCGCCAAGGCTTCCTACCTTAACCGCTCGGCTACGGCGCGGGACTAAGCCTGTATTCAAGAATGACTATTTAACTCATGCCCAAAATGGGAGTCAATGACCAATCACGTTACAATAATTTTTTATTTACAACCAATCACAGTCGTGTTTCGCCTAGAATTTACCAACTAAAGCTTATCATAATAAAGAAAGCACCTCCTTTTTAACATTTTGAATAGGTCATAGCATTATTTTGCAGTGACTGACTCACCAAGAAATACGGCTACCAGATTGCAAATATAGTGCATGAATGTCAACACATACCGCATGCGGGAGTTAATATAAAAACATTGTTACAATTGATTATACCACCAAAAAAAGAAACCACTGTTTGCACTTTCTTAAATGTACCTTTTCCCAGAAAAATATAATTGTCATATTTACATCATAGGACTTCAGAAATTAATTAATATACAGTTTGATGTGTTTCATTTTTTCTCCACTAGAGCGCATTCTTACACTATTGCGTTTCTATGGCAATAAATAATATGATCTGGTTGCAGTGACGAACAAAATACGCAAATGAAACGTACTAATCATTTCTCATTTGTTTTCAAACATCACCGTTTACAATAAATATATAAATATTTTAAAATAACTATATTTTAATAATGATTTGTGAGTACACAGCTTAATTTTATTCGTTAAATAGTCCTAACAAATTCCACTCTTGATTTCCAAATTCTCTAAATAAATTCGTGGCATTACTTATGAAAACAATTGCATTTTATTGTAATGAGTGAGAGCAAGTACCTGTGAGTACTGGATTACCTCAATCCCACTGGTAGCTGTAACTCTATCCGCGCTGGCCACACAGTCGGTATTTGTTACTGTCATTCCGTTTTAACGCATTGTATGGTCTTTAAATGGGTTCTGTCACGAACCTGAACTGATCCCATTTCAGTTCCTACATACAAAAATGTTTATACTAGAGGCGGGAATTCATATCGGGATCACTGGGATTCCGGTCCATTACACCACAGGAACGTTTCACAGTAAGATGTATTTTCTTATAAAGAAAACACACTTTACGTGGCAAGTATGTGATATGGCATGAGAGCGAAATGAGAACTCCAGCTGAGCAACAGCTGTGAACTGGGTGTTAACTCCAGCGAATAAATATAACTTCCGACAGCGAGCACTAGTTCACAACCATATTGCATTATTAATTTTTTTTCTACAAAATATACTTGCACATAAATATCATGTTTGTAATATACTTGCAAAATTAACTCGATATCCTGGATATATTGGGTGTTTCGACACTGCATTAAAGGATGGATCGATATTAAACATTTGCTTTTAACATACCTTCATTAATGCTTTCAAAAGCTCTTCCTCACATCCGTTATAGACTGTAATGCATTGCATTGTTTGTGTGTGGTTTCGTTCACAAAATTAAATCTGTAACTTCTTTTTGCTTTTGAACTACTAAGTTACAGCGTAAATTCAAGCAAGCAAATTTATAAGTGCATTACATTGCCATATTGCTTCTACAGTTTTAATCTCCTCATCATCATCATCATCATCCGTATCATGGCAGCTGCCGCCGTCTTCCGGAAACCAAACGCCATTCCTCTCTATCCATCCATTGATGTTCCTCCATTCCACTGATATTCATAGCTGCTTGTACCCCTTCTATCCAAGTTTTCTTAGGTCTTCCTCTCTTCCTCCTTTCTATTGGGATCCATTCCATAACAGTTTTTGGCAATCTTTGCTCTGGCATTCGTTTGACATGACCATACCACTGCAATATTTTCTTTTCTATGATGTCTATGATGTCCGGCTCCTCTTACGGTTAATAAAATAAAAATATTAATCGATTTTTAAATTTAAAAGAAAGACGTGTTTTTCTGACACGACATATATCAACGATTTCTTATCATCACTGCTGTGCCAATATAAAAATATTGGCCGAATTTCGTTAAGGAATACAGTTCTGATATTGATTAAAATGGTTAGTTAGTTATTTTATTAAAGAACATGCTTTAACAACTAAAGTAATTAGAGTCGAATTTGAAATTTGGGCGTAAAAGTATTGCCAGTTTTTTCTCAGAAGTCCCTTTCTTCAAGCTTCAGTTTATTTTATGTGTTGTAAATCTACCAGCACATTATCTACGGCCTTAATTTCTTCCTGTGGACTTACACTCAGGATTTTCCCATCCAGAAATATCAAACAACTCCGGCCGAGGTTATACCCGTCAACCTAGTAACCAGAGGCGAGTAGGGTAACCAATATTACTTCAAACAGAATCAACTGTATTTAAATTCCAGTTGTTACAAAACAACAGTTTTTTTCCCCAAGTTACAGCAAAGAAGATAATATGAACCTTGTATTTTTTAGTACGAATCCCCATTCATCTCAGAAAGGGTAAACAGCATTGTTTCTAATTTCAAAATTGCTTTAAACTTTGCATTTGTAAAGCACAAGTAATAAAAAATGTGGGGTAAATTATAACATTTGTTATGGTAAACACACCGCGTTCAGTTCAGTGAAAAAAAAAAGTATAATGAAATTTATGATTTCAAATCCAAATGTTAAACAATTAGACACTTGGTAATTAAGAATCTCTAAAATAGTCTTCTTTTATTAGTTTTATGAGTAATTTTAATACCCGGCGTGCGCTGCTACACCTAAATAAATGAAATGTGTTTTATGTTTAGTTGAATAAGTAAATAAAAATAATAATACATGTTTATATCGTAATTATTTTTAGATACTTCGTGCTGATTACCCGGCGCGTTGACCGATAATATATTTATCCCGATCTTCTTGGCATCAATGAGCTGAAAGACTAATGGTAATTGTCAGTTATCCGTAAAAGATAAACATATGATGTCGCGAACTTTTTTCTAGATTTTTTTTAGATATTCAATTTGTGTAAAGTAATGTTATGATTTAGCAGCGTATGCCATTTAGGCGTCAAAAAAGCTAAATATTTCAGTTCACAGATGCCCATTTTATTTTTAGCTTCGGCCCTATAGTACTTACGGTAATTTTTATATATGTTAACTCTTACAGAAAAAAAATCTATAAATGATAAAAAAATAACATTCAAATCGTTCAAGTACTTTTTGAGTCCATAACAGACAAGCAGACAGACAGACAGACAGACAGACAGACAGACAGACAGACAGACAGACAGACAGACAGACAGACAGACAGACAGACAGACAGACAGACAGACAGACAGACAGACAGACAGACAGACAGACAGACAGACAGACAGACAGACAGACTCACACTTATGTATATATAAAGATTACTAAATACTCAGAAAGACAAATTATATTATTATCAATTCTAATATTTAGATTAAATCCTTTTTTATTCCCCGTTTTATCATGAGATTTATCCCGACTATGGGATTTAAAAGGCAATACCCTGGGCTGTTCCCCAGTACCAGGAAACAGCAACTTGATCTTCAATTGACACAGATACACAGCAGTGAGGCGGGATCCTTAAATCAGTGTATGCAGTATACCGTCGCCAAGACCAAAAACACTACACGATATCGCAAACCGAAGGGAGCGGATTAAATTATTTTACTTCACCGGAAATCTAATTCAGACTACGGAGTAAAAGGTACAGACCACGCTAAATAAAACTGTTATTTGACCTCTTAAGAATTTATTGTTTTTCCTTGAATACTATTTGACTTGCAATAAATATGACATTCTAAAATAAAACACATTTCAATTAATTATATAGATTCTTCTCCAAGCGAGAAGTTAAAGCTATGATAAATTGTTTCCAGTGTAAAACAATAATAATGATAAATAAATTTGTCATATTTTTTAGGATAAAAAATAAAAAAAATAAAAATTACAATGCAGAAAATAATGTAGTAATCTATTTAAAATCTATTCTCAAATGTTATAAATGATTTTTAGTTCAATTTATTGATGACTAACTAACTAACTCACTGGCACTCTGGAACTCGAAGATTCATGGCCCCGCGGACATAAGCTCTAAATATATCCCTATCCTGAACTAATGTTTTCCAATCATTCCCTATATAATCTACTTCCCTCAAATCACAGTTAATGTTATTCTCCCACCTCATCCCACCTCATTCTTGGTCTACTAACTGGGCGTTTTCTCTCTGATTTTCCTACAAGAAGTTTCCATGCACGTCTTTCATTCCCCATTCGTGCCACATGTCCTGCCCATCGCAGTCTACTGGACTTAACTGTTCTTGTTACGTCTGGCTTCCTATCAAGACCATGTAGTTCATATAAATCCCTAACATTCCATGTTGCTAGGAACATATCCCTGTGTTTGAGCCATTGGCATGGGTTCCCTGAAGTACTCCCTGCCCGTAGAACCGAATGGGGGACTATTTAACCTCCGGAAAATGTTACCCTAGTAGAACCCATGTCCGCATTTCTTGACAGTTGTATTTTTACAGTGAAAGATCGTCACTCTTTCGCCCAAGGTACTTTTTTCGTCTGGCTTATCACCTTCGACCAGTCCGGCATAGGTAACCCTATCGACAGCAATAACAAATTATAGAAAATGGAATCATAAAATCAAAGATGATTTGATAAAAAATATACAGATGGGACCAGCAATAAACACGTACAAAATTGTTAGGACAACTAATGAAACGATTACGTCCATAGCGTTCACATAGAACCGTTAAATCCATGTTTCACCGTTATCTTCGAGGAAAATAACTGTGCGCCGCGGCGTCTAATTAAGTGCTGGCAGTAAATTCAGTATAGTGACACTTCAAAAGAGATTAGGTTCCTATTTCTTGTCCCGAGGGCCATGGTTTCAAATCCAGCCGGAGTCGAGGGAATTTTTAGGAAAGTGACTCTAAACCGTGAGTCACAATTCAGGGCTCGGTAAAGAACCTGAAGCCTCTTTTCAGGCATCTGAATAAAATTTAATCGCCTTTTCTCATCTCACTTAATTCGCCGAGCGTGTTTTTCCTCGAGGCTGATATAAGTAGGGTCATAGGTTCAAGGTCGTGCGGTCATAAGTTCTCCAAACATTCCTATTTTGAGATATTTTCTAATTATTTCTGTATAGAGCAATTCCATATGTGACTGACATTTACAATACACTTTTGCTGCAAAATGGTTGCATAAATATTACAATTGATTGAAATTAGGGGTGTTATTTACGTGATATGATGGAGGAATGTGTGTGGTTAAGACTGTACTTAAATATACAAGAAAAACAGTGTTATTTATTATCTATCAAAGTATGTGTGACTGACTGACATATGTGTCAACTCATCATGCAGCTTAACATGTTCATCTGCCCATTCTCTGAAGTGTGATTCCTAGTTCAATTTTCCAAAATACCGTTTGGAGGACACATTTCAAGTTATATTCTCAATAAAAAACGAAACAAAAATCACAATTAAGACCAGAGTTATAACCTAATATATGATGTGTGACTGACTGACTACATTCTGTGACTGACTGACATATCTGAATTTTATTTAGACTTTAATATTCTGGAGCTGCAAATATTATACAAATATTACAAAATAATATGAAATTATAATAGATAAGTCCACCGCTGTGGTCTCGAGGTAGCGTGCTGCCTTGTCACGCAGCGAGCCCGGGTTCGATCCCCGGTCGGGACAATGAGGTTTTTATCGGGATTTTTCCTCACCTATAAGACAAATGTCAAGAAAACTTTAAAGCCCAAACTGTCCCCGAAACCATACGGCCATCATCATCCTTATCATCATCCTTCACCGGTGTGGAAAGCAACGGGAAGCTACCACATCTACAGTTCCCTAGTAAAGCTGCAAGCATAGCGTGAAAATATTAACTTCTTAACAACAAAGGGCCTCTCTATAGTTAAATATGCCTAATACGAGTATAATTTTATTACAACCATATTAACTAATTAAAATTTATCTGATGCTGTTAATATATTGAACCATTAAAATAAATAAAAATGCCGATATGGAATTTGCATTGTTCGTTCCAGAACACTAAAATTAACTTTCACGCGTCTCAACTATAAAGCAAAAAAGAAGTTAACGAAAAAGTACAATATACAAATTATTAAAAATTTTATTCAAATGTGGAAAATTCTGTTATAATTCTTTCAAATCAACTGATTACAAATTATATTGCTGACATGAGTTCTATTTTTAAACTAAACAATCGAAAGAAATCTCTTACAATGCGCGAAATCTTACTTTATGTCAGATTGTTTCCACGTGGCGCACATAGTACAGCGTTGTCATAGGTATTTTCACTGTGTTGGTTTCCAATAACGCTACACCTAATAATAATTTTATTTTACACTACAGGTTATACATACTTAATCACATATACTCCACGCCAATTGTATTTTTTATACAAGAAACTTCATATGATTTAAAACTGTTTTTGCAATCAACAAGCATGACTCTGTTTCACAAAGTGAATGCTAGCAAATTGTCGCAACACCGCACTGTGGATCCCCGATAATACGACACACATGGCATGTCAATGGTCAAACTAATGCGAGAATATTTTAAGTTCAAGGCCTCCCACACACACACATTTTCTAACACATAAGAACAGCGCACTTGTTTTTTTTTTAATCAATCAATTATCGTATTGTGTACAATAATTTTTGTATGTTTTATGTGACTGACTGTAGCTTACCCTTAATAATTATAGGGTGCATTTTAATTATTTAGAATATTATAATACAATTATTAGTATTACATTTATGATCAGGAAGGACCGAAATATGGTATAACAAAAGAGTCAGTGAAACAAAACAAATTTATACAGTGAAATCGTAAAACAAAATTTCGTTTAATTTTGCATGTGTTTTCAGGTTTCGGAATATATCATGTTCTACTGTTAATTTAGATCAAAATAATCCGTATTTCAAACATTAACTTCTATAATCGGAAGATTTCATCTGCAAAAAAAATATATCTAATCTAAAAAATCACTCCTGCGCCAATTTCAAAATTTTCACATCGGTATGACATTTTCATGTAATTACTCTACATTTAAATCCTTCCGCTGACTGCCTTTTAGCTCAAATTGTCACAGACGAAGGGCCAGTAATTATTTCATGAAACAGCTGAGCCGAACAGTCTACCAGATTTCCTAAACCATGTTCATGTTAATACACAGCGGAGTCCAGCAAGCAACTGACTGCGTTATGCATATTAGCAATATAAGTGAGGGGATAAAAAGTCAGCCAGTCACGGGACTCCAGCGGGAAAAATAATGACTTTACAAGAAAATGTCATCTATACGTTTTTGTTAGTTGTGTACCGATAACTTAGAATCCAAGACAAAATTTTAATCCATCAATTATTATGTTGTGTGCAGTAATTTTTATCCGTTTTCTGTGACTGACTGACCATAACTTACAGTTAACAACTATAGGACACATTTAAGGTATATAGAATATTAGAATCCAATTAATAGTGTTTAATTTACGACCAAGGAGGACCAAGGTATGGTTTAACAAAAGAGTTTGTGAAATAAAACGAATTCATACGACCAAATCATTAAACAAGAAATTGGTAAAATTTTGCGTACTTTTTCGGGTTTGGAATATGACAAGTTCTACCGCTATTATTAGATTAAAATAATGCACATTTGAAAATTTTTCTTACAGAATTATAAAATTTGATATTTACAGATATATATTACATCAACAAAATTATTCCTGCGTCAGTTTCAAAATTTTCACCTCGGTATGACATTTTCATGAAATCGCTCTATAATATTCACCTCTCTCAGATCACACTTAGTGTTTTTCTCCCACTTCATTATAGATGACTTTCCTCTGGTTTTCGTACAGTTAGCTCCCATTGCACGCTTTCATTCGCCACATGTCCTGCCATCTCAGTTAGTGTTCATATGACATCTGGTTCTGGTTTCCCAAAAAAAATCATGTACTTCTCTTATTCATCCGAGTGTTGGCACAAACATTTTCTTGGGAGCTTTATTTTCAAATATTCGTAATGTTTTCTCTTTCTTTAAAGCAAGAGACGATGTTTCGTATCGTTACAACTGGAACAACCGTTTTGGGCATATCAACAGAGGAGGAGTCCTTACAATTTTTAAAAGCATTCGTTTCCACAGTTGGACCTATATTTAATTTTCATTTCTGTTAATAATACTGTATTGTTCCTACGTATTTTCAATTATGCCCCTTCTTTAAAATTTCCATCATTTGTTAACAACTGTGTATTTCCATTATATATCTACGCATGGCCGTGTATTTAGTTTCATTGATATCTACTAAAATACAGAAAAAAAATATACACATATATATAATTAAAGTAGATACATGAATGGAGAAGACTATATTACAGTCAGCTATATTATCATCGTGGGGAACCAGATATAATAAGAACACTTAAGTCTCGTAGGCTATGAAACGAGAATAGGGAATTCAAAAGGGGCATAAAAACTCTTGTGAGAAAACCAGAAGGAAAAAGAGGTGGGAGAAAACATTAGTTATGATTTGATGGAGGTAAATTATACAGATATGTACGAAAAACAGTAGCACAACTGAGGAATTCAGGGACAGCTTATGCCCTCGCAGCCAGGAGCCTAAGGTTTCGATAGAACTACTAGTAAGCTATTAATTGATATTTACTAACTGGCCTGTTTCTTAGTGTTGTGTAAATATATTGTTTTTATTCCACAGTGTGGCAGGCCTGAAAGGTCCAGCCGGCTGCTGGTATCACATCCCCATATGCTAATGACAAAATTGGATGATCATCCAGCTAGTATACGGGTGCCATATAATCCGCATGTCGGGTCCAAAAGCCCAGCTAAATTAGCTTTGTTAAATAACACACTTGCCTCACGTACGAGTACAGACAGATATTTTAATGTTACTTCGACGCTCAAAGTAAAATTAATTTAGCACATTTTACTGTCCTACCTAAAGGATGAGCATAAAATACACTAAATATAAGCTACTCACTTATTGAAGGAAGAGAATCACCAGGCACCACCCAAAGTTACCTGAAACAAACATAAAATTCAATTGTAATAATTTTATAACAGTAACTCTATTTTATATTGCATTAATAAGCTGTCAGTTTATGCTGATGACGTAGAACTATTAGGCAATAGCGAGCAGATGCGAAGGGCCATCTCGCGCATTATATTGAGTAACACTAAGAAATTGGGACTGGAAGTAAACATCAATAAATTTAAATACATGTTCACACATAGAAATATATTATATAATGCAAATGGACAGTTGATAACAAATGAGGGAAAATCTGAAGAACTGACTGAATTCAAGTACCTGGGAAGAATAATTACAAACAGGAACAAGGTGCACAAAGAAATTAAACATAGGCTCAGTTCTGAAAATGCGTGCTATTACTTTTTACAGGGACTTTTGTCATTCCAACTTCTCTCAAAATACCTGAAATCGAAAATATATAAAACTATTATTTATCAGTTATATTATATGGATCCGAAACATGGACTCTTACTTTAAGGAAGGAAATAAGTTTACGAGTTTTGAGCATGGAGTTCTTAGGAAAATTTTTGGACCAAAGAGAGAGAAACAGACAGGCGAATGGACAAGACTACATAACAATGACCTATGTGACATTTATAGGAAACTAGATATATTAAGGACACGTAGTAGTAGTAGTAGTAGTAGTAGTAGTAGTAGTAGTAGTAGTAGTAGTAGTAGTAGTAGTAGTAGTGGGACTTTATTAGACTAAAAGTAAGATACATACAATGTTATTTACAAATATGGGTCGCACGGGCAGTAAGCCGTACGTGCTGTTGACAGTCCGTTACAATAAAGTAACGATTGGTAATAATATAACTTAAAAAAACACAATAATATTACAATTACATAACAATACATTTTTTTCAAATGCCCCAGGTTGTCTTCCGACATTCCTGGTTTTTCTCCTGGCAAGGCGTACTTGTAACCCACTTCTGAGGTTGGGGCGCCTGGAAGGCGGGGTTACGTTGCCCCGATGATATGATGGGTGATGATGATGATGATGATGATAATTGGGCGCCAGGAGAGTCCCTAATCCTAAGCTTAATCTAAGATGAATATGAATGATGACGATTACGATGGCCATATGATTTCGGGGACCGTTTGGGCCTTAAAGTTTTCCTGACATTTGTATTACAGGTGAGGTAAAACCCCGATAAAAACCTCACTCAGAAAAACTGTCCCGACCGGGGATCGAACCCGGGTCCGCTTTGTGACAAGGCAGCACCACAGCGGTGGACCAATACAATAATATTATACATAGATTTCGTGATGTAGAATTAATGGTATTACAATTCGTTAACATATTTATTTATTCATGAATGAATGTTGTTCATATTTTCCGCATTTTGTTCAGAAATTTACCCAAGTTTATCCAATGTTCTGGGCTTACCATTAACTCGTAGCATGGCAATCTTTCACGATTGGAATGTAGAAATCTTTCCGGTAATAATTGCCGCCTCCAATATTCCAATTCATTACATTTTCCTAGTAGACTATATGTATCTCGTCTTCAAAGCTCCCGCACATTGGACATATTAGCATATCGTGATCGTCGCTAATATTAAAAAAATTCCATCCCCTTAACCTAAACCAAGCAAGCCCTGATCTCTCTTATATACTAGACTGAGTATATAAGATTCTTTTCCGCAAACTTGTGTTAGGTCTCTTTGTAAAAACAGTGAGCGTTTTCCCGCATTCGGCGAAAATATTTTATTGGTTTGTATCTAAGTACCTCCTCCTAAATTTTCTCCACACATTCTTGCGATTTTAGTCCCTTTTTCCCATACCCAAACCATCCCAAACTTTTGGAGTTCTCTCCTAACCTCTTCTGCCCAGAATTTCATATTTGCGTTCCTAATTTGGTGGTCGTAACAAATTGCTCTCAGCATTGTTCGTTCACCTGGGATTACCCGCAACCAGTACTTGAGTACACGAAGTTTGCAGATTATGTCGTCCTGAAATGACCTAAATTCATATAAAATTCAAGGACACTTAAGTCTCATACACTGGGATGAGCAGGACATGTGGCTATAAAGGGGAATGAAAGAGGAGCACGGAGACTCCCTGTAGGAAAATCTAAAAGGAAAATCCTAGTATGATCCCTATTAGGTTCGTCTTCCGGGCATATAGGCCGTGGTCCAGTCGTTCTTCTACTCGACGTTTCGTCTACTGCTGCGGTAGACATCTTCAGGAGATACTGCGTGCTCTCTGTGAACTCCTCAACAGTCGGCTGCAGACTGGCTGGTCGTTGGAAACTCCCTCCCTATTTATAGGCACGCCCCTGGTGGAGAGGCGGTTTTCTGCGCGGTCCGTGTTGCGTGCTGTTTTGTCCAGGCTGTCGCTAGCAGAATTCATAGGCTTCGTTGTCGTATTGTGCAGTGCCGGGATCCAGATTTTGTTTATCTTCATGGTTTCTTCTTTTTTGTTAAAGGAATTTTTGTGTTTATATATTTCAATGGCTTCTCTGTACAGTCTGGTGTAATAATGTGATGTTTGGGACAATACCTGTGTTTCTTCGAATCTTATTATATGTTCTTGGTTGTTCATCCAGTGTTCCGCTACGGCTGATTTTTCCTTTTGTTTTAGTCTGCAATGCCTCTTGTGTTCTTGCAATCTGTGGTAACCATTCTTTTTGTTGTGCCGATATAAAAACTGTCCACAACTGCAAGGGATGCGATATATACCGGCAGTACTTAACGGATCTCTTGTATCTTTGGCTGGGCGCAGTATATTGCTGATTTTTTGTGTTGGCTTGTAGGTTGTAGATATGTTATATTTATTTAATATTCGACCATTCTCTCCGTTATTGTCTTGATATATGGTAGGTACACCTTACCCTTAGCCTCCTCCTTGTTCCCGTTTTCAGATTTGTATTTATTGGGATTTATGGCTCGGCGAAAATCTGTTTTGCTGTATCCATTGGATTGAAACGCTGCTTGGAGATGATTAATTTCTTCTTGTAGATACTGTGGTTCCGAAATCGTTTTGGCTCGTTCCACCAGGGTTTTAATTATTCCGCGTTTTTGTCTGGGATGATGGTTGGACTGCTTATGTAGGTATCTGTCTGTGTGAGTCTTTTTCCTGTATACCTTGTGTCCAAGTGTCATGTCTTGGTTTCGAATTACTAAAACATCCAAAAACGGTAGACTGTTGTTCTCTTCTCTTTCCAGGGTGAATTGGATGCTGGGACAAATACCATTTAAATGTTGCCTGAAGTTATCAAGTTCTTCTTCACCATGCTCCCAAATGACGAATGTGTCGTCCACATATCTCAGCCAAACTGAAGGTCTTAATGTAGCATTCTCCAAGGCCTGTTTTTCAAATTGTTCCATGTAAAAATTGGCTATTACGGGGCTTAATGGACTTCCCATGGCCACGCCATCTATTTGCTCGTAGAATATTCCTCCCATTGGAAATACGTTTCTGTGAGGCATATGTTATACAGCGCTACTATGTCTGGGGGAAAGAGTTCTTGCAAGTATGTCATAGTGTCTGGGATAGGTATCTTAGTAAATAAAGAAACCACATCGAAGCTTATTATTTATCGTTTGGCTTGAGTTTCAGAGCGTCTATTTTTTCTATGAAGTGCGTAGAGTTTTTTACAAACGTGTCAGTTTTTCCAATATACGGTTTCAATAGTGAGGCGAGAAACTTGGCGAGTTCATATGTAGGTGATCCATGGCCGAAAAAATAGGTCTGAGTGGTGTTCCTTCCTTGTGTATCTTTGGTAATCCATACAATCTTGGTGGCAGTGCTTCTGATTTGTACAATCCTCGTTTAGTGTCTTCATCAAGTGTGGAGCTCTTGATAAGTTTATTGGATTTACGTAGAACTCTTGCTGTAGGATCAGTTTTAAGAATCTTGTATGTCTCTGGATCTAAAAGCTGTTGCATTTTCTGGTTGTATTGTTCTGTTTCCATGATGACGGTGGCATTTCCTTTATCTGCAGGAAGAACGATGATGTCTTTGTCTTCGTTTAGATTATGTAAAACTACTTTTTCTTTTCGTGATAAATTACTCACCGGTGGTTTGGTTTTACGGAGAATGCGAGACACTTCGCCCCTTATTTCCTCACTCTGATGAATAGGCAGCTGCCTTATTCCGGCTTCTACATTGGCTATGATGTCTTCAATAGATACTGTTTTAGGTGTTACATCAAAATTTCCTCCTTTGGCAAGTACCGATATTTCTTCTTCGTTATAAACACAAAAATTCCTTTAACAAAAAAGAAGAAACCATGAAGATAAACAAAATCTGGATCCTGGCACTGCACAATACGACAACGAAGCCTATGAATTCTGCTAGCGACAGCCTGGACAAAACAGCACGCAACACGGACCGCGCAGAAAACCGCCTCTCCACCAGGGGCGTGCCTATAAATAGGGAGGGAGTTTCCAACGACCAGCCAGTCTGCAGCCGACTGTTGAGGAGTTCACAGAGAGCACGCAGTATCTCCTGAAGATGTCTACCGCAGCAATAGACGAAACGTCGAGTAGAAGAACGACTGGACCACGGCCTATATGCCCGGAAGACGAACCTAATAGGGATCAAGACGCCGGCCGTGAAAGCCTACAGTTATACAAAATCCTAGTATGTTTACAAAAAAATTAGTTGGGGAATAACATTAACTATGATTTGAGGAAGGTACATTTTGCAGGGGAAGATAGGATTGTATGGAGAGCTTAAGTCTGCGCGGCCATGAGCCTACTATATTCGAGAGTGCCAGTGAGTTAGTTATATTTTTATTTTACATTTTGTAGTGTAAAACAAAACTAAGTTCAAACTGTAAGAACAGATATTTTAAAGAAAGCCTGAAAATACTGAAGGGGTAGAAACCAATAATTAATTTAAATAAGATTCTCTATCGATAGTATTGTTGGACTCCAGTTCTAGACTACGTTTGACCAGGATAATTACACCGGCCAACATGATTTTTGTCTCATGAGTACCAATAGTTGTACTTAATGCAGTTTTTATCGTGCTTTCAAATATGTATTCGGACTTTCTCCATCATCTACAGTTTTTTTTATTTCAATTTCAATTAATGGATTTAAATAATTATTTTTTAATAAACTTTTTTTCGTCCATTTGTCCATTGTAAAATAAAACCAAATGAGCTAACTCAGGAGATTTCAGCTATGGAAAAGAGATATCAAGGCAAATGGAATCCTAACATGCTGGCCGATTATTGTTGGACCATCAAGAGGGATGCTCCACAGGCGAAATATAGCAGAAAATTGTCATTTCTTACTTTCTAGGCGAGTCCGAATGTTCGAATATTGTGCAGTTACGAATGTAGAAAATATTAAAGTGTTTGAAATTATAAATTCCTGTCTCTCGGAAAACTTGTGTGATGGAGAAAAACCGATATATTTGAATTCAGGAGAAAAAATACTAGCAGAATCACATATCTTCCTTTCTGAGACAAAAACAATTTTTTTGTTGCTCAGTGTTATTTTAATGCAAATTCTACAATAATAAATAAGGTAAGTAACATAGTAAACTCATTTGTTTCTATTTCGTATCTAGAGCGCGTCTTTAATAGGCTACTTATTAAACGCAGTAAAATCAAAAGTGTTTTGAACAATACTTAATTAGACCCATCTCACGAGAAAAGGACGAATTGCATTGAGCTCTTTTGTTGTACTTAACACGAAATGCATGCATTTCTCTTGTAATTTCTGGACAAAACGCTCATTCATGAATAAATAAATATGTTAACGAATTGCAATACCATTAATTCTTAATAATTCTACATAACCTAGTTAATGTATAATGTAATTGTACTGTTACATAATTGTAATATTATTGTGTTTTCGTTTTTGTTTTTCTTTATACTATTGTCAATTATTACTTTATTGTAACGGACTGTCAACAGCACGTACGACTTAGTACCCGTGCGACCCACATTTGTAAGTAACAACTTATGTATCTTACTTTTAGTCTAAAGAAGTCATATATATATATATATATATATATATGACTTCTCTCAGATCATGTCTAATGTTATTCTTCTGCCTGTTGATGATTTATTATTACTGATATTCTATTTTGACTTATATATAACTCACATTCATTACTCCCAATCTATGTGACGTCATCCTAAAATTTCCAGTATCTATCCTCAAACCATAACTTAAACACAAGATCACAACATAGTCTCTTACTTAATATACCGCAACATAGGACATCACATCACTCCATATCATATACCATCTCCACTTCTCGCAACTGGAATTCCCTACCACAAGAAATAAGGGGCTGCCGGACATTGGCATCTTTTAAAAGAAATCTAAATTTATATTTGCTCTAAACTCGACTTCATTATTATCCAGTGTAAGATATATATATTAATTGGTGTTTCCCGTATAATGTATCATATTATTATTATTATTGTTATTATTATTATTATTATTATCGTATCATTATTGTTATTACCCTATAAAATGTTGTTTGTACATGACATTTACATTGCTACATTTATTGTATCTTTAACTGTTTATAATTAGTATAGTGTATATCTATATTTGTCGAATATTTATTTGTATTTGTGCTGGTTGAGTGGAAGAGAGGGCCTTATGGCCTTAACTCTGCCAGAATAAATAAAGTATTATTATTGTTATTATCATTATTATTATTTAAATTTAAATTTGAGCCACTTGAACAACAATATTCAAGTAAATTCGTTAAAGTCTAGGAGAGAAGAGTTAAACAGGTTTTTTTTTATCAAATATTAGTTTCAATTAGCAGTGTAACGAGTTGGCTAATGGAATTCCAAGTAAACTAAGAGCCAACTTAAGCAAACAATGTATAGAGATCAGGTTAATCTGTATGGAATTTCAACGCAGTGAGGATAATCTAATAATGTTCCATTATATGCCGCTATTTTATTGCATTTTTGTTTTCCATTTTTTTAATTATTTTGTATAACTAGCATGTTGCTTAAAAGTTGTAACATTCAACTACAAAATACAAAAGAACTCGCAACTTACGTTCTTCTGAGTAGAATAGAAACAATCACGTCATTGATGGTTGAAACATTGCACCGGGCATTACCAAACGAGTTTACCATTTTCTCCTAAGGGTAAATTTCACCAACAGAAGTAACTGTATTACGCCAGTTTTCTCCGTGTATAATGCATAGCTTAAACTGGCGTAATACAGTTACCTCTGTTGGTGAAACCGACCCTAAATAATAGTGGTAGGTTACCGTACATTTGTATTTTTAAAATCTAATTCATTAATCTACATAAAAATATACATCAATGCAACAATATCAAAATTTAAACAGTGCTTTTAATCTCAGACTTTAAAAGTATACTAACAATTGCAATGCAATGTATAAAACAGCAACAAAATCCTATATATTTGTAAAAAGCACTAAGCAGTAATTGTAGCCTCTGTTCGTGATCTGGAAATAGGCTACATAAAGGCTGTGCAGCTCTAATATAATTTAATATTTATAATTTTATAACATTTCCTTTCGACAGAGATGGTTAAGGGATAGCGTTACCGATCATAAATATTGTAAACAAGGAACATAACTCGTATGTTCCAGGATATACGTATTCCAGGATGGATAATTGAGCTTTGTTGCCAAATCTCTTTCTAAATATATTACCTTTAAATCAGAAGGAGGAATCTAATGTCTAGTGTATCATGTAATATCGCTCTCAAGGGTTGCAACTGTTTCCGAAGGTCCAGGCTTTAAGAGGAGACCTACATTTTTAGCCATTAAAAATATGGCATATTTCAATTTTTTCTCAGCAACAATGCTGGTAGCAGAAATGAAATTTGGTATGTGATATCTAAATTACAATGTGAGCATGTTTGTCTACTGAAGTACAATCTAACTTCAGTCGTTGTGGTTAATTAAATATTCAAAATGTCAGCTGAAAATTTTGCATTGTGTGTTTTTTCCCTGATAATTTTCATAAATTTCAATATATTTTAATAATTCTTGTTTTAGTTTACTCATTAATGTTTTAGGTACAAAATACACTACAATTGTTTAGTTGTATAGTGTAAATACGTTATTGCTCATTCTAAATTGAAGCATACTCATTTCTGTTAAAATTTGCATTAAAAATATTTTTTTTTAAATAAAATGTAATAGCTACATTACTAATTGCAGTATATTTTGTTCATCTCTGTAAACTACATACACATGCAAAATTTCATCTCCATATCTTTAAAACTGTGGCAGTTATCAGGGAAACCGTATTAAAAAAAATTAAGTTACGGAAAACAAGCGACAAACTTACCAAAGATGTATGTACCTTCCAAAATGAAAGGACTCACTCCAATGACAGCATTGCACATTTTAAAACATAACTGGAAAAGTAATAGAGATATCAATGGAAATCTTTTACTAATTTAAAGATGAATTTTTAAATTATATGAAAAAAAATAAATCGAAAAAACATTTTTTTTGTCCTCAAAGGATCCCCTTAAAGCCATGGGTTCCGCGTCTGAAGAATTTCGAGCTCATAAAAGAACCTCAAGTCCAAATTAAAGCCTCTGAGTAAAATATAATCGGCCTTCCGGTCCAAATAGTACCTTAATTGTTTGCACAAATTCATTTAATTGTATAGTAAACACGGATTGTACTGTACAATGCAAATTTTGTAAATATCAAACAAAAAACGACACACTTGTTAATTAACAAAGCTACTGTGCATATAAAAGCTTATTTTATGTCCACTAACACAATATGTACAATTTTAAAATTAATAATGTTAGTTGACTATAATTCTGTATTATGAATAAAAACATCTCTTTTAACAGAACCTTTTGCAAATACCACTAACTAACAAACTCACTAGCACTATCAAACCCGTAGATTCATGGTCGCGGGGACAAACTCTCCATACATCCCTATCCTGAGCTAATGTTTTCTAATCATTCCCTGTATAATCTACTTCCCTCAAATCCTAGTTAATGTTATTCCCCCACCTCATTCTTGGTCTACCAACTGGGCGTTTTCCCTCTGGTTTTCCTACAAGAAGCTTCCATGCACGTCTTTCATTCCCCATTCGTGCCATATGCCCTGCCCTTCGCAGTCTACGAGACTTATCTGTTCCTATTATATCTGGTTTCCTATAGAGACCGTGTAGTTCACCGTTATTTAGGCTTCTCCATTCACCTGTCTGATCGTCTTCCTTTGGTCCAAAAATTTTCCTAAGAACTTTATTCTCAAATACTTGTAATCTCCTTTCCTCCCTTACAGTAAGAGTCCATGTTTCGCATCCATATAATATATCTGGTAGAATTATAGTTTTATATATTTTCAGTTTAACGTTTTTTGAAAGGAGTTGGGACATCAAGAGTCTCTGTAACGCATAATAACACGCATTTCCAGAATTGAGCCTATGTTTAATTTCTTTTTTCATCTCATTCCTATTTGTGATTATTGTTCCTAGGTATTTGAATTCAGCCAATTCCTCAAAATTTCCCTCATTTATCATCAACTGTCCACTTCCATTACATAATGTATTTCTATGTGTGACCATATATTTAGTTTTATTGAAGTTTAGTTCCAATCCCAATTTCTTAGTATTACTCAATAGTGTGTGCATGTTGGCCTTTAGTATCTCCTCGCTATCGGCCAATAGTACTACGTCATCAGCATAAACTAACAGCTTATTAATACCATTGAGTTGTAGGCCTTCTTCATCCTCTAAAGATTTGATGGCATGCTCTAGTACAAAATTAAATAGTAGAGGAGATAGTGCATCTCCTTGCTTCATCCCATTTTGGATTTGAAACTTTCAAACGCCACACTGTAAAATGTCCTCTTTTTGTACAAAATAACCCGGATTCTGTTCGACAGAGTTCATCAGAAACACAATTCAATACTCTGTATTATCTGTTTCGGCAAAGAAATAAATCTACGGGACTTGTTCGAATGTGTCTAAATGACACAAAGAGTAGGTACTTGTAGGCAAACATATTTCGAATTCTTTTTAAATTTACAGTGGGCTAAAACAAGGAGACGAACTATTTCCTCTACTATTGAAATCTGTACTGAAGCATGCCATCAAATCTGTAGAGGGTAAAGAATGCCTACAACTTAATTGCATTAATAGGCTGTTAGTTTATACTGATGATAAAATATTATGAAGCCATAGTTTTTTTGAGAAGATTATCACAAAGAAATTTGTTCAGGAAGTAAACACCAATAAATGTAAGTACATTGCGCCGCGCGATCCTACCTTTTTATTACACTGAGTTTGAAAGTTTTGAGTGACTATATCGACATTCCTTTGCCTGGACCCATAGAAGGCAAATATTAATCCAACTTTCCTTTGTACATTACTTAACATATAGTACTGAATGCTAAACAGTATTATAATTGTGGAAGCTAAAAGGAAAGGAAAATCGGGATTAATTTGGCTTGACAAAGCTTTAGGATATATATCAATACGAAACATGACTAGCTCCACAATTAGTAAACATACTTTAACTAAAAAAAGGTAACTTTTAATGAGAATCGTGAGTCAGATAATTGAAATACACATAACATAACACAAATTTATCACCTTGACCATTGAAAGAAAATATATGAATGAAATAATATAAATTAACAAACTCGGTCGTAAATAATTCAAAATGTCAATAATAATAATAATAATAATAACCATACATACATACACACACACACACACACACACACACACACACACAGTCCAGTCCAGCCGAGGGCTAGGGTTCACAGTCCTGGTTGCCCTACCCTGGCTTGTGGGACTGAAGAAACCAAACAGCTCGCTCGAGCTACAGTCGACCTGACCACGACGATCCCAAAGTTGATGATGACACTGATACTAACTTGCACAGCTTATTTGAGGCTTTCGATAACGAGGGGAAGATGTGCAGTCACACGCAGCGCATAAAGAAGGAAGGGGGAGGTACGTAGGAGAAAGGACAACGAAGACAGAAATTTTTCACTGTCCTATAACATCACTGTAGAGGGAAGACACGATGACGTAGTTGTTATGTAATTGTACCGAAAAAGTGATTTCGGTACAACATATCCACACACATAAATAGATTATACTTATAACAGAAATTGACAGTTAATTACAAACGAGGTACATTTTAAAGAAGTGGCTGAATTGAAGTACCTAAATTGAAAATAGGAATCAGATGTATAAAGAAATTAAATATAAGCTCAATTTCGGAAACCATCCCATTGTGAATTATAGGGACTCATGTTGTTCAACTTCTCTCAAAATCTTTAAATGGAAACATATAAAACTGTTGTTCTCTCAGTTATATTGCATGGATGCGAAACATGGACTCTGACTTTAAGGGAAGAGAAAAGGTTTCGAGTATTTAAGAATGAAGTTCTTAACAAAATTTTAGACTAAAGAGAGATGAACGGACAGGCGATTGGAGATCACTGGTTAACCAGAGTTACATGAGCATTGTAGGAAGCCAGATATAATAACATTTAATCCTCGTAGACTGCGATGGGCAGGACATGAGACTCGAATGGGAGATGAAAGAGGGGCATGGAAGTTTCTTGTAGGAAAACCAGAGGAAAAGGCCCAGTTGGTAGACCAAGAAAGATGTGGGGAATAACATTATTGATGACATGAAGGAAGTAGATTTTACGGGTGATGATAGGAAAGAATTAGCTCGGGATAGGGATGTTTGGAGAGCTTATGTCCGTGCGGCCATGAATCAGCGAGTTAGATAAAGGAACCTGATAGTGTATTCTATCCATTAGGAGTTTGAGGGAAGTAATTTGCTTACAGAAGATCAATTTCTTTACAAACTCTAGAATCTCAAGTTGCAAACAGATTTTGCTGAGCACTCACTTCATGGTCTGCTGAAGTTTGGTTACACTAGCTCCTCTGGCGGAGGAGATCTGAATCAGCCTAACCTCGCGTATGTGGTTAATTTATTTCGTTAATTAAATATTTCATCCCTTCGCTTGTAAAGTTACAGCTAAGTAAAAAAGATCAGAGGGGTGGATTCACATGAGAATCCTTTATATTAAAATTAAATGGAGCTAAATCAATACTATCTACTTCAAAGAATTTATTTTATTAGAAAGATGAAAGTTATGATATACCATTAAAATAATTAATTTTTACCTTTGCTTTTACCAAAATTTACGATTTTAAAACACTGAATTGATGTTGTTTTTAAAAACATGCTCATATAGAAGGCTAAGTGAATATTTAATTCATGCCCCAAATGGGAGTCAATGACCAATCACGTGTCAATGAATTTTGTTTTACAACCAATCACAGTCGTGTTTCACCTTGATATTTATCAACTTAAGTTTATGAAATTAAAGAAAGCTCCTCCTTTATAATATTCTGATCAGGTCAGAGCATTATTTTGTAGCGACTGACTCTCTAAACAACACGTTGAATACAGCAATTTACATACTAAGATGTAAGACTCCTAGAATGAATGTCGTCCCAGATAGTATATATAGTGCACGAATATAAACAGGTACCGCTTGCGAGATATAATAGAAAAAAAATTGTAGCAATTGATTATACCACAATAAAAGAAACCGCTATTTGCACTTTCTTAAACGTATCATTTCCCAGGTTTCATAATCCAGAAAAATATAAATTGACATATTTACATCAAAGGACATCAGAAATTAATTAAAACATTTTAATGTTGGTTATAGTCATCATCATCATCCTGCCAGGTATTAGTCCTAGAAGAACTGTTACGGCCTGAGAAAGTGGTTTTCGTTCCATCTTTTCATAGGTCGACCAAGTGACCGTTTCCCATTTGGACAGTAGTTCATTATTGCCTTGGGGATCCTGGATCTAGCCATTCTTGAGACATGTTTCTTCCAGTTTAGCTGATATCTGGAGATGTAGTCCAGTATTGGTGACACATTAAGATCTTGAAGGATTTCTACATTTTTCTTTCGATCCCATTTGGTGTAGCCAGCTGTTCGGCGCATAAATCTCATCTCACAAGCTGTTAGTCTGCTTTCATCTCTCGTCCTTATAGTCCACGCTTCACTCCCATAACATAGGACTGGTCGAGCCATTATTTGATAACAACGAGTACGAGTTGATTTTTGCACTAATGAAGGTTTTAAAACTCTATTAATGATTCCCATTGATTTGTTGAATTTCACAATTTTCTCTGATAAATCCAAATTTTAAACGAAAGAGAGTTTACATCCCAAATAAGTAAACTCATTATAATGAGTTATAATGGTTATAATATATTTTATAAAGCTTTATGTGTTTCATTTTTCTCTACTAGGGTGCATTCTTACAATATAAATATGATCTGCTTGCAGTGGATGAACAAATGAAATATAACAAAAGTGTATCACTTGTTTTCAAAGATCGCCGATTACATTAAATATATAAATATTTTAAAATAACTATATTTAAATGATTTGTGAGTAACCAACTTAATTTTATTCGTTAAATAGTCCTAACAAACGCTATTCTTGATTTCCAAATTCTCAAGAAAAATTCACTCGTGGCGTGACTTATGACAATGTTATAAATTAGTAGTAGAGAAAAATCTCAAATATATAGATTTTGTTCGGGAAACTGAGCAATAGTATGTTACAATGCGAGGTTGGGAAGTGGTTTCTACAGAAGGGAGGAAATGATTAAAAACCGAGCGATAGCGAGGTTTTTAATTTTGGAGATTCTGTAAAACCTTCACAAACATGCGTTGTACATTATTTTTTTGCACGATAGTATTTCAAAATATTAAATAACAGTAAAATAATAATATATTTGTTGGAACAATTTGCGTTTATTATAAACAACTGAACATCGTTGACAGTCTGGCCTGTGTTTATACGGTAAATGCCGAAAACAATTTAGTCGAGACTGCAGCAACAGGCCATGACAACAATCTGGAATAAAATGGCGGCAAGTACGAATTTATTGTTTTATATTGTTTCAAATAAAGTTCAGTTCATATAGGATGCACTGATTTGTTTCATATAATGTATATTAACACTATCTTTTGGGTGTATTTTTGTATATCCATTGTACGTAGTGTACATAAAGGGCAGTGGTTTTACTTCCCGCACTAAGTAGGTAATTTGTAATATTACAATATAGTTATTTATAGGTTGGAATCCCGAAATTTAGGAAATTGAACTTATAATCATGGTCGTCATTGCTGCAAGTACGACACAACACACTATCGTGCAAAAAATAGTTATCTCTAATTAATTATAAATACCGGTGCTGTTTCTTTAGTTTTTCTTTAAAGAACATTTTATTTGGAATGTTCTCCTACAAACAAATTAAACTTGCTCTTCAATGTGGAGACAACCAGTTCTATGGTCTTGAGCCATATTTTAGAAAAGTTTAATATCCCTCGACGGCACCAACTTCTGGTTGTTGATGTGAAAAATTCGTTGAGACCCACTTGCGTAGCTTCAATGTTTCCAACTTTTTCGAAATGTAACGGGAAAATGGGCTATGGGTCGAAACAGATGGTAATTTGAAAGTGCAAGATCAGGACTATATGCTGGGTGAGGTATCAGATTCGTCTTAGAGGTTTTGCATATTTGATCGTGTATTATCGGGTTCGGGACCTAAAACTGTATGAACTCGTGTCAGTTGTTGAAAATAAAGATCCTCGTCGACTTGACACCCGTATGGAACAATCTATCGCTGAAAACCACACCTTTAAAACTCCACCAGACATATCACATTTAGTTAAAAACAGACATTACTTATGAAACAAACTAATAGCCCACATTGTCTTAATTTTTTTCCCTTAGTTGATCCTCTCTCCTTTTAGGCATTTTTGTGTGTTCCCATACCTGCCACGCCCACTTGGGATACGAAGAGTCAGGAGAGAAATTTAAATTCTGGATCACAATTTTCCTACCAGAGAAGAATATTTAGTGCTTATCTGAATGAGCATCAGTTCAATACCATGAATATCCGTGACAAAGCGCACCAGAAACCGCATATTCAAGCTAAAGAAGATAAAGAAGATAGAGGATTATCATAGCCTAGTGATGTTTGGGTTTATTTGGGCCTTTAGGTTTCCTGACATTTATTGCATAGGTGAAGATAAAAAAAAACTCAGACATCTCCCGAGCCCCCTGTGCCCGACGTTATCAGAAGACCGTAGAAGTGACTTACGTAATTATACAGGGTGTTTAAGAATAAGTATTACATACTTCTACGGGTTGTAGAAGAGCCTTAGTTTATAAAGTTCTGATAAGGAACCGATGTCCGGAAACGTACCAATTCAATGTAAAATAAGTTTGAAGATCGAAATACAATGGGCTGATATCGTGCGTCTCGTGTTTGAGAATAAGAGTTACAGAATTCTAGGGGTTGTACTACACCTGTCGAGTCGGAAGAAGATCTTCCTGCACGAATTCTGCTGTTTAATTCCTCTTTTAACTTTCTATTATTTTGTGACTACTTAAATATGTTCACTAAATAATAAGTGAAACAAAAAAAAAAGCAGAAATTATTGAGCACACACCAGGTCTTGTGGAGCGTGTACATGAAAACATGCGTCGCAGGTACACTTTGTGCAACGTACAACAGAATCGCCACGTGGAAACACACTTCTACAACACCTGGAAGTCTGTAATATTTATTCTGAAACTTAAGACATTTGATATCAGCCCATTTTGTTTCGATCTTTAAACCTATTTTGCATCGAATAGTACGTTTCCGCACCTTATCAAAACTTTATATACAAGCCCCCACTACAACCCCTAGAAGTCTGTAATACTTATTCTGAAACACCATGTATATATGAAAAAGTACTGTGTAATGCGTATTTCCTTGGTCACAATTCAAATCAATTAATTGAATACTTTATATTCTTTAATATCACAAGACACATAAGCGATGCGTTTGTTCCCTGCCATCATAAACTTGCGTGAACCACAATAAATTATATAAAGAAAGAACTGTGCGGATAAAAATCAAGCAGTATTTGATTTCTTTTGCTTACATCTAATAAGGTACAAATTTTTGGCTTTTATCACTAAACTATAGGCCCTAGAGTTGCTTCTTGTGTAATGTTAAGAGGGTGATGGGAGAAGTTTCTATTGTCAACATTTTTTGAGCTAGAGACTTGATGTTTTGTACAAACATTCATAGATGATGATACATAATGATGTGTTTAAGTTTCATTCTTGTGAGACATTTACTTTATGAGTTATTAAATATTATCTTTTAAATATTGCCTATATTATAATTAAATGGGTTTCACAATTTGTAATAAAATTGTGTGACATTATTTTTCTACAAGACCCCTAAAATATTGAGAAAAACATCATGCATTAGAATTGTTATAACGTGAATACAAAGAGAGAAAAAACTAATCTTGTACCCAAGCGTGGAATTACAAAAAATTAATAATTTCATACATTTTATTTTTTATTTCTTAAAATACTACTTTAATAATGAAACCCGTGCACTCCTTTGTTACCCATTGTTTTTGGGACATGCGGTAGAAATCTGAACCTTCTAGGACAAAATGTTTGAATTCCATTCAATTTTGAATTTAGAAAAATACAGTGGAAATAAAAGTGTGGAAAAACAAGTGTAAAGATTTGCATGTAGGTGGTATTTAACTTGTGCAGCCTTTTAACTCTGACGTAATTTAGGGCACATAGAAGCGCCACAGCCCTCTGAAACTTTGCCAACGTATACATTAGAGTGCAAGCTACTTTTTTAGTACAAAAAACAAAAAACAAAAAATGCCAATTTTGATCTCAAATGGTCTATTGTTCACCCATCGCCCCCCTTAAGATATAGTATTTCGCTGTAATGTTAATATATGACTTCTGCAATTGGATGTAGGGCTACACATCTGGACATAAAACCTACAAGCACAACTATTTTCTCAATTTCAATTGCGCACCCAGTTCCAGTCCAATATCTATGTAGTTCTTCTTCTTCCTTTCATATAATAGACCTAGCGGTCTGTTACAGTCTCAATCCAACGTTTGAAGGGTCTGCCCAATGATCTCTTGCCTGTGGCTGGTAATTTAAGATTTTACGTGATATCTTTGTTTTGCTCATTCTTCTTACGTGAGATTTCCAGTTGTTTCTGTATTTTTGCACATATTTCATGATTGATTCTGTTTGTAATTCTTTGAGAATCTCAGAATTCCTTTTATGGTCTGTTCTTGAGTAACCTGCAGTACATCTCATAAATTTCATTTCTGCCGCAGTTAGTCTTTGTTCATCTACACTGCGAATTATCCAGGTCTCACTGCCGTAACATAATATGGGTCTGGCCAGTGTTTTATAAATTCTAGTTCGTGTGTGTTGCTGTACTGTGTTTGGCTTGAAAATATTATTTATAATTCCTGTTACTCGGTTAAATTTTATAAATTTTTGACTAAAATATTTTTCCTCTTAGTATGTAACTTGGTATCCGAGATAGTTAAATGTGTTAGTTTGTTCTAATATTTTATTATTAATAACAATTTTACTGCGAACTGGGTCTTTTCCTAGGAAAGCCATGACTTTAGATTTTTCTGTTGAGATTTCCATGTTTTAGTATATTGCAATTTGGTGAAAAGAGTGGACTGAACGTTGTAGGTCATCTTCTGAATTCGCTATAAACACAATGTCATCTGCAAATAATAGGGTGTCTAAATTATATAATCTATTAAGTTGTATACTGTAATGTAGTTGTAGTCTCCATTCTTTATTAATTGAGTTCATGTATATTATGAAGAGCATTGGTTGGTCGATAGCGAGGAGATATTAAAGGACACGCACACACTATTGAGTAACACTAAGAAATTAGGACTGGAAATAAATATCAATAAAAGTAAATATATGGTCACACGCAGAAATACATTATATAATGGAAATGGACAGCTAATGACAAATGAAGGAAATTTTGAGGAAGTGGCTGAATTCAAATACCTAGGAACAATAATCACAAATGGGAATGAGATGCACAAAGAAATTAAACATAGGCTCAATTCTGGAAATGTGTGCTATTATGCATTGCAGAGACTTTTCATGTTCCAACTCCTTTCAAAAAACGTTAAACTGAAAATATATAAAACTATTATTCTACCAGTTATATTACATGGATGCGAAACATGGACTCTTACTTTAAGGTAGGAAAGGAGATTACAAGTATTTGAGAATAAAGTTCTTAGAAAAATGTTTGGACCAAAGAGAGATGAACAGACAGGTGAATGGAGAAGACTACATAACAATGAACTACATGGGCTTTATAGGAAGCCAGATATAATGAGAACAGTTAAATCTCGTAGACTGCGATCGGAAGGACATATGGCACGTATGGGAAATAAAAGACTTGCGTGGAAGCTTGTTGAAGGAAAGCCAGAGGGAAAACGCCCAGTTGGTAGGTCAAGAATGAGGTGGGAGAATAACATTATCTACGATTTAAGGGACGTATATTATACAGGAAATGATTGAAAAGCATTATCTCAGGATAAGGATGTATGGAGAGCTTATGTCCGCGCAGCCATGAATCTACCGGTACGATAGTGCCAGAGAGTAAGGAAGTAAGTATTGGTGAAAGACCACATCCTTGTCTAACTCCTTGTTTAATTGGTCTGCATTCGGTGATATTATTTTCAATCTTAACTTAGATGTAATTAACCTTATAAATATCATATATAGCTTTTATCATTTGGTCTGCGATTATCATAAGTAATGCCAGGAGTGATTTCCAAATTTATCTAGAGAATTTGTAAATCAAGAGTGGCATTTGTCAGGACTATTTAACGAATAAAATTAAGCTGTTTACTCACAAATAATTGTTTAACTATAGTTATTTTAAAATATTTATATATTTAATGTGAAAGGCGATGTTTGAAATCATCAGAAATGTGAGGTTAAGATCATTCATTGCTGCTTGATCATATTATTTATTGCCAAATAAGATCGCAATATTGTAAGAGTGCACCCAAGTGGAGAAATAATGAAACACATCAAACTATGTATCATAATCAACATTACGGGTTATTCATTTATTTTTTTAGTAAACACTCAGTAAAATCAAGGAATCTTTTCATTATTTGCTATATTCAATGTATTTGTTGGAGAAAAATAATGCTTTGACCTGTTCAGAACATTAAAAACGAGAAGCATTCTTTATCACAAAAGCAGGAGCTGATAAAGATAAATCGGTAAAGAGCGAGGTGAAACACGACTGTCATTGGTTGTAAAACAACCTTCATTGAAACGTGATTGGTCATTGACTAGCATTTGTGGCATGAGTTAAATAGTCTGTGTAGTTTGTATTCCGAAGTAAGTGATTTTGTAAATTATAAGTGTTAGGTATATTGAGCAAAGTTCATCAAATATGTTTTGTGAGGTATTTTATTATTATTATCATTATTATTATTATTGCAAACATCATCATCGCTGGTGTTCCTGTAAGTCCCGGGAAACGTTGGCACGTGAAAATACCTTTTTAGAGAGAGAAAATAACATTTATTGTTATTATTATAAATATTTTAATTATTATTACTAATTATTATTATTATTATTAACATTGTTATTTTACTAAGAAAGCAAGTTTGAGAATGGAGTAAGATTATTCCAGTGAGATACAAGTACAAGACAGTGGCGTGTTAAGTAGTGTCGTTCGTTCATTTGTAACTGCAGCTTAGATTCTCTTGTGAGTTGTTTTATTTCATCTCTCTCCTTCTGTTTTAATAATTTTAGAAGAGAAAGCAACTAACTTCCCTTCAGACTTACTAATCAAACTTGTTCAAACAAACTAAAATCAACACAACATGGCAGATTTTCATTATCAACATCTCACAAACATGGTTATTTCTCATAACTCCATTAATTTAAACAAAATATTAATATCAGAATATTATATTTAGGATGATTTTTTAAAACAGAAATGCGACTTTTACGTCTGGAGTACCTGCAAGTTGTAACCAAATCACGTAGAGACTGTTGGGTCTACACCAAGGATTCTCAAAGGGTGTGCCGTGAAATTGTAGGACTGTGCTGCGAAAAAATTGATTGTGTATTTAATATTTTAGTAATATCATTCATTGTTATTACAGAACGGTGTAAACCTACATATAGTAAGAACTCAAAAAATAAGATGCTCTGTCAATAATACACTATAGTTTCAGTTTAGTGGGAAATGTGGGCTTGTTTACTTTTTCACAATTGTTGGATGCGGGGAGGAATCGCAGTCAAACACACCCGTAATTCTTGGTCTACAGAAAGAAGTCGCTCATGTTTCTTATTTTTAACGCAGGTCAGCGCCGAAAGTCCCTGTTCGCACAGATATCACAATCATACCACAGGTCCCTCAGGATACCGGTGATTTCCACCTTGATCACATCTCCTGAACGTGACGATAGCTAGCATTTTAGAAAAACGTCTGAGGTTACAGCCTAGGAGCATATAACTCCTATTGCTTCAAATAGTGCTTGGGTAACTTATATTTAGTTGGCAATCTTTCGTTATATGCTCCCAGACTACTTATAATTTTATTATCACTTTTATGTGCTCTGTCATACATACTTTTTGCTTGCTTGACCATCACGTCCAGGAGACGATCAATGCATGGATGAGATCCACCCTAGTCAATAATGGGTAACGACCCGCGAATCTTAGGCATTTATTCTGAAGCACCTCTAGTTGATTTATTCTGCTCTTTGCTCAGGTTAACCACGCCGGACAGGCATAGGTAATCAAGGATCTTAGTCAGGCCCTGTACAGCAGAGTTCTAGTTTCTAGGCAGAGAGGGAGATCTCGACATGGGCTTAATCTGCATAAAACGTTTATAAATTTTACTCTTTATCTTATCAACATGTGAAGCCCATGTTAACCTCCTATCAAATGTCACCCCAAGATATTGAACAGTGGGCTGGTATCGAAGGGGTGAGTCATCAAAGTAAAGCGTATCAATAGCACAGATGTGTTGTTGAAAACTGCTTTAATATAGATATGGTATGCTCTGATAACCCTATGAACCCTCTTTTCACGGAAATTCAGAACTGAAGTAGTGTTTTTCCCCCTAAATTTCAGCTTCAAAGTTCGATCGGCTTGAAGTTCAGCAAATACGTCTGCCTCTTCTAATGGTAGACGTTTTGTGTCCTCAGCAGTAACGGCAAAGAGATTGCGAACCCAGTCGCATTCATTCAAGTTGAGAGAAGAAAAATATTCTTGCAGTTTATTCTCCAAAACAGAAAGATGTTCTGAAATCACACTGGAATAGATGTCTGTATCAGCTGTGAGAGGAAACATTTCCAAGATCACTTTTGACTTCCACAGTTGAATTTTTATTAAGAGCCCATTTAGCTTGTCAATTGATTAAAGCATATTCTATTTCTTTCCTTGCGTACTTGCACTAGATTATTCAAACATCCAAAAATATCAGCTAGGTGTGCAACTTTGGAACACCAAGTTTCATCGCTAATTAGGTCAGCAAAGTCAGGTTTTTCTGTGGTAAATATTTATAAGAACTCATTTCTAAGTTCGTGATATCTGGAAAGTACATTTCCTTTGGATAACTAACGAATTTCAGTGTGAAGGACCAGAATTTCATGAACAGCTGATTCCTGGCATAACTTTTGAGAAGTCCAGGTTAAGAGCTCTATTGATAATGTAATTAACCATATCAACAGCCGAGCTCAATATGTTCCTTAGATCTGAAGGAATGTGTTTTTTTTTTGCCACCAAAGCCTCCCGATGTAAAAAATAATGTGTGGATACAATGTGTTGAAAATATTGCTCCAACCTTGAAGTAAAACCTCTCATTCGACCAGTCATTGCTGGGCTCCATCAGTGCACAGTGAAATACAATTCTTCCAACTCAGTCCATTTTCTTCCAATGTCGCTTTCATGTCTGATCCTGTTGACGCCAGAGATAATTCTTTGCAGAACAGGAACTTTTCAGCAAGTCATTCTTCGTTTAAAAATCTTACGTAGCTCATTAATTGAAATGTTGTACTTATGTCTGTAGATTCGTCCAGTTGAAGAGCATATTTGTTACCTACATGTAATTTCCCCACAACTTGTTTTTTTTTATATCAGCTGACATATCATATTTGCGGCGAACAATTGTATCGTTTGATAAACACACTTCGGATATTCCCCCTCGGTAGCCTCTCCTAACATGGATTTAAGTAATTATTTACAAGCAGGTTGAATCAACATTTCTGCTGCTATGTATGACTGCAAATTCCTAGTAATTATTTTCGCTACGTTATAGCTAGCTACTAGCGCTTTTTCTGAAGTTTTAATTATTTTATTCATACCCTTGCCTTCTTTAAATTTAAGAATGAAGTAAAATACTGAAATAGACTTTATCTTTATTCTCCAAGTGATTGTGTTTCATTTTCAACGGTCTCTTTAGTTTGCTTGGAACCATACATTCATTGCTTAATTTTTCGTCACCTACAATAAACTCAGGAAGCTCACGCTTTTCAGATTCAGTAAATGTAAATCCGAAGCTTAAACACATATATTCCTCTAAATAGACTAAAATACCACCAAATACTATTACTACTCCAGTTTAATTGGTTATATCTGCTCAGTTAGGCCTATTATTTGACAAACCATCTTAGATACCGGGAAAATATGTAATAACAGATTACCCTCAGTCTTTCCATAAACCACTGGTATAGTAACTCGATACGCCAATTATTAATTTATTTTCTATTTAAGCACACATTCGGTTACAAATATCCTTTCTGAATATTCTCCAATTTCAAATATCCATGATGAGGTTAGTTATTTTATTACAAATATTGGACTCATAATGACCCAAGTAAATTAAATCTCAACTAAACCAAACCAAAAGTGATTAGCTCTCTTTTCAGGTTGAATTCATAATGCTCCAGCATATTAAATATTTAAAGACCTCGATGTCCTACTGGATATGTTCCTTGCCCCTAACCCCGAAGATTCCAAGTTCAAATCCGACAGGGGTCGATGGATTTTTAGATTGGAAAAATCTAAGGGACAATTCCTCCGGGAATGATTTTAGGCATGGATGCCGAGTCTGAAGATTTTCGGGGCCGTAAAAGAACCTCAATTTTAAATTAGTGCCTCTGAGTAAAATTTAACCGGCTGTTTCACTGTAACATCTAAAGTTGAGTATTTGACGTAAGGCTCAAAAAGCTACACTTTTACCATTAATAATTACCAAACCGACTTTAATAATAATAATAATAATAATAATAATAATAATAATAATAATAATAGTTATTACTATTATTATTATTATTAAGTTATTATTATTACTATTATTATTATTATTATTATTATTATTATTATTATTAAGTTATTATTATTACTATTATTATTATTATTATTATTATTATCATTATTATCAGCCACTAAGAGTAAAAATACAATTAGGCAATGAAATAATAGATCAAGTGAGCAATTTTAATTATCTGGGATACAATGCATCATATAAAAAAGTGAAGACACTGAAAACAAAATAAATTTAATTATATATGTGGCACCATAAAAAGAAGTCTTAAAGTAACTAGAAAGAAGACGCTTAAAATTGTATACAACAATGGCGGTTCCAACACTACTATATGGATCGGAACATTGGGTCTTCACCAAAAACCAGGAACGAAAAATAGAATTGTCAGAAATGAGGTTTCTGAGGAGTGTAGCTGATACAATGATGGATCAAAGGCGAAGTGAGGATATACGAAGGGAACTGAATATATTCAAACTATTAGATAGAATTACACAATACAGAGATGAATGGATGGGCCACATCAATACAATGGATAAAAATAGAATTCCGAAACAGATTCTTCATTACAAACCACTAGGACGAAGAAATGTTGGAAGACGGAATAAAAGATGGATAGACCAATTCTAACATGATATCGGAACAGACCATAGACCAGCAGGTCTAATCCTTGATGCTGATTATTATTATTGAGTTACTATCTTATTATTATTATTATTATTATTGTTATTATTATTATAAATAATATCCACCTCTGTTGCTGCCGATAGGGTTACCCATGCCGGACTGGTCGAAGGTGATAAGCCAGACGAAATAAGTACCTTGGTCGAAAGAGTGACGATCTTTCACCGTAAAAATACAACCGTCAAGAAATGCGGACATGGGTTCTACTGGGGTAAAATTTTCCGGAGGTCAAATAGTCCACCATTCGGTTCTCCGGGCGGGGACTACTTCAGGGAACCCATGCCAAAGGCTCAAACACAGGGACATGTTCCTAGGAACATGGAATGTTAGGACTTTATACAATAGTGGGGCACTAGAGATATTAAGGCGGGAATTGGATAAATCGCCCTTGGATATAGTCGCTTTACAGGAAGTTAGGTGGCCAGAAGAAGGTAGTCAGGAATCAGGAAGCTTTGCACTATACTATGGGGGTGCAGAAAGACCTGCATTTGGAACAGGTTTTTTTAGTCAGAAGGAGGATCCTATCCGCTATCCGAGATATTAAGTTTGTTAGTGATAGGATATCATACATAATTCTAAAGGGTAAACGACATGATTTTGTAATTGTAAATGTACATGCCCCCACAGAAGATAAAGATGACAAGATCAAGGATGAGTTCTATGAAGAATTAGAATGCTTATTTGATAGCCTTTCACGATATCATATGAAAATTGTCTTAGGAGATTTTAATGCAAAAGTGGGGCAGGAAGATATATTCAAACCAACAATAGGCAAATTCAGTCTTCATGAAGATAGTAACGACAACGGGGTTAGATTAGTCACATTTGCCACATCAAAGAATCTCATTGTTAAGAGCACAACATTTCAGCATAAGGATATTCATAAATACACCTGGACGTCCCCAGATGGAGAAACTCGGAACCAGATAGATCATGTATTAGTGGATAAACGCTGGCACAGTAGCATCATTGATGTTAGATCAGTTAGAGGGACAGACTGCAATTCAGATCATCATCTGGTCAGGGTGAAAATCAGACAACGGCTATCGCTTATGAGAGGAACAAACGCTAAAGATGATTCAGTAAAATATGAATTAAAAAACTTGAAAATAGATGAAATGCAGCAAGAATACCAAATCAAAATTGCTAATAGATTTGAAGTACTGGAATCTTCAGATGACAATGTGGCAAACGAAGAAGAAACTGATATAAATAAAGAATGGGAGGCTATAAGAGATACTATTAAATTGTCAGCATCAGAAAGCATTGGTTGTTTAAAAAAGAGGCAAAACAAGAAATGGTTTGATGAGGAATGTGTCGACATTGTAAAGAAAAGAAAGCTAGCAAAAATGAAATGGTTACACGAGCCAAATGAGGTCAATTTAGAGCAATTGGGTAGTGTTAGACGGGAAACCACCAAGTTACTAAAGAGTAAAAAGAGGGAATATTTGAGAGAGAAGATTAATGATCTTGAAATGAATGCAAAAAATAGGAACATTAGAGAATTATATCAGGGAATTAGTATAGAGAAGAAAGGGTTTCAGGCTAGAACAAACATAATTCGGAATGAAAATGGGGATATGATTGCAGATTCCAAGAGTATAGAAAAGTTATTTTAATCAGCTATTAAATGTACATACAGAACAGGACATTGAGGAGGATAAGTTACAGACAGCAGAAATGCTAGTCGCAGAGCCAAGTGCATTAGAGGTTGAAATGGCAATTGAAAAATTGAAGATGTATAAAGCATCGGGTTCAGATGAGATCCCAGCAGAACTGATAAAATCAGGGGGAGAAAAATTGATGGACAAGATACGCTGGTTGCTTAGTATGATTTGGGAAAAAGAAGCTCTTCCAGATGAATGGAAGGAATCAATTATCGTACCAATTTATAAGAAAGGAGATAAAACTGATTGCAACAACTATAGGGGCGTCTCATTACTTTCAACTTCGTACAAAATTCTAACAAATATATTAGTAAGCAGACTTACTCCCTATATTGATGACATTCTAGGAGATCATCAATGTGAATTTAGAAGAAACAGGTCTACAACAGATCAGATTTTTAGTATAAGACAGATTTTAGAAAAGAAATGGGAATATAATGGTACTGTACATCAACTATATGTAGACTTCAAAAAAGCATATGATTCAATTAAGAGGGAGAAGTTATATAGTATCCTGCTGGAGTTCGGAATTCCCAAAAAGTTAGTTAGACTTATACGAATGTGTCTAAATGGCTCAACGAGTAGGGTGCGTATAGGCAAACAGTTTTCAGACACTTTTGAAATCCAGAATGGGTTGAAGCAAGGAGATGCACTATCTCCTCTACTATTTAATTTTGTACTAGAGCATGCCATTAAATCTTTAGAGAATGAGGAAGGCTTACAACTGAATGGTATTAATAAGCTGTTGGTTTATGCTGATGATGTAGTACTACTGGCCGATAGCGAGGAGATACTAAAGGCCAACACGCACACACTATTGAGTAACACTAAGAAATTAGGACTGGAAGTAAATATCAGTAAAACTAAATATATTGTCACACGTAGAAATACATTATATAATGAAAATGGACAGCTAATGACAAATGAGGGAAATTTTGAGGAATTGGCTGAATTCAAATACCTAGGAACAATAATCACAAATAGGAATGAGATGCACAAAGAAATTAATAATAGGCTCAATTCTGGAAATGCATGCTATTATGCATTGCAGAGACTTTTGATGTACCAACTCCTTTCAAAAAACGTTAAGCTGAAAATATATAAAACTATTATTCTACCAGTTATATTATATGGGTGCGAAACATGGACTCTTACTTTAAGGGAGGAAAGGAGATTACGAGTATTTGAGAATAAAGTTCTTAGGAAAATTTTTGGACCAAAGAGAGATGAACAGACAGGTGAATGGAGAAGACTTCATAACAATGAACTACATGGTGTTTATAGGAAGCCAGATATAATAAGAACAGTTAAGTCCCGTAGACTGCGATGGGCAGGACATGTTGCACGTATGGGAAATGAAAGACGTGCATGGAAACTTCTTGTAGGAAAGCCAGAAGGAAAACGCCCAGTTGGTAGACCAAGAATGAGGTGGGAGAACAACATTAGCTATGATTTGAGGGAAGTAGATTATGCGAGAAATGATTGGAAGGGATTAGCTCAGGATAGGGATGTATGGAGAGTATATCCGCGCGGCCATGAATCTACGGGTTCGATAGTGCCAGTGAGTAAGTGAGTAAGTAATATCCACCTCTGTGGTGTCGGGATAAGGTCGTTGCCTCGTATGTGCAGCGAGCCTGGATCTATTCCAGTCGGTACAATTTTCTTGTATGATGTTCTGTCGGAAGTTTTCCTCACATGTAAGACAAACGTCAACATATTTTAAGGTTCTTTTTCATCATCATACCCTGCTATCAATATTCAAACATATAAGTGATGGTTGGGTTTTGTCTTAAATGTTCCTGCTGTCTCGGATGTTCCCCCATTTAGGGAGGCCCTCCATGCCCTTGGTTGTTCAACAGAGTATTATGTGATGCAAACATCAGTTTGTCTCGGATGTTCCCTCATTTAAGGAGGCCCTCCATGCCCTTGTGTGTTCAACATAGTATTTTGTGATACAAACATCAGTTTGTCTCGGATGTTCCCTCATTTAAGGAGGCCCTCCATGCCCTTGTGTGTTCAACAGAGTATTATGTGAAGCAAATATTAGACATCGTCTCCCCAGAAGTCGTGTCGCTGTACGGCCCAAATGGCGTAGATAACGTACAAGTGTCTGTCAAAAAGGGAGAGGTTAAAGTAGCAGAAAGACATATTAAATTATGCTTTCATTAGGTAGATTAAGATATCAGAAAAAATCAAAATAATTGTTCTATTATCGCCTCACTATGATGGTTGTCCGTTTATATAAAAGTGGGTGCCTCGTGACAATGCTTGACAATGATGCGGAATTATTATAATGGCGATAATCGGTAACTTTGTATTTAATTATATATAACAGCTGCGGGGAAATAAAGTGAGCCGCTGGACAACCATCATAGTGAGGCTATAAACTATAGTGATGTGTATTATGATTATTGTGATCTTATTAATATGCTTAAAAAGATAAAGTCCCAGTCCTGTTGTATGCAGATGATTTAATTATCTGTTCAAAGACAATCAAGGGATTGCAAAGAGGTCTTGAACTACTGGAAATATTCTGTAGAAATTGGGGACTGACAGTAAATATTAGTAAGACAAAAACAATTACGTTCAAAAATGGGACGGTTTATGGTAGAACAGAGGAATGGAAATACAGAGATCAAACACCTCAAAACGTGAAACATTTTGAATATCTTGGTACGACGTTAAAATGAACGAAAAGTGGAAGAAACATATTGATATAGCATTATTCAAAGAGAGGGGACAACTTAATAGTATCCTCAGTATTCTGGGTAGAGTGCCCGATATTCCAGTTAGTACGTTAGAAAAAATGTGTGGAGCGATGGTGAGGCCAGTAATGCACTATGGTAGTGAGATTTGGGGGTTTCAAAGAACGGAAATACTAAATAAGGTATATACGCATTTTCTAAAATATATTACAGGACTTAGTAAGACCGTTTCTAACTGTTGAATTTTATATGAATTTGGGTCATTTCAGGACGACATAAATTGCAAAATTCGTGTACTCAAGTACTGGTTGCTGCTAATCCAAGGTGAACAAACAATGCTCAGAGCAATTTGTTACAACCACCAAATTAGGAACGCAAATGAGAAATTCTGGGCAGACGAGGTTAGTAGAGAACTCCAAAGAATTGGCTGGGTGTTGGGTATGGGAATAAAGGACTTGAAAATCTGTAACAGTAATAGTGTGGAGAAAACCCTATAGGGAGAGGAGGATACTCAGATAGAAACCGACAAAATATTTTGGCCGAATGTACGGGAAAACGATCACTATTTTTACAAAGAGACCTAAAACAAGTGGCGGAAAAGTGAAGGCTGATAATCCTCAATCTATGATTTAAAGAGAGATAAGGGCTTGCTTCGTTCAGGTTAAGGGCGATGGAAATTTTAAAAAATTGGTTTTAAAAATTAGCGACGATCACAATATGCTAATGTGTCCAATGTGCGGGAGCTTTGAAGACGGGATACATATACTAGGAAAATGTAACGATTAAGAATATTGGAGGCACTCAGTTTTTACCACCTGAAAGATTTCTAAAGTCAAATCGTGGAAGATTGGCATGCTACGAGTTTACTGGTAAACCCATAAAAGTGGATAAACCTGGGTAGATTTTCTGGACAAAACGCGGAAAATAAGAACAACACTTATTCAGCGAATAAATGTAATATGATACTCATCGCAATTGCAATGCCATTTAATTCTTGATAATTCTTCAGAACTAAGTTAATTAATCTACGCAATTGTATTTGATTTCTAATTGTATTATTATTGTTTTCTTTTTTCTCTTTTTATTTTTTAAACAGCAACTTATTGTAACGTGACTGTCAACAGCAACGTACGGCTTACGTATTACTTGCCCGTCGGCGATTCATATTTGGTAATATAATAGTAGTACGTATGTCTGTAACTATATAAAGTTTAAGAACAAGTCCTTACGTACATATAATATGCTTAAAACATGTATTATTACACGCAAAAAACATACTTATTCGGATCTGTCTCCTCCGGTTGTATATGAGTTGTACAGATTCAACCTGTCGATGAGTCGATATTTAATAAAATTAACCCTTGTATTTGATAATAAGTATTAAAACCACTGTAAGTATTTAAATAATTTACAGCTCGATATAATCACTAGATAAGTAAACAAGCTTTAAGATTATAACTTTCTTGGAAGTACTTCATCACGTAACTGCCTCACAAACGGGGTCTACACGACCACACTAACATACTGCGCATGCGTGCAAGTATACCAGAGAGGCACAATCTATGTTGGTAACCATGACATACTAGATGCCGCCAACCTATACAGTGGCTTACCATAGAATAAGTAGTATTATAAGAACATACCGCACAAAGAATGAAGTGCGTTATTGAACACTGCTCATAACATGTATATAAGAAACAATATTCAATATCCGGTCATATTTCTTTGACCTTCCGCTATTTATGTTGATTATATCTCCATGATCACAAATAATATATTCTCTCACTTTGTTTTTAAATATATTATAATTACCCCTACATCAAGGCACATATCTTTTCTATTTAATTTCTTATTCAGCAATTACAACTTAATACATGATCGCATCAAATTATGCTACTTGCCAATTCACATCAGAGAAGCTTCCACCATTTTAATTCCAATAATATATCATCCACTAGAATCTGGAACCAACTATATTAGGAGACTAGGGCAGCCGGACATTGGTTTATTTTATAATACAATTAAATCTCATTATTCTGTAATTTGTCTCTCAGCAGAATAATGAATTTGGTAGTTTCTGTTCATCTCATCCCATTTTAACTTGAAATTCATTTTTATCAATCTATATATTTATAATTATTTTGTAATATATTTAACCACTGCTGTGGTCTCGAGGTAGCGTGCTGCCTTGTCACGCAGCGGGCCCGGGTTCGATCCCCGGTCGGCGTAGTTTTTCTGGGTGAGGTTTTCATCGGGATTTTTCCTCAACCTGTAAGACAAATGTCAGGAAAACTTTAAGGCCCAAACGGTCACCGGAATCACATGGCCATCATCATCAACATCATCATCATCATCCTCCTCATCATCATCATCCTTCACCGATGTGGAAAGCAACGGGAAGCTACCACACCTACAATTCCCTATTTAAGCTGCAAGCATAGCATGAAAATGCTATGATTGAAGTGAAGAACATGCCTTCGAGCAGAATTACTATGGATGGATACTATATTTCTTTATTCAGCCTGATGGAGTTAAGCTCATGTGACATCCTCTTTGAGTCATCAGGAAAAACATGTGTTACATTAATACACGGGTTGTTTCTTTAGTTTTGATAACAATAGTGTGGAATCCAAATGAAACTAGGGTTGACAATTCTGTTTATTGCACATGTAGTTTCAGTGCCCTCCTCCATCCGAGCATATGGATTCGGCTCTCCCCCCTCTCCTCGTCATGTAACAATGAGCCCAAAGTTATCAGTTTAGATCTAGGCGTCGCAGTATAACGTAGTACAAGTTTTCAAAGCAGGAGCATAGAATCTGGTTGAAGATTGAATGTTAAGAGGCAGAAATGCACTGCAGTGTCACCAATGATTGCGAGAGGCTTGTGGTGCAGATACATTGCAGTACCGAACAGTGGCAAGGTGGGTACAAGCCTTTAGAGGACACGAAAATGTGTCACATGTGCCTAGGGGCAGTGTCTGATTTTGTTCAATCGCTGGGGTTGGGAGGTGCTCTACCACCCTCCATACTCTCCAGACATAAGTCCCTGTGACTTCGACCTCATTCCTAAACTCATGGAAGAGATTCAGAACAGTGGACGACAGTCTGTGTGCAGTTAATCAGTCTCTACGCAACATCCAGAAATTAGGCAGTGCCGACGGCATTCAACGGCTACCACATTGCTGGGAATACATTGCACGCAATGCTGGTGACTACACCGAATACCTCTAAAACTTACAACCATGTATCTATGCTATGTATCCAGAAAATAAATAGTTGCCCCAAAACTAAAGAAACAACCTATGTATAAGGAAATCACAATGATACTGGATAAGCTGCTAAACGATTATTTGGCCAAACTGAAAAATAATAAGATATAATAATATTATAAAGTTATTGATTATCAGCATCATCATCATAGTACATTCACGAATTTAGGACATTTGTTGATCTGCTTAGCCTCAAGAGAAACACCATCCAAAAGTCTTTTGAGTGGACGTCCTGGTCTTTTACTTCCTGCAGGTTAATAGCTTAACATTTGTTTGGGTATCCTGTGATCTTCCATTCGATGAACATGTTGCATCCATCTTGACTTATCAGAAATTTTGTTTTCTAAGATTCCATGTGTAATTCTTCTAAGATGCCATTTTATATAGTAGTGTGTATCCTGTAGTCCTCCGAAGGTATCCTTCTGTTTCAATGTCCATACTTCGCTTCCATACAGAAGAGTTGAAAGAGCCATTGTTTTATACACTTTTAGTCTTGAATATTTTTGGACTAACTGTGGCTTGAAGGTAGAGTTTATTAACCCTAAAATACTTTAAAATTTGACTTTTTTAGACTGAAAGGTAGCAGCTCTATCACTGGAATACTTAGCGTCGGGCCAATAACCCGTCCTAAGGAACGTCGTCTTTACTTGCAAGTCTCAACACGAAGAAATCCAGATCAAATTGAAGTTAAGATTATAATGATTAAAACTAGTAATAAAATATACACAAAGGAAGAATGCCTGAGATCTACTATACATGAAAACATCGTTCCAAACAGATTAATAGAATATAATGAATTAATCTATCGGTTATAATATGAAAGATTTCAGTTTAAAATATTCATAAATCCAGATACTATTTTCATAAAATAATGACTAATTATTTATTGTTTAAGAAATCTTATAAGACGTTTCCCTTGGTTAATAAAAAATCTTCACTTCGTTTTTAGAAGATGTTAGTATTTGGCAGTCTCTGTTATAGTGTAGAAGAGAATTCCATATTTTGGCAAGTGAAACTGTACATTTTTATTATGTACAACATTCCTCATCAGAGGATTGCCTCAAGGACAAATTGATAAGACAATTTTCGAAACTGATGAAATAGATTTTGTAAATACATTAAAAATTTCAAATTGTAATTGAAGTATACATACTATAAAGTAGAAATTTTGTAAAGATGGTTTCTTAAAATTGAAATTGATCCTCTAATGGCAGCGATGTAAATTTTAGAAAGATACACCCTGTCCAAATCTAAGGATTTCCAAAATTTAGCTAAGAATTCTAGTATAGTACCTCTTGTCCCGATCATCAATCCTGTGACATTTATACTATCTAATTGGTATTTATATTTGTAATAGTCAATTGTTGGCTCTTATATGGCTTTTTCTTCGCAGTCAACTTCCTCAGGTTGGCCACTATGAGTCTCAAAACGGATTGTGGGATCTAATATCATACCAATTTTAGAAGATGATCTAAATGCAATAATATCTATTCGTGTGTTACTTCCATTGGTGGCCACACCATGAACTTCCTCATAAACTGTGTATCCATAATCTCGCAAGGCTTCTGCCATCATATTTCGAATAGTGTGGTGCCGAATGTTTCTCAGTGATTCTCCAAACGGACAAGCCCCAAGGACGTGTGCAAGGGTTTCGTGCTCTCTGCGACAACGTCTACAGAGGGTATCGTCCCTAGACCTACCCGGCAAAGAAACGCACATCCGCGCCGATACATTGACTTGCATTTTAATCACTTCTCTCATTCGGAACAAGACAATCCCTGATGATCACGAATAGTGAATAATACACAGTATGATGAGGACGGATATAAAGGACAAAGTGCTGATGGGATCGAGTGCCTAATTTTCTGTAACGAAGAATCTAAGAAAGGGGTTTTATAAATAATTAAGTGATAATGTGTATAGTATTTTATAGAGAAGAAACAAGGAATGGACGGTTCTCTGGTCTCATAGATGAAGCAATGACAATTGCTCGAGGGATCAAATCTGCGAATACCACAAATAAACGTACACAAGAATTAAGTATACGTTGATGTCTTTGGGTATGAACAATATTTAGGTCTTTAAAAAGAGTATCACAATAAACAAATGTATCACTGCAAGTGTTTTTTACTAACATTTTCCGTAGATCATGTGGCAAACTCTTTCCTATGAGATTTAATGAATGAAGTATTAAAATTATCATTTGGAAAGTGTGATTAATTTGTTTATTCTAATTTAGATATTTATTCATCTCATTATACGGAGTTTAAACCCCATATAGTGACATATGGCTCCGTTGGCGGCTCCGTGGCGCAAGCCGTTAGACGCTCGCCTCTTACGTCTGGGGTCCCCGAGATTGAGTCTCGGTCATTCCATGTGATTTTCTTCGTGGATGAAACGGAGATCGGGGTTTCTCCCGTTTTCCCCTGCCACAAATTTCATTTCGTTCATCCGCCCCTCTGACGGCGGGTCAGGAGTGATCGGCCGGCACCCTTATAGTTCACAGACCTCTATAAATCTCATCTAATCTCATCCCTCGACCTGACCCTGAGTTAGACGTGAGTTGAGGATATCTTTTTTATTTTATTAGTGACATATGCGATGTAGTATTTACGTTAATTGAATCTAAAGTTTCTGATTACCCACATTGACTGATTGTGACTTTCTAGGATTTATTTTATGTCCATAATTCTCTATCCAAGTCATTGGCGAGACTCTGTACTCATTTAGAGAATGTTTATCAGCGTGAATGTAGATCTGCACCTCGCCCGCGATGTTTTGTGAGTAGGATATATCGTTTAAATAGATTGAAAAAACAGTGAACCGAGAACCGAACCCTGTGAAATTCCAAGTTTTACAGAAGGTCCAAGACAAACGTAATGGAGGATTTCCTGCAACAGTTTCCTGGTGTCCACGAAGATAGGAGTTGAATCATTGCGTGGCAATGTCGGAAAGGGATACGATGTTTAGTTTCAGCAACAATAAGTCCAAGTCTATCATGTCAAGTGCTTTACCAAAGTAAATTAGTAAAATAATTCAAGTTTTCTATTATCAGAAGCACAACGTATATCTTCGCATAGTATATAGTAGAGCAGTTCTTGCATTGTGTGTCCTGTCCTGAAGCTTGGCTAAAAGGTCATATTTATTTAGGTAGTCAGTCAATTGTTTATGGACTAATAGTTCTAAAGCCTTTAAAAAGGTAGATACAATTGAGATGTTGCAAGGAATTCAGAATGAGGATAATTTTCCACACCTCTTTCTTTAGATTAATTAATTAATTTATTTATTCGTTTATAATTACGTATTCTGCCAAGAGCAGGTCTTTTACTGCAGACTCAACATTCTCCACTCTTTCCTTAAATCAGCCTTCCTTTTTGTATCTGCATACACAACATTTATTTTAATACTGTCTATCATCTAACGTTTTTTTCTTCCTCTTTGTTTCCATTAACCATTCGTTCTAGCCCTTTTTTGTCCCATTCTGTTCAAATTCCCATTTTCCTTCCTTTTCTGAAAACTATTTGTGTTGTTTTTTTATGAAGGTAATTCTGCTAAGTATTTTAATGTTCAATGTCCAGTAGACATTGAATTTCATTCGTCATATTAAATTAACTTCTCGTCAGCTTGCTATGAACATGATAGTGAACCTGTCTGCTTTCAGTGAACATAGGACTGAACAACATTTAAATATAGCACATTTGTAACAACGAAATATTTTCATTTTTTAAATTTAAACGGAATCAAAAGGAATTGTTGGCAAGTCAGCACTAATTTTTATTCAGATTCACATTTAAAAATCCAGCTATTGAACATAAAGATTAACTAATTACTTTCTCAGATCATTTCCGTCTGTGAATCCAAATTCCTTGCTGCTTAGCAATTTTAGGGTTCCTTATGTGGAAGGTAGTTCTGCCTCAGAAGTTCGAACTGGATTCCATCGAGAGGGTGGAACCGTTATATGATTCATTGTTTATGATGTGCAATATCATTGAATGATAAACAAAAGCAAGGAAGACCTTATTTTATAATGCATTTATATTTCGAATCAACAATATTTATGCTTGACTACTTAGCTCATGCCCCAAATAGGAGCCAATGACCAATCACATTTCAATTAATTTTCTTTTACTTACAATCACAGTCGTGTTTCACCTCGATATTTATCTACTTCTGTTTATCATATTAAAGAAAGCTTCTCCTTTTTAATATTCTGAACAGGTCATAGCATTAATTTGCAGTGACTGACTCTCCAACAAATACGTTGAATATAACAAATAATAAACAGATTCCTTCGAACTACACATTTAATGATTGTGTGTTCAATAATGAACAGATTCCTTCGAACTACACATTTGATGATTGTGTGTTCAACAATTGTGTTTTAAATAATGCTTTTATGGAGTTGTTTCCTAAAAATAATTAATATATATATTAATTGGTGTTTCTCGTATAATTTATCATATTTATATTATATTATTATTATTATTATTATTATTATTATTATTATCGTAAGTATAATTATTGTTATTATCCTATAAAATGTTGGTTGAGTGGAAGAGAAGGCCTTATGGCCTTAACTCTGCCAGAATAAATAAAGCATTATTATTATTATTATTATTATTATTATTATTATTATTATTATTAACCTGCAATGTTCGTTATAATGTACAGTTCGGTGTGTTTAATTTTTTTTATTAGGGTACATTCTTACAATATTGCGATCCTATTTAGCATTAAATAATATGATCTACTTGCAGTGAATGAACAAAAGAAGCATAACTAAACATTTCTCATTTGTTTTCAAACATCGCCGTTACATTATATTTATACATATTTTAAAATAAGTATATTTAAATAATGATTTGTGAGTAAACAGCTTAATTTTATTCGTTAAATAGTCCTAAAAAATGCCACTCCTGATTTCCAAATCCTGTAAATAATTTGGAAACCATTCGCGGCATTACTTATGATAAAAATACATTTTTCCTTCTCTCTGGTCCTCTCCCTTTTGTAGGTACTTACACAATCTCCACTCCACCGGCCTGACGGGGACGTGACCTGCTGGGAGAGGAATTTAAACTCTTGATCACACATTTTCCGATTGAGGGTTTATCCACTTTTCAGCGGTTACCCTTTTACCAGCCGGCTGCTGGCCCTTCACATCCACATGTGTCAATCACAGAGGTAGATGATCAACAGCCAGTATAGGGGTGACATGTGGTTAGCATGTCGAGTCCCCCAGCCATTATAGCTGGTTCATCAACCTGGAGCCGCTACTTATTGTAGCTACCCAATTGCCTCACGATGCTGGGTGGGCACCGGTCCCATACTGGCCGAAATACCATGAGAAAATTTCTTCCCCCATGGAGACTCGAACCAGCGCACGTCCCGTAGCTCTGCGCCAAGGCTTCCTACCTTAACCGCTCGGCTACGGCGCGGGACAATCACACATTACTTTCTTTAACCACACAAGGACATGGAGGGCCTCTCTGGATGAGTGATCTGCACTATTTCAAAGACAACACTTACTTTTAAGACAAGAGACACAATTCACTCATACTAAAGAAGCAAAATGTATGGATGATTGTGATTGTCAGATAGTTTTCCGGAACAATTAAGGCCATAACATTTTGTGACATTTGTTTTACAGGTAGGGAAAACCCCGAAAAAAACTTCTTCCGACCGGGATCAAACTCAGATCCGCTTCATCTGGGATAACCAAATACACCACTAGATCACTTCGGTGTGCTAAAAAATATATCTTTCTTTTACAAATACCAGCATTTTATTCTTTTACACTTTAAATTCCTGATAAATAACAGTTATGAGCTATATAAGAAAGATTCTTATGGCATTTTAAATGGATTATTATTACCATTATACTTATTCTTGTTGTTTCTCTTTTATTCCTATTCTTCTTTATCCGATTCGTCTATTATTATTATTATTATTATTATTATTATTATTATTATTATTATTATTACAAGTAATATTAGTATAGTTCGTGTTGTGTTATTTCTACGTTTTCTCTAATCATTTCTCCAACTATTTCGAAAGTAATGCACTCAGTACTGCTCTTCTCATGTATTGGTTAATACAACAAAAGGAAAAAATATCTGCCTAAACCGGGATTTGATACCAATATTTCCAGCTTTATGCGCTGGTGTACTAAACAATTGTGCTACATAGGCAATGTCTTCTTAGTAGAAGCTACACGGTTTAATGTGGATAACATTTCACAGTTAGGGGCTCCCATGGATTTCAACTTAAGGAAAGTATGCCTATTCCTGGGACTACCTAAGTAGCACAATGTTTTAATGCATCTTGGTGCATTAAAGTGTAAATCTGTAGATCTTGAATTGAGATCTCGGTTTAGGCAAATTTTATTCTTTTCTTCTCGTACATATTTATTTTTTCTTCGTCTTCTTATTTTTTATCTTCTTTTACCAGCCTATCTCAGGGAAAACTACATTGCTTTCAAGTCTCAGAAAAGGAGTATAAGGATATAGTAGAACTTTAGCATTACTTTCTCTTTTATACGGAAGTGAGAATTGGAAATTAAGAAAACGGGACAGAAACCGAATCAAAGTAACGGAACTGAAATTTCTCAGAAGGACAGTAGGATGCACTCTTTAAGATCGAAAAAAAGAACGAAGACATTTCACAGCAATTAGAAGTAGAATCAGTAGAAGACAAACTCAACAGACTTAAATTAATCTGGCTAGACCATGTAAAAAGAATGAATAATTCAAGAATCCCAAAAACGATAATACAATATAAACTCAAAGGATATTGTCGTCCAGGAAGACCTCCTAAAAGACTGCTGGATGGAGCCGAAACAGGTCTACAAAGGCGTAATTAGTGATGGATGATGATGATGATTCTACTTTTCCCTTCATTTTGTATATTTTTCTTCTATTCATTATCATTACTGTTCACTTTTTTCTATTTAATCCTATTATTAATATAATTTCTCTTTTCTTCCTCACCATTTTCTTCATCTATTTGTTCTTATTCTTATTACTTTTATACTTTTATTATTATCATAATTCTCTTTCTCTCTTGATCTCATCTCTCTTTCTCTTTATTTGTCCTCTGGATTTGCACTGTTTCTGCAAACCTGTCCATTCCAGAATTTATTGTAAAAGTAGGTACGCAAGCGAAGGCCGTAACTATTAGACTTATATCTTGATGCGAACACAGATGAAATCTCTCAACTAGCCCCACAAATTCGCCCTGTTTTATGGAGAAATAAAACTGGAGATAAAGTTGGACTGCAAGGCATAATCGATATACAGCTGGCATGAAAACGTATAACACCCAGCCGCACCTAGCCGCGTTGGCTGGTCGCTTTTACCAGCAAATGTAAACCTATTTCAATTTTTTTCAGACTTCTTATTTTATTAGCGTGAAAGAAATATAGCATTACCTTCATGTTTATCTCAAACATATTTTTAACTTGATATTTATTGCTTCCGGAAAACCGTAATATTAAAATAGTATATACCTCAAGAGATCACACTGATACTAAGCAGATCACACACACACACGCACACACACGCAAACACGCATACAAACACACACACGCACACAAACACACACACGCGCACACACACACGCACACACACATACATACACACGCGCACACACATACACATGCGCGAGCACACAAACGCATACACATGCACACGCGCGCGCAAACACACATGCGCGCGCGCAAACACAAACACACACGCGCGCACATGCACTCATAAACACACACGCGCGCACATTCACTCATAAACACACACACACACGCGCACATGCACACATAAACACACACACGTGCGCATGCACACACGAACACAAATACACACACCCTTGCACATGTATACACACGCACATACACAAACACACATAAACACACACACACACACACACACAAACACAAATTTGACATTTACACACAAAGCTACAGAGATAACCGCTAAAAAAGACAGTCTCATGTTCAAAATTAATCCACAATAAAATTTGACTGTAAAATAATAGCACACGACAAAAGCAGATTCATGTTCGTCGATTTAAAAATTTGGTTAACCCAAGATATCCTTTCAACAAAGATAAAAAACACGGCATACCACCTAATTTAGAACTAACTCGCTGGCTCTATCGAACCCGTAAGTTCATGGCCGCGCGGACATAAGCTCTCCACACATCCATATCCTGAGCTAATGTTTTCCAATCATCCCCTATATAATCTACTTCCCTCAAATCATGATTAATATTATTCTCTACCTAATTCTTTGTCTACCAACTGGAAGTTATGCCTCTGGTTTTCCTACAAGAAGCCTTTATGCACCACTTCCACCATTCACCTTTCGTGCCACATGTCGTGCCCATCGCAGTCTACGAGACCTAACTGTTCTTATTATATCTGGGTTCCTCTACTAATTCCTAATTTAGAACAGCAAGACTATTCAAAATATTTTAAGTTACACATTCTTAAACAGCAAATCTAATTTCATAACCATATATATTTTTTTTTCAGAAAATATTGTTTTATTTATTGTAAATACATTGTCGGTTAAATATGAATGTAACGTAACAGAGTTCAATATGTTTAGCCATATATTTCAGTTTCAATTTAATTATTACACAATTAGCATATTTATACTAATCAACTCCTCATTAAAGTGCAATTAACTTATGGACTAGATGACATATTAACGTTAACAATCTAACTTATGTATTATTAAGTAGTTCATGTTAAGCCATATAATTTAACATTGACTTCCTTAACAAATAAGGTTACGATTGCCGAAAAATTAGCAGAAACAAGAAAAATAAAACATGAGATTTAAAAATAATCGAGGGAATAAGAAACATCCTCAGATATACTAATTAAGAAAATAATACATACAATGAGGTTGTGATATCTGGGACAGAAGATGGCTTACAAGTGACAATTTACAAATTAAGTAAAATATGTGAAACATACAACTTGAAAATATCTACTCTAAAAACAAAGGTTTTAGCTTTTCGAGGGCATGAGCCACTAAGAGTAAAAATCCAATTAGAGAATAAAATAATAGAATAGGTGGACAATTTTATTTACCTGGGATACAATTTATCATATAGAAAAGTGAAGACGTTGAAAACAAAATAAATAAATTTAATTATATGTGTAGCACCATAAAACGAAGTCTTAAAGGAACCAGAAAGGAGACACATTTAAAATTTTACAGAACAATGGCGGCTCTAACACTACTATATGGAACGGAACACTGGGACTTAACCAAAAACCTGGAACAAAGAATAGAAAGTTCAGAAATGAGTTTTCTGAGGAGTGTGGCTGGCTATACAATAATAGATCGAAAACGGAATGAAAATATACGAAGTGAACTAAATATATTCAAACTATTGGATTGAATTGCACAATATAGAGATGAATGGATGGACCACATAAACATAATGGATAACAATAGAATTGCAAAACAGATTCTTCATTACAAACCACTAGGGCGAAGAAAGAAATGTCGGAAGACCCAGTAAAAGATGGACAGACCAATTCTAGCATGAGATCGGAACAGGCCTTAAGGTTTAATCCTTGCTGCTGATCATTATTAATACATACATACAATTTATCTTGGTGAAATTATATGTTTATGTTAATGAATGCAAGTGATTTGTTAATAATTATTAATATAATAATATATAGAATAAGAGTAACATCTTCCAAAACCCTCATTTATAAAGCGTGTGCCCACCATTACTCTTTAAAGCAGCTGTAACTCTTCTTGGAATTCATTCTTACAACTTGTTAATTTATCTTATGGGCACCCTGAACCATTCTTCGTGGAAAATATCTTCTTGTTCTTTAAGAGAGTTCTAGAGTCCAATTCACACCGTATTACCTCAGTAATTGTCTGTTCTGGGGATTGAACTGGCAATGCTAGATGTCTGACTTTTCCTTCATGCTCCTCAAACCAGTATTTAACTCAACCAGCATAATGAGAAGAGCATTGCCATATTTTAATATACTTAAACCTGAGGGTAATAATATGTGTACCATTGAATGCACATGATCCTCTACAATGTCCTCATAGAACTTAACAGTCTCTTCACCATTCTCTGTGACAATAAGATCTACAGAATACCATGACAATGCTCCTCAAGCAACCGTGTTCAACTGTACGCACTAAGCAGTATGAGTTGCGAGTTCATTTTGGTGTTCATCAGACATATCTCCTACAAGTAGTAGGGAAAGGTGTAAAATTCCAACGCATCAAATCATATTCCATTTGTTCGGTCATCAACAGTCCTGGACTTATGTTCATACCACCAATGTTTTTGCCTTAATACATGAATGTCTGTAATAAGTTACTTACTAATTGCCCACTCCGTCACTCTTCTGGTATAAATTGGTTCCTTAAATGCGCAATTAATTCTGCAGTCACTTTATCTGTAATATAGTTTATGATTTTGTGACACAATGGACTTGAGAATTCTCCATCTCTTTAATTTAATTTCTGTCTACAGAAACACCTTTTACCTTCAGACATATATAGCGCCATAACATTTTAAAAGGTTTGCCTTGAAAATCGTAACAATTTGGCAATATCAGTCACTCTACCTTCAGTCGACCTGGCACAAATAATTTGTTCACTTAGAATGCCACTCAGGTCAGAGAGGATACGCCCAGTTCCGCAGCTACAACAACAGGAGAAGAAATTATTGTGCAGTTAAGTACGTTATTAAGTTCAGAGTAAACGTGAGAAAGAAAAGAAAGCGCCTCTAACAAGAACTGCAAGATAATCAACCTCATGAAAATAAATGTATCAGATTTTTTTACTATTTTGTCTATTCCTGTACAAAATTGGTGTATCAAATTAATTATATCCACGAAACCAATTTTTTTAAAAAGTTAGAATATTAAACTAAATAATAAAAACCGTCAATGTTGTTAAGCCACAATGTAAAGATTAACTGAGTATTTAGATCAAGTAATATCACTGTAATGTAATGTAACATAGTGGATATCACCCGCCTAGAGGTTGTTCTAACTACACTCTTTTTAAAATCTTATTTCTTGTATTATGCTGTTGTAACTCCTATTCTCTATCAGTTTCACAGAAAACTATAAGATTTTCGGATAGAAACCCCTTTCCCCAAACAGTGAATAGGGTAATATCCAAACCTTAATTGAGTTATGCCAAAAATTATAAAAAAGGAGCTGAAACAGCCTGGTTCTAAACAATCGATGTAATGATCATGCAATGAAATATTAACTCTCCTATAAGAGGCCCGGTTGGGTTACCAGTCAGGGTAATTACCAGACTGATGTGTTTCTTGCATGTTTCTCAACTATAAGTGTCACTAAATTCCAGACAAATGTCCAAACTTATTTACAGGTCTCATAATTACCACCTATCAATTGCATAATAAATTAAATAAAACACAGGCACTTACTTCACAATAGTAGCACCAGATGGTCATGAGATAGCGCCTAATAAGTGGGTGGTACTTATTCAACCTAAACTAAAGTATGGATCCCAGAACATCAGATACCCCATTGTAATCCTTAATATACTGCTGAAAATAAAGAGCTGTTAAGTAAGAAAATTATCAGAATACATTACATAATTAGTCCGCAATCCTTTTATAATCCTCCATTTTTGTTCTCTTTACTTCAAACTGTGTGAAGAATATATTCAGTAAATAGAATATTCATAGAAATGCGTTATAGAAACGAAATGGGCAGTTAATGAAAAATGAGGAAAATTTGAAGAAGTGGCTGAATTCAAATACTTAGGAATAATTATTACAAATAGGAATGAGATGCACAAAGAAATTAAACGTAGGCGTGAGGTGCTGTATATCAATCAATATATTTGATAATAAACAGATATTGGTAAAAGTAAAGTCTCTAAGAAGAACATGTAAAAATCATAAAAAGCACCACACGCTTCTGATGGTAAAATTATTTTATTTTTATTGATAACTCTAGTTTCATTCTATAGCTGTTGGAGATAACGTTTTATTGACCACTTTAATTTTATTCCAAGCGTGTTGGGAAATTAAAATTATTTTCTATTTTTTAGTTCGGTTTTCTAATAAAGCGTGTTGTTTTAGTTTTTTAAACTTTTATTTATTTTTTAGTTTTAATATTTTACGGAATAAGAAAAAAATGTAAATATCTTTAAATTCGATATTAATGTAGTATGAGCTAAAAGTAATAGTCTTCTAAAAAATCCTCCTAGCCGGATTTGAACCAGCGACCTATGGATTACTCAAATATATATACCACTAGAGCTTACCGCTCTAACCAACTGAGCTCTTACAACGATTGCCTAAAAAGTCGACAAGTCCGCAACCTATTATAACAGTTTTCATTTTTTTGATTTTCTGATTATTCTGACCAGGATTTTAGAAACAAAATATGAAATTATTGTATTGTTACGGGTCCTTTACAAGTATGCAAAGTTTCAAGTCGATCCAATGTTTTTAAGTAGGTGAAATCGTGTTCAAAGATTACATTATATAGATACAAAGACACTGTTTCTGATTTTCTGATGATTTTGGCCAGGATTTTAGAAAACAAATATGAAATTATTGTATTGTATTTAAAAGTATACAAAGTTTCAAGTAAATCCAATTATTTTAAGTGGGTGAAAATGCGTTGAAAGATTCCGTTACACAGATAGATAGATAGATACAGGTCAAGCTAATATAAAGCGTGTAAAAATGCATGATATTATGCATTACAGAGACTCTTGTCTCCCAATTTCTCTCAAGAAACGTTACACTAAAAATGTATAAAACTATTATTCTCCGAGTTGTATTATATGGATACGAACATGGACTTTTACTTTAAGGGAGGAGAAAATATAACGAGTATTTGAGAATAAAGTTCTTAGGATAATTTTTTGGCCAAAGAGAGATGAACAAACAGGCGAACGCAGAAGACTACATAACAATGAGCTACATAGTGTTTATAGGAAACCAGATATAATAATAACAGTTAAATCTCGTAGACTACGATGTGCAGGTAAAGCGGAACGAATGGGGAATAAAATAGGGGCATGGAAGCTTCTTGTAGGAAAACGAGAGGGAAAACTTCCAGTTGGTAGACCAATAATGAGGTGCGAGAATAACATTAACAATGATTAGAGAGAAATAGATAGTACAGGGAATTATTGGAAACATTGGTTCAAGATAGGGATGTGTGGAGAGCTTATGTCCGCGTAGCCATGAACCTACGGTTCGATAGTGCCAGTGAATTCATTTAGTTTGATAACGAAAGAAGCTCTTTGGAATGTAACATTTTAAAACTATAGTACAACGTTGTAACTACATACCGGCATTTTTATTAACGCTCTCATCATCAGTTTGAAGCACTACAACTTTGAAATTGAATGTTTTGGCCTTCTCAGTATTCTTGGTCCAGACTCTTCTGCCAATTTCAGGTTTGCCACCCTCTTCTTCTTCAAATCCTCCCAAACATCACTCTGTCATCTCATCTTAGGCTTACCAACAGCTCTAGTTCCTGTAAACTACCATTTTAACTAATCTCTGTTGATCCATTCTTATCAGATGACCAAACCATGCAATCCTAAGTGATCTGTTTACAAGACAACACATCAGGTAAAGCATACAATCAAATGTTTTGCAAGAACTTGCAACGCCGCCTCCTCTTCCTCCTGGGAGACAGGAAAGGACAGAATGGCTGATTCACGTGGGTATCGACAAGAAGGGACTTCAAAAATGCACTTCGCTCCCTTCGTTCAGTAAATTGTGAAACACGTCAACTTCAAAAAAACTGGTAGTAAAAGATTCCGGGCTATGTGGCCGTGGTCTATAACTGGCGTTTCTTCCAGACGTTTCTCCCTCAACTGCGGAGGGCATCTTCAGTGGCGAGCGCTAGAAGCTGTTGTTTCCCTGTCGTAGACTCGACTGCGCAGTCGAGTCTACGACAGGGAAACAACAGCTTCTAGCGCTCGCCACTGAAGATGCCCTCCGCAGTTGAGGGAGAAACGTCTGGAAGAAACGCCAGTTATAGACCACGGCCACATAGCCCGGAATCTTTTACTATCATGATTACCGGCCGTGAAAGCCTGCATTCCACTTTCAAAAAAACTGTCCAACTCTCTTTTTAATATGTTTACGCTCTAACCACAAATGTAACTATCGACCTAGAGACTACTTTCGTTCTAATCGAAGTGCTCTCCCAATGCCCGGTGTAATTCTAACTTAGGTGGGAGGATCTCCAACACACTCCATTGGATGTCATGACACATGGATTCTTAAAACTCATCGGATGACCATGCAGTATCTCAGAGTTAAACATTTCAACTTTCATTTTAGAGATATTGACACCTATTGAAAAACTTTGGTCCAACCGTAAAGATGATATATTTTTATTGTTGTAAACTCGATTACTTTGTTATGTATAATTAAAATTCATGTTGAATATGATTGATGGTATTATGGTCCAACACACTCCATTGGATGTCATGACACATGGATTCTTAAACTCATCGGATGACCATGCAGTATCTCAGAGTTAAACATTTCAACTTTCATTTTAGAGATATTGACACCTATTGAAAAACTTTCGTCCAACCGTAAAGATGATATATTTTTATTGTTGTAAACTCGATTACTTTGTTATGTATAATTAAAATTCATGTTGAATATGATTGATGGTATTATGGGGCTAGTTATTTTTCAGGGACCATTCAACTCGTGCCCCAAATGGGAGTCCATGACTAATCTCGTTTCAGTGAATTTTGTTTTACATCCAATCACGGTCGTGTTTCACGTCGATATTTATCAACTTAAGTTTATGATATTAAAGGAAGCTCCTCCTTTTTAATATTCTCAACAGATCAGGCTGACACTCTAAGAAGTACGTTGAATATAGCAATTTATATACAGTAAAACTTGTTTAATCCGGACCATGAATAATGCGGAAATCTGTCCAATGTGAACAACTTTATTGGTCTCGGCAAACTAATAGTAATTTTAAGTGTCCTTACTTTGTATAAAACGGAATCTGTCCAACGCGGAAACGGAAGGACATCTATTCTACACATTTCATGAAATAAAATGTGTATAAGATGGGAATAATGAGGGAGGAATAAATTAGTTTCCACTTCATTGAATTCCCGATACACAAATTAACCATAAGTGATGATTCCTGCCTCTGGGTAAAGTATTGTTTCTACCTGTATCTAGAATTTTCTTTCGACCTCACTGCACATCCGTTTTGCAAAATACAGGTTCGTTTAACACATATTTGGCGGTTGACATCTGTCTTACAAATAACCATGGCACTGTAAAAATTTTAATTATTTTAAGATCTGAGACCGATTGTGTAAGTATCTTTCACAGGTAGCTGAAGCATATATATCATTGTCATTAAACGAAAAAAGGGAAAGTGATTGAAAATAAAGAAAACAAACTCTCAGTACGCGAAATAATGGCTAAATTTAAATGTATAAAAACCCAAGTTTATGAGATTTTAAACACAAAGAAAACATAATGAATGAATGGGCGCAAGGAAATGGTCAAATGAAGAGAAAAAATGAAATGAATAAATCTACGATGCGTAAGAGTGTTTTACAAGTCCACGATCAAAAAATCTCAAAATTTTCGGACCGATGCTCCAAAGTCAAGCCCCTAGCAGTTGCTATATCCATAGGGGATAACGATTTCAAGGTATCTTCAGGTTGGTTGTGGATAGTTTTAAGAGATGACACAAATGTAGTGTGGAACGAAATTTGCGGGGAATCAAAGGTTGTGGATAAAAGTATAGTTGATGAGTAGAAACAGAAACTGCATACTTTAATTTCAGGATATGCGCCTAAGAGACATTTTTAACGCTGACGAAACTGGACTGTTCTCTTTTTCGCGCGTTACGGTCGAAGTTGCTCGTACATACTATGCTTCACTTTCCAACGGCAGCGGAACTACAATTAATCCAAGGTAACATAAAAATACGTATACGGTGCTCTATAATCTAAGAAGATTGGTTAATATTTGTTGTTCTTTTATAATGCGGAATGTTGTCTAATCTGAAGAAAAAAAAAACAATCGATTCCATGCAATTCCGCTTTGACCAAGTTTTACTGGATTAATATCTAAGAATCCTAGAATGCACGTGGCTTCCAGATTGTATATATGGTGCACGAATGTAACCAGGTACCGCTTGCGAGATATAATAGAAAACAATTGCAGCAATTGATTATACAACAATAAAAAGAAACCACTGTTTGCACTTTCTTAAACGTATTATTTCCCATGTATTAACGTTCCAAAAAAATATATTTTACATATTTACATCATAGGACATCAGAAACTAATTAATTACCTATAATGTTGGTTATAATATACAGTTTTACGTGTTTCATTTTTCTCCACTAGGGTGCATAATTACAATATTGTGATGTTAGTATTTGGCAATAAATAATATGAACTGGTTGCAGTGGATGAACAAATGAAACATAACAAACGTTTCTCATTTGTTTTCAAACATCTCTGTTTATATTATATAAATAAATAAATAAATATTTTAAAATAACTATATTTAAATAATGATTTGTGAGTAAACAGGTTAATTTTGTTCCTTAAATAGTACTAACAAATGCCACTCCTGATTTCCAAACAATTTGGAAATCACTCGTGGCATTACTTAAGACAATGTCTCTCGAAACACTTGGCATCTAACAGTTGAGGAAAAACCAGCAAACCTGAACCGAAAACTTTCAATCTATCAGGGAATCGCATCCGGCCCCACTCCATGAAAGGCCACGATGTACCCCTCGATCATAGTATGTGGTAAATTAAATTATTATACTTCTCCATAAGCAATATTCATCTTTCTGAAAGTGAGTAAAACTGCCAGACGTAGCCCTGTTACATGGAGATAAACACAGCATCAAACTAACTTCACCTTGCAAGTGAGACGAGCCAACACAATGACTTTGTTCTCTAGAGATAGCAGTTGTCTACATTTCTGTGGTTACATTCCACAGGATAATTCTAGAATACAATCCTGCGACTCACTGGAACACGAAATAATCAACGTATAAGCAAGATATGCGCTCATTTGTACTCGTGTGTATGTAATGTTTGCTTTCAGTGGTTTCACACAAGTCTATTTACCAATACTAGACTTCTGCAAGATGACCGGAAAACACTTTACTGTTATAAACAAGTATAAGGACTATTTAACTCATGCCCCAAATGGGAGTCAATGACTAATCACATTTCAATTATTTTTTTATTAACAACCAATCACAGTCGTGTTTCGCCTAGAATTTGCCAACTAAAGTTTATCGTAATAAAGAAATCACCTCTTTTTTAACATTCTGAATAGGTCCTAGCATTATTTTGCAGTGACTGACTCCCCAATAAATACGGTTACTAGATTGTATATATAGTGCATGAATGTAAACACATAGCGCATGCAGGAGTTAATATAAAAACATTTGTATAAATTGATTTCACCACCATAAAAAGAAACCACTGTTTGCTCTTTCTTAAATGTATTTTTTCCCAGGTAACATTCCAGAAAAATATAATTGTCATATTTACATCAGAAATGAATTAATATACAGTTTGATGTGTTTCATTTTTTCTCCACTAGAGTGGATTCTTACAATATTACGTTCCTTTGGCAATAAATAATATAATCTGGTTGCAGTGATAAACAAAAGAAGCAAATGAAGCGTACCAATCGTTTCTCATTTGTTTTCAAACATCGCCGTTTACATTATATATCATAATTTACTTTTAAAATGAAGCTATATTTCAGTAATGATTTGTTAGATAAGCAGCTTTAATTTTTTATTTGTTTAAATCGTCCCTAACAAATGTCACTTTTGATTTCGAAGTTCTCTAGATAAATCGCCGTTTACATTAAATATATAAGTATTTTAAAATAACTATATTTAAATAATGATTTGTGAGTAAACAGCTTAATTTTATTTTTGTTAAATAGTCCTAACAAATGTCACTTTTGATTTCGAAGTTCTCTAGATAAATTCACTCCTCACTTCGTGAGTCGTGAATTTATCGATAATTTGGAAATCACTCATGGCATTACTTATGACTATTTAACTCATGCCCCAAATGGGAGTCAATGACCACACGTTTCAATGATTTCTGTTATACAACCAATCACACTCGAGTTTCACCAAATATTTATCAATATCAAATTTACCATATTAAAGAAATCTCCTCCTTTTTAATATTGTGAACAGTTCTGACCATTATTTTGCAGTGACTGACTCTTTAAGAAATACGGCTACCAGATTGTATATATAGTGCATGGATGTCAACACATAGCGCTTGCAGGAGTTAATAGAAAAACATTTGTAGCAATTGATTATACCACCAAAAAAAGAAACCACTGTTTGCACTTTCTTAATGTATTTTTCCCAGGTAATAATCCAGAAAAATATAATTGTCATATTTACATCATACGACATCAGAAATGAATTAATATACAGTTCGATGTGTTTCATTTTTTCTCCACTAGAGAGCATTCTTTCAATATTGCGTTCCTTTGGCAATAAATAGTATGATCTTGATCTGGTTGCAGTGATAAACAAAAGAAGCAGATGAAGCGTACCAATAGTTTCTCAATTGTTTTCGAACATCGCCGTTTACATTAAATATATACATATTTTAAAATAACTATAGTTAAATAATAATTTGTGAGTAACCAGCTTAATTTTATTAGTTAAATAGTCCTAACAAATGCCACTCTTGATTTCCAAATTCTCATAAGTAATGCCACGAGTGATTTCCAAATTATCGATAAATTCACGACTCACGAAGTGAGGAGTGAATTTATCTAGAGGATTTGGAAATCAAGAGTGGCATTTGTTAGGACTATTTAACGAATAAAATTAAGCTGTTTACTCACAAATCATTGTTTAACTATAGTTATTTTAAAATATTTACATATTTAATGTAAACGGCGATGTTTGAAAACAAATCATTGTTTAACTATAGTTATTTTAAAATAATTTACATATTAATGTAAACGGCGATGTTTGAAAACAAATGAGAAACAATAGGTACGCTTCATCTGCTTCTTTTGTTTATCACTGCAACCAGATCATACTATTTATTGCCAAAGGAACGCAATATTGTAAGAATGCTCTCTAGTGGAGAAAAAATGAAACACATCAAACTGTATATTAATTCATTTCTGATGTCGTATGATGTAAATATGACAATTATATTTTTCTGGATTGTTACCTGGGAAAAAATACATTTAAGAAAGTGCAAACAGTGGTTTCTTTTTTTGGTGGTATAATCAATTGCTACAAAATTCTTTTATATTAACTCCCGTATGCGGCATGTGTTAACATTAATGCACTTACTTACTCACTGGCACTATCGAACCCGTAGGTTCATGACCGCGCGGACATAAGCTCTCCACACATCCCTATCCTGAGCCAAATCTTTTCCAATCATTCCCTGTATAATCTACTTCCCTCAAATCATAGTTAATGTTGTTCTCCCCACCTCATTCTTGGTCTACCAACTGGGCGTTTTCCTTCTGGCTTTCCTACAAGAAGTTTCCATGCACATCTTTCATTCCCCATACGCGCAACATGTCCTGCCCATCGCAGTCTACGAGACTTAACTGTTCTTATTATATCTGGCTTCCTATAAAGACCATGTAGTTCATTGTTATGTAGTCTTCTCCATTCACCTGTCTGTTCATCTCTCTTTGGTCCAAAATTTTCCTAAGAACTTTATTCTCAAATACTCGTAATCTGTATAAAGTCCTAACATTCCATGTTCCTAGGAACATGTCCCTATGTTTGAGCCTTTGGCATAGGTTCCCTGAAGTAGTCCCCGCCCGGAGAACGACATTCATGCACTATATATACAATTCGGTAGCCGTATTTCTCACAGGCTCAGTCACTGCAAAATAATGGTCAGACTTGTTCAGAATATTAAAAAGGAGGAGCTTTCTTTAAGATGGTAATTATAACACTGATAAATATTTCGTGAAACACGACTCTGATTGGTTGTAAAACAGAAATCATTGAAACGTGATTGGTCATTGACTCCCATTTGGGGCATGAGTTAAATAGTCTAGATAAATTTACTTCTCACTTCGTGAGTCGTGAATTTATCGATAATTTGGAAATCACTCGTGACGTTACTTATGATAAATAATGTATAATTTAAGCTTCTCATTCTAATATAGCAAATTGGGCTCATTTCGTGATACTGAGTTTTGGTTAGAGCCTTAGGAATATTAAAGTTAGGGATACCGTACATGAATGAAATACTTTATATATGCAGAGTTGTCCACTAATATTTTATCGTATTACAAATATGACATAATTATTTTTTTGCGCGATAGTGCGTTTTGTCGTACTTACAGCAATGGCGACCATGATTAGAAGTTCAACTTCCTACATTTCGGGGTTCCCAACCTAAATAACTATAGTGTAATAAAAATAACTATACTGTAAACATGAACAAATACCCGAAACTTGTATCCAGAAAATGTACAAAATAAAAACAGCAGAGAGTAATTAGGGACAAGAGCAGACCTGGGGATATGGGCATTAAGCCCGAGGAAACCCAGGGGGATGGTGGCGAGGCTCTTAATAAAATTACATATTACAAACACGCGTGTGGGAAGTAAAACCACTGCCCTCCGTGTATACTACATACAATGTAAGCCTATATACAAAAAAAAATATCCAAAAAGTTAGTGTTAATATACATTGTACGAAAGAAATCTCTGCATTTTAAAATGAACTGAACTTTATTTGAAACAATATAAAACAATAAATACGCACTTGCCGCCATTTTATCACTAAATTTATCTCACGGCCTCCTGTTTTTTCAACTAATAAACATTGCCCACAATGTTAACGTGAGTTTAAAATATAAGTGAGTTTATAATGAACGCAAATATTTCCAACAAATATATCATTGTTTTACTATTATTTATTATTTTGAAAACACCATCGCGCAAACATGTATGTACAACGCACATTTGTGAAGTGTTTTACAGAATCTCGGATATTAAAATCCTCGCTATCCTCGTTTTTAAACATTTTCCTCGATTCTGTAAAAACTACTTTCCAACCTCGCATCGTAATATAGGCCTACTCATTTTTCTGGAGGTTTCAAGAAGTCGGTTTTTTTTGGTGATATAATTAGGTTAAATTCGTGACAAACTTTCTAATCGCTCTCCATTCTACATCCAATGCATTTGAAATCCCACCTATAAAGGATCAGCCCTTGACACTTTTCATGGAACCACAGACCACATTTTTGACACTGTATCCGTTCACTTTTGGTGTCCACGAAAATCTACTCAAAAATGTTCTTCAAACACAGACAAGTATTAAATCTAACAACTGTTAACATGAATCAAAACACTTCCTCTACAACCATCCATAGTAATACTGCCCGAAGGCAGGTCCTTCACTGCAATCATATCATTTTCATGCTATGCTTGCAGCTTTACTAGGGAATTGTAGGTGTGGTAGCTTCCCGTTGCTTTCCCACACCGGTGAAGGATGATGATGATAGCCATATGATTTCGGGGATCGTTTGGGCCTTAAAGCTTTCCTGACATTTGTCTTACAGGTGAGGAAAAACCCCGATAAAAACCTTACCCAGAAAAACTATCCCGACCGGGGATCGAACCTGGGCCCGCAGAGTGACGAAGCAGCACGCTACCTCGAGCCCACAGCGGTGGACCTTACTCCACAAGTTAACATAAAATACACCCAAGGAACGCTGTTAACACAAATATGAAAAAAAACAGCAAGAAAGTAGACTTTCTATTATCTATGAGACAGAAAAATACTTGTTTTTCTTGCCAGTACAACTTCGTTACAAACGAAATTAGCCGAGTTCGCCCTATAGTATATTGCCCGTAGGCCCTACACATTGTTAAATTAATAAAAATATAGCATACTTTGTAAGAAATAAATTCAATTTTTTAATTCCTTGTCATGCAGGGGCAAGACATTCGGAGACAATATCCTAGACCGACGACGTAAAAAAATAGCCAACATTGGTTAAACCACCACAGAAAAAAAGGCTACATCTTGAATTCCACAATTCGTTTTGAATCCCACTCCAGAAGAGGTTAATAAGGATAAGTTCGTCGCGCAAAAGAAGCGTTAACTAAGCGAATTTATCAGTAAGTGAAAGTTCACGGAATATACCTTAATAAAATTAAATAATATACACCAAGTTTCATTACGAGAAAAAATCCATGTAGTAGTTCACTGAAATTGTTTAGACTAAATTTCTGTTTTGGTGTTAGCCCCCCCCCCTTGCTGTTTCTGGCCTGACTAACATATTCGATGTTAGTTTCATTATTCAAATTTTACAAATATGGCGGCTCCTAGAGCGATTTAAAAAATTCGTTTTTCAGTTAACCCCAGCTCCTAATGATCAAAATTCGCCATTTTTGGAGGACAGCTACCTTGTTTTATTTCAATTGCATATACCGATTTCAATTGCGAATAATTGAACATTTTTGCAGCTATAGCGATTTTTAATTTTTTGCTTCACAGCTAATGGTCCTATTTTGTTGGTTAACCAACTCGACCTTACTTTCCTTAATTTATCGCTTTGTGCCGAGGAAGTGTCTGGAAAAAAATATATAGGCCTATACATACATACAGATGAATTCTATGTCGTGGTTATTTAGGGTCCCTGCTAGGTACATCGATGAGGATCTGAATTTTTAAAAACTTTTTATTGGTACAACCACAAAAGAACCGTTCCATCGGGATTATCTAAACATCGAAATCTAAATTTTAACTGTAATCTGTTATAAAAAATGCGTCACGCAGAACTCTGTAAGCTAAGGGAATTCTTCAGCTAGTCGAATTTATGGTTCGACTTTCCTGATTTACGGAGTAAGTCTGTCTTTTGTCAAATAAATAGTATGTAACCAGTTACGTTGCGAATAAAGAATAAACATGGCGGCCGTTAGAACGATTTTTACATCGCGGCTTTCGGATAAACTCCAGTTCTAATGGTCGGATTCCGCTGATTTTTGTAGAATACCTTTCCCATTGTATTCCAATAGCATATAAGCCGTCGAGAAGAGCGGACGTGTTTTTGTTAGAGCGGTTGAAGTGTGCAGGGGACAAGGCATTATGGAAGAAGTTAGAAAGCTGATTGAAACATTGTCAACTGAAGTGAAAGAGGGGTTTGAAAAGTGCAACGTGGGTGAAAAAATTCGTGATATTGAGACGAACATGCATCGGATGGAGGACAGATTGAAATGGCTGGAATCTAAATTAGACTATCTCGAAAACCAGAGTCGCCGTAATAATATTGTGATATATGGTGTGCATGAAGAAGACAGGGAGAGCTGGGAGGAAACTGAACATATAGTTAAAAGAGTAGTGGCGCAAATCGGGATTGATTTGGCGGACAGTGATATTGAAAGAGCGCACAGAGTAGGTCGTTGGAATAGTGGAAAGAGACCGATTGTATGCAAATTATCACACTACAAAATAAAATGTTGGATCCTTAGACAGTAAATATCTTAAAGGGACCGGTATCAATATTGCCGAAGACTTTAGTGAGAAGGTGCGCCGCGAAAGGGACTTTCTTAAGCGACACATGCTCGAGGCGAGGAGGCAGGGCTGCCATGCAATCATGCAATTTAATAAATTGATTATAAATGGACGAATCTGGAGCAGGGAACAACTACAAAATATGGACAACTCTGAAAATGAATTTGAAGAGGTCATTGACAGCGAGTCCCCAAAACCTACAGGGGACGCTTCAACAGCAGGTGGTCTCCTTACAGCAGAGGAGGGAGAAAATTCTACACGAGAGAAAGAGAGAGGGAGCACTACGATACTAACTCCCAGGAATCCAATAAACATACAGCAAAAAACGGCCGAACGCAAAAAGCATACCCCACCTCTAAGAGGTGAACGACCGGCGGACACAAGAACTCCAAGAAAATCACTAAGACTTCTGAATTTACCCGCAGAAAAGGAACTATTGAGAGGGGGAAGTTCGAAAAATACAGGTAAGACTAATGACAAGGGAACACAATAGGGTTTGTTGACAGTCGGTTCATGGAATATCGAAGGGTTAAAACAAAAACTTTCAATGGACAGATGTGTAGAGTTTATTGAGACTTTTGATATATTAGCTCTAGGAGAAACATGGTTAAAAGCTAATGAATGCGTAAATCTATGTAATATGAAAGGTTATTTTAAGGGTAATCAAAATAGAGGAAAGAGAGGTAGATATCCAGGCGGTGTTGCCATTTTATATAAAGCTAACTTAGACCTATATATTAAAAAGGTAAATATTACTTTAAAAGAGGCAATTTGTATATATTACCATACAGAAAGAGCAGAAATGGTTCTGTGTCTATTTACCGCCAACCACTAAATTCCAGGTATGCCAATCCAAATGTTTTCGTTGAATTGTCTGACTCGTTGGCAGAAATAAAAGATAGGTTTCCGGAAGCGGGAATAATAATTTTAGGGGACTTTAACTGTAGGATTGGGGAGGAAAATATCACTATAAAATCGGATGATAATGAAACACGAGGTGAGGGTAGGAGAAGCAAAGATAAGATTTTAAATTCAGAAGGAAACCAATTGTTAGCTTTTTGCGATGCATTTGAACTTGAAATTCTGAATGGGAAATATGGGGAAGATAAATATGGAGAACTGACATTTATTAATAAAAATGGAAGTAGCGTAATCGATTATTCAATATGCACACAAGACATGATTCCAGTCCTAAGTAATTTCTGTATAGTTTCCAGAATCGAATCACACCACTTCCAAACAAACTTATTATAAATATGAAAGGTATTAGTGAGACAGTTAATGATGAGGTGACAACAATATTGCTGCCAATTACACGTTTCAGGTGGATCGAGGATCTGATAGAAGAATTTATCAGGAGTTTGGAAACGTTAATACAGGATCTGCAATTAAATGATCTTAGCGGGGAGGAAATTATTAAAACTTTGACAGAATGTTTTCAAAAGCAGGGGAAAAATTCAAGGTTAAATACGCAATGGACCAGAAGGGCAAAGGGTGGTACAATAATGCATGTAGAAAGAAGAAGAAATTTGTCGAAAGTAGTCTTTTAAAGTTTAGAAAAGAAAGCACAGATGAAAGCAGAAAAATTATGCGCAAGAGAGAAAGGAATATAAAGAATTATTAGGAGAAACAAAACTAGCATGGCAAAAATAAGAAATTCGAAGAAGAATGAGAGTCGCGACTGAAAGTGGGAACATTGCGGACATATGGAAAGCGATAAGGGAACTCAAAGTAAAGTCCATAAATCGGACAAGAATAACGCCCGGGGAATGGAGAAGTTAATTACTTTGATAGGGTGCTGGGAAATGAGAGGTTAAGATATAATCAAGGAAATATAGTTGAGATCCCTGACTCAATTCATATTCAATTACTGGATCAGGATATTTCGAAAAATGAAGTGGTTTCTTCCATTAAATCTTTAAAGAATGGTAAAGCACCTGGACTTGATGGAATACCAGGGGAATTCTTGAAAAATATGATATCATCCAATTAATTATTAGACGTTTTGAAAACTGCGTTCAACAAACTTTTTTAATGGAGGAGATTATCCGGAAGCCTGGGCGACAGGTGTCATCCAACCGCTATACAAAGGGAAAGGTGGGGCACAGATACCAGAAAGTTACAGGGGAATTTGTCTCTTGTCAGTGTTCGGAAAAATATATTGTAAAGTACTTTACGAACGAATAAGACAATGGGCTAAAGAGAACAATAGGCTCTCAAAATATCAGGCAGGTTTTAGAGAAGGGTACGCCACGGTGGACAACGTATTTGTTCTGAGAACATTAATTGATGACAATCTGAAAATGAAGGGGGGTAAATTATTTTGTGCATTCATTGATTTTAAGATGGCATTTCATACTGTGGACCGAAGCGCACTTTGGGAAAAATTAAATCGGAAAGGATTGTCTCATAAAATGATACATGCTTTAATGTCAATTTATAAATATGTTAAATTTTATATAAAAGTAGACCAAGGGCACATTACAGAGAGCATTGAAGCCAATCGGGGAGTGAGACAAGGTTGCATTTTATCACCAATGCTATTTAATCTATTCGTTGAAGATATTGTAGACGTAATGCTAGAAGGAGATATTGAGGCTCCGGAGATAGGAAATGTTAGAATCCCAGTCCTGTTGTATGCAGATGATTTAATTATCTGTTCCAAGACAATCAAGGGATTGCAAAGAGGTCTTGACCTACTGGAAATATACTGTAGGATTGGGGATTGACTGTAAATGTTAGTAAGACAAAAACAATGACCTTTAAAAATGGGACGGTTTATGGTAGAGCAGAAAAATGGAAATACAGAGATCAAGTACTTCAAAACGTGAAACATTTTGAATATCTTGGTACGACATTACAAATGAACGGGAAGTGGAAAAAACATATTGATATAGCATTATTTAAAGGGAGGGGACAACTTAACAGTGTACTCGGTATTCTGGGTCGAGTGCCTGATATTCCAGTCAGCACATTAGAAAAATGTATGGAGCGATGGTCAGGCCAGTAATGCACTATGGTAGTGAGATTTGGGGTTTCCAAAGAACGGAAGTACTAATTAAGGTATATACGCATTTTCTAAAATATATTACAGGACTTAGTAAGGCCGTTTCTAACTGTGGAATTTTATATTATATGAATTCGGGTCATTCCAGGACGACATTAACTGTAAAATTCGTGTACTCAAATACTGGTTGCGAGTAATCCAAGGTGAACAAACAATCCTTAGAGCAATTTGTTACGACGACCACCAAATTAAAAACATAGATGTTAAATTTTGGGCAGACGAGGTTAGGAGAGAAACCAAAAGATTGGGATGGGCTGGATATGGGAAAAAAGGGACTGAAAATCGCAAGAACGTGTGGAGAAAAATAAGGAGGAGGTACTTAGATATAAACCAACAAGATACTTTCGCCGAATGTACAGGAAAACGCTCACTGTGTTTACAAAGAGACCTAAAACACGTCTGGGGAAAAGAATCGTATATACTCAACCTAGGATTTAAGGAGAGATGAGGGCTTGCTTGGTTTAGGCTAGGGGCATGGAAATTTCTAAAAATTAGCGACGATCACGATATGCGAATATGTCCAATGTGCGGGAACTTTGAAGATGAGATACATATATTAGGAAAATGTAATGATTTAGAATATTGGAAAGATTTCTAAATTCAAATCGGGAAAGATTGGCATGCTACGAGTTATTGGTAAATCCAAAAAATTGGATAAACCTCGGTAATTTCTGGACAAAACGCGAAAAATAAGGACAACACTCATTCATGAATAAATATATGTTATCAAAATGCAATACCATTAATTATTAACAATTATATATAAATTAATTAGTGTATAATGCTATTGTGTTATTACTTAATTGTAATATTATTGTGTTTTCTTTATGTAATTGTAATGTTAATGTTTTTAGTGTATAATTCTATTGTGTTATTAGTGTATAATGCTATTGTGTTATTACTTAATTGTAATATTATTGTGTTTTCTTTATGTAATTGTAATGTTAATGTTTTTAGTGTATAATTCTATTGTGTTATTATTTAATTGTAATATTATTATTGTGTTTTCTTTATGTATTGTAATGTTATTGCTGTTTTTGTTGTTTATTTTTCTTTACACTAGTACCAATTATTACTTTATTGTAACGGACTGTCAACAGCACATACGGCTTACTGCCCGTGCGACCCATATTTGTAAATAATATTGTAAATATCTTACTTTTTGTCTAATAAAGTCCTACTACTACTACTACTTAGAGCCGTTGCGAAAATTTGAAAATTGCCGCCGCTGGAGCGATTTTTAAATTGTAGGTCCAGGTAAATCACCGCTATTATCAATAATTATTGATTTTGCCGGTTAACTAAATCAATCTTACTGTTTTATCCCGAATTCTTTCCGGATTCGCTAAAAACATTATGATCTGTAAGTTATTTGGTTAGTGTATGATGGTAGGAACACTATTGCTATATTGACGGCTCCTGCATTATCTTCAGAACTTCTTTATCTTTACAAAGTTCTACAGTCTCTGGGGGTGAAGATCATTAACGTCTCCCACATCTTAAGGAATATTAATCAAAATTAAAGTATACAATTATTAAATATTTACCTAAAAGGTCCGTCTCCTCAACTTTATTACTTATTAGCTAATACCCGCGTGCGCTGCTACGCATAGATAAATGAACATTAATGTCCTTTTATGTTTAATTGAATACGTAAAAGGAAAAATAATTATAATTTATACTTTTGGATACTCCCTGCTCATTACCCAGCGTTGCCCGGGAATCTACTTATCCTCATCTTTTGGCATATATGAGCTGAAATATGAAAATTGATGTGTGTTATATTTACTTAAATAAGTAAAAGGAACATTTTATATCGTAATTATTTTTACATCCTCTATCCCTTTGGGAATCAAACCAAACGATCAAAGTGAATGTTAGAGACTGTATGGAGCAAGCCATGGTGACAAGCAAATTGTGCTCATAATTACATGATATGAACTTTTGAACTTGTATTTTTTTGTATTTACTCTTTGAATTTGTCAACCGCTCTGGTTTTGGAGTAACTCAGTTACCTGGGATGCAGCAGACCCGGTTTCGATCCCAGGTCGGGACAAGTTTTCTGAGTGAGATTTCTCGGAGTTTTTCCTCACCCGTAAAGTATATATTAGTAAAATTCAAGGCCAAAATAGTTCTCGAAAACAATTCTCCCGCTATTATCACCCAATGACATTTCCCTTGTTCAGTATGATTGCATGCGTGAATTATATATCTTTATATAAATGTTCAAGTTATCTTGGAAGGGCGCTGGTATTGAGCTGATCACTCATCCAGGGAATCCCTCTGTCTTGTGTGATCAGAAAAGTATGTGAATAATAGTTATAAATCATCTTGTGACAGATCGTGTGCCTGGGAGGTGTGGAACGAGAAAAGTGTCTGCCTACATGGAAAATATTAACCTAAGGAAAAGAGAAAGAATACTTACTTACTTACTCACTGGCACTATCGAACCCGTAGTTTCATGGCCGCGCGGACATAATCTCTCCATACATCCCTATCCTGACCAAAGCTTTCCAATCATTCCATGTATAATCTACTTCCCTCAAATCATAGTTAATGTTATTCTCCCACCTCATTCTTGGTCTACCAACTTGGCGTTTTCCTTCTGGCTTTCCTACAAGAAGCTTCCATGCAAGTCTTTCATTCCCCATTCGTGCCACATGTCCTGCCCATCGCAGTCTACGAGACTTAACTCTTCTTATTATATCTGGCTTCCTATAAACACCATGTAGTTCATTATTATTTAGTCTTCTCCATTCACCTGTCTGTTCATCTCTCTTTGGTCCAAAAATTTTCCTAAGTACTTTCCCATATAATATAACTGGCAAAATAATAGTTTTATATATTTTCAGTTTAACGTTTTTTGAAAGGAGTTAGGATATCAAGAGTCTCTGCAATGCATAATAGCACGCATTTCCAGAATTGAGCCTATGTTTAATTTCTTTGTGCATCTCACTCCTATTTGTGTTTATTGTTTCTAGGTATTTGAATTCAGCCACTTCCTCAAAATTTCCCTGATTTGTCATTAGCTGTCCATTTTCATTATATAATGTATTTCTACGTGTGAAAGAGAAAGAATATTTAACTTTTTAATTGAAATAAGAAAATTCATAATTGAAAATATGTTTGTAGCGAGAGTCTTCCTAATCTGCCCCTGCATTAATAAATAAGTCATCAAGATATTTGTAAATGCGTAACAATGATTAATCATAACTTGCGAATAATGAAATTCCGCTAAAAACGTGCTTTGTAATGCTTCGCAGGTTTCCATTTCTTGTGATTAAAACAGGGATTGTGTTTAACATAGAACACGACTGCAGGCTTCTCTCTTCTTCACTCAAGTCATAATATTTTCAATAAATTCGAAAATTAAACACAGCATTATTTTCAATAAATTCAAAAATTAAACATAGCATTATTTTCAATAAATTCGAAAATCAAACACAGAATTATTTTCAATAAATTCGAAAATTAAACACAGCATTATTTTAAGCAAACTTAAAAATCTTGTAAGGCTAATAACTAACTCACTAGCACTATTGAACCCGTACATTCTTGGCCGCGCGGGCATAAGCTCTCCACACATCCTTATCCTGAGCTAATGTTTTCTAATCATTCCCTGTATAATCTATTTCTCTCAAATAATGGTTAATTTTATTCCCCACCTCATTCTTGCTCACGATTTATTTATACCATCTCATTCTTGCTCACGATTTATCCAATTCCTAGTGTCCCACTACTTCATAACATTCATTGTTCCTGGGAACATGTCCTTGTGTTTCAGCCTTTGGCATGAATATCCTGAAGTGTCCCCGCCCAAAGAACCGAATGGGAAACTATTTTAACTCCGGAAAATTTTATCCCAGTTGAACACATGTCCGCATTTCTTGACGGTTATATTTTTACGGTGAACGATAGTCACTCTTTCGACCAAGGAACTTTCTTCGTCTGGCTTCGACCTGTCCGGCATGGGTAACCCTTTCGGTAGCGATGCTACCACCGGCATAGCTCTCGGGGTCATTAAAGCACGCAAGCCACTCCATCACGACAAGGCAAACATATCATAGCCTAATATAAAATTTATTTACAAAATAAAAATTACAAACGAATTTCATACAATTTTAAATTCTAATAAATAGAGATCAAATACAGTTATTTTATTTTTCAATATTTTAAATCATACAAATTATACTAAGAATAATTATGGTTTGTTATAGGCTACTCACATATTATAGTCCATTAAATTGGTGCATATAAATAACTAACTCACTGGCACTATCAAATCAGTAGGTTCATGCCCGCACATAAATTCTTCATACTCTACTTCCTTTAAATTATGATAATATTATTCTCCCAAGTCACCTCTGGGCTGTCTGTTGAACGTTTTCACTCTGGTTTTCCTACGAGCAGTTTTCAATTTCCTCTTTCATTCCCCATTTGCACCATATATTCTGCCCATCGTACTGTACGAGACTTCACTATTCTTATTATATCTGGTTTCCCATAATGATTGTGTAGCTCACCTGTCGGTTCATCTCTCTTTGGTCCAAAAATTTTCCTAGGAACTTTATTCTCAAATACTCGTAATAAACTTTTTAATAACCAGGTGGTTCCCCGTCTGGTGTTACCCAATTGTTCTAAATTTACTTCGTTTGGCTCACGCAACCATCTAATTATTTTCTCATTTAAAGTAAGAATCCATGTTTCGAATCTACATATTTTAATTGGGTTTATAAAATTTTAAATGTTTTAGTTTAATATTTTTTAGAGAAGTTGGAATTCAAGAGTCCCTGTAATGTATAATAGCATCCATTTCCAGAATTGGGCTTATGTTTAATTTCTTTCTGCAACTCATTGCTATTTATTTTGGACCAAAGAGAGATGAACAGAGAGGGAATGGAAAAGACTGCATAACAGTGAATTACCTGATCTTTATAGGAAGCCAGACATAATGATAACAGTTAAGTCTCGTAGACTGCGATGGGCAGGACATGTGGCACGAATGGGGAATGAAATACGTGTATGGAAACTTCTTGTAGGAAACCCAGAGGGAAAACGCCTAGTTAATAGACCGAGAATGAGGTGGGAGAATAATATTAACTATGATTTGAGGGAAGTGGATTATACAGGGGATGATGGGGAAACATTAGTTCAGGATGGGGATGTATGGAGAGCTTATGTCCGCGCGGCCATGAACCTATGGATTTGATAGTGCCATTGAGTTAGTTAACTCATTGCTATTTATAGCGATTATTTCTAGGTATTTGAATTCATCCACTTCTTCAAAATTTCCCTTAATTTTCATTAACTACCCATTTGGTTCATACAGTCTCTAATATTCAATTTGGCGGTTTTATTTGATTTCCGGAAGGGTTGGGTGTACATTTGGATATGTTTACTGTGTATTGTGACATCCTGTACTGTCTTCAGCGATGGCCTTGTCATTCTGATATATAATGACAGATCAAAGAAATTGTGCCACATGTACGTTTGAAAAGATTATTGCCATTTTCCTGAAGCAAATTTACAAAAGTAAATAGGATAAAGCAATGAAGAGGAAATAAATTAATGTAAAAAAAAGAATACTGTAATAAAATGTAAGATATTCTTCATATGCATGTTGGCTGAGTGTCTTAGGCTCCATGAAAGTTTTTATTTAATTTGAGATAGAGGTTTAAACTCTGAATGTATGAATAAACTGCTTTATGACCTATTTAAAAATAACGGTCCACAATGACAGAGATCGGAACGGTTAGGCAAAGGTCCAGGCTACATCAGAATCAAAACATTTGACGATGTAGTTAAACGAACAAAATATATCTCTTTGTTTTAAAAGTACGCTAAACGTTTCACTCTTTTTTGAAGTTGTTTTTATACAACTTCAGAGAACTTGGGTTAAAAACATATCAATTCATGATACGATATTGGATAAGAGTGAGAAAGACTGAAAAATAAAATCTTTCAGTGGACAAGAAATATATCGCATTCATTAATCAATGTTAAATAGTAATGTGATAGGGATACGGCGCAAAAAGTGGACATCCGAATTTCGAGATAATTTTGGTTTTAAAATGAAGCTTAGGACCTCTAAACATGAAAACACAAAAAAAATTGCGGACCATCCAGGAACAAAACAATAAAATAACATTTTATAAGCACAACAAAATACAAATTTCACTAGTTTACTTACGACACACCCCCAATTCGATATAAATTCGGTATTAAAATAAAGCTTAGAATCACCAAAGATGAACACACGAGAAAATCTGCGGCCCATCATCAAATAAAATATGTTAGAGTAATAGTTTCTTATACATAATTAGGTTAGGTTTGCCTTTAGTTTCTTACACATATAGTATAATTTCTTTACATACCTGTAATGTAATATTGTCTAAATGCCATTCTATTTATTACTTTCACAGGTTTGAGTAATTTAAATGAGTTAGGTTATTATACATGTATTCTAATAAATTATATTATAAATTTCGAAGATGTTATAAATAAGTGGCATCTATTTATTGAATATTTTCTAAGGGCTAATTTGCCGTTGTTCATTTTCGAGAAATGCGCACGATGACGTATCGATTATTATCGGCAATCGCTTCAGTTAAAATATTTTTTCTTAAGAAACTCTACATTAAGATGTGATTTTTATTAAATTTCAAAATCTTTGCCATGTAATTTTGGAAATATAACATTTACAAATACAGCAGCGCACTTTTATTACAATAAAATATTTATTCTATTTTCGCATCTCTATTGAAGAAAACATGTGTTTTCACCCTGGACTATCACGCTATACAGGGAATAGTGCTGTATAAATTGTTATTTTACAGCTTTATTTCTGGATGGTCCGCAAATCTTTTTCATGTTTTCATCTTCGACGTTCCTATGCTTCATTTTAAAACAAAAATTATCTCGAAATTCGGATGTCCACTTTTTGCGTAATGTGATAGTGTATAATAAGTTACATAGACAGTGAATCTCATTATCTGAACCCGCCAATATATTCACCGCTCTAACCTTGTATCTCCCTGGTTAAAAAAAATCCTTAGTACTTTGTTCTTTAGTTCTCAAGACACGTTTTCCCTACATTTTATGTAGTAACTATTTCTCAAGAGTATGTAGTAAGTTTAAGATCTGATTACGTATTTTTGTTACTAACCAACACAACAAAATATAGAGAGTAAATATAACATATTATGTTTACTACACGCGAGATAATCCAAGAACTAGATAAGAGAGACTTACAAAACTGCCTGCTTTCCAAGCTTCTTTCCATATTTCATTTATTCATCAAATTCAATTCTGGAATAATACCGTGCGTCCAACCCACAGACCTGCCGACACGCACGCTCCAAGCGGTATATTCTTTCTGAATCTCTTTATAACCGCAGCCAGCCGCCCGGCTGGGATCGGAACATACGTACACTGCCGCTCAAAAACAATGAGCGCTTGAAACTTTCAGTCTCACGTCTTCCGCACGGCTCATGCGAAGTATTGTTCACACGATTAAGCAGTATTTAGGAAGATTAAATTCACTTATTTCGTTCAGTAGTTTCAAATATGTTACAGATCACACCGGATACTTATGCTGAGACTCAGAAATTAATATATGCATAAATTCAACAGAGATATGTAAAGTAAGAATAAAAACTTACTAATAATTTGTAGCCTATATAAACAGGACGACAAGAAATGCACACTGTCTTGTCAGAGTTACATAGCGTAGAAGGTTAACGCAAGAATCATAATGGACTTTGCATTGCATTGGTATTCACTTCGAATCCCATGGAGTCCCTTTTTTTCGATACCGGTGCAGTTTTTTTATAAACAGATTTTTCAACATATATGTAGCAAATTATTTTTTTCCTGCAAAAGATTATCCGTCTATACAATATACTAGCTTAATTCAACAAATATCAAACAGGAGAAAGCACTAGCAGACAATGGTCGATTTACCACCTAATAGAGAAAAGGTAAAACTATGGCACATAATGTCATTCGTATATTTAATTTAGTATTCACTTTAAAACAAATAATAGAGAAGCGAAGAGAATTCACCTTAGAGACGCACATCCTCTTTATGGATTATAAGAAAGCTTTTGATAAAGTGTGTAGACCAAAATTATGGAACATATTAAGTGAAAAAAGGAATTCCGCTACACTTGATAGCAGTAATTAAGAAAATATATGAGGAAACAAAAATAAAAATAAATCAAAGGGAACAAAGGTTGTCCACTTTCAACCACTCTTTTTAACATTTATTTCGACGACATGATAAGATCATGGAAGCAAATGACGACTGGAGGAATTAACTTAGGAAATATAGTAATAAAAACAGTTGCCTTTGCACATGACCAGATTTTAATAGCAAAAACAGAGGACGAACTACAAATAATGCTATATAAACTAAATGAAATATCAAAATAATACAACATGGAAATATCCTCACAAAAATAAAAAACAATGGCCTTCAAGGGCGCTCATCCAGTTCGGACAAAGATAATATTAGAAAATAAACCAATAGAACAAGTGGTAAGATATAACTTCCTAGGTTGCGAAATACCATACACAGCGGAAACAGATATAAATAACAAAATAATAAGTTTAATTATAATAACAGGAACACTAAAAAGAACTTTGAAAAATAAAGCCAGGAAAGACTCTACAATGAAATTATACAAGACGATGGCAGTGCCTATTATTACTTATGGATCCGAAACATGGACAGTGACAACACAACAATCAGCCATAATACAAGCTGCTGAAATGAGATTCCTCAGACCAATAGCAGTATATCAAAGAACAGACAAAAACATAACACAGAAATAAGACAACAATTAAAAGTAGAGGAATTAAACACAACAATAGTGAAATACAGAACAACCTGGAAATAACACTTGGCAAGGATGACTGAGAATAGAATACCAAAAGCGGCATACAACTATTCACCACGAAGAAGAAGAAGTTTGGGAAGACCAAAGAAACGATGGAAAGAGCAGCAATTTGGAGCCGGAACAGGCTAGTAAATAAACCTAAACCGTGAAGAAGAAGAAGAAGAAGAAGAAATTTAATTTAGTAGGCCTATGGTATGTTAAGAAATTTAATATATATATATATATATATATATGTATATGGATAAATTGCACAATCCTGTGTAGATTAGATTAGATTAGATTAGATTAGTATATGCCCTGTTTTAAATATAAAATGTTTGCAAAATTGTACACACATTCTTCAAATAATGTTTTGACATATCTCAGATGTTCATAAACAAACATAATATAGAACTCTTCCCCTGCGTTCATTACTTTTGAAATAATCCGTGACAATTTTGGACACAGAAGATCTACGTTTGCATTTCGCAATTGTATTTCCGCTGCCGCAGTTGGAAGAGAGCTTGGAGCTTGGCAATAAGGTGGGTCAGTCGTTTAGGGCTAGGCAGAGAATCAGAAATCGCATGATTCCTGGAAGGCCATGAATTTCTTCCCGGAGATAGGACGCGAGTTTAATTAGGTGTCACTCATTTGTAACTTCTCCTGAATTAATAGTCAGTTCCTACTTTTCGGTCTTCGCAGCAACAGCTAGGAGACGTGTCAATATATAAGGTTAAGATCCCGTCGAGCTGCTAGGAAGGTTAAATTGGATGATGATCAGATCGTGGAACGTCTAGCCTTCCCTTTACTCGAGAGGACTTCGATTGGAGCAATGCGATTTTCTCTGACAAAGTAACCGTCTCGAGTACGAACGAAGGTTCCATCCATGAATATCGCATGGATGGCTACTGATATGATATGTGTATTCTGTTGGGAAGTCGTATCGAATAAGCGTATTATGTTAGGGTGGATGTCGTTCGATGGAACAGGAGTTCTAAAACATATCAACGAAAGTTCAACACGGCTGCCTATCTCCATAATTTGGAGAACGTATTAATTTCTTTCTCTCATTATTCCGAAGGAATGCTTGTGTTCCAACAGGGATAGCTATCTGGTCGACCATGATCTTCGGATTCAACGATGATTTCGTGGGAGGGGTAATTTCCATCTCTTAGATCACCCTCCCATATCACCTGATAGGAACCCGATAGAACACGTGTAGGTGATAGTAAAGGCAGCTTTACGCTACAAATGACAAGGATCATACCGTAGCCGGGACGAATTGTGGAATAGAGTTGTTGATGCATGGGAAGAGGTGGCATTGGATCAAGAATTTATTTATTTCGTTTATTTATTTCGTCTATTTCATTCTATACTATCTCCGAATAAGACTTTTATTTTAAATTTTCCAAGTCCAGCCTGATAATAGTCCTCAGATGTAGGGCTATAAACAATTCCACATAAGTAACATTATGTTGTATTTAAAAAGGACGAATATATGCAAATAGGAAATACAAAATAAATAAATAAATATATTCCACCGCAGTTTGATTACACAATGAATCAATAAGAAATGAACTGGAGATAATTTCAATAGTTGATAAACTAGAAGAGCACAAATACCAATGGAAAGAACATTTAGACAGAATAGACAATACAAGATTACCCAAAAAGATCAACACCTACAAGCCACATGAAAAAAGATATTTGGGACGGCCAAGGAAACAATGGACTTGAGACCGGAACAGGTCGCATTGGCCTAATCCTGGAAAGGAGAAGAAGAAGAAGAAGTTTGAACCCTAGACTTCTAGCACTGAGCTATATGTTAATCTATCGTATTGTCACTAAATGGGTGAATTTCAAGGAAGAACAAAAACTGAGCATTACACTGACTTGTCATACAATTCGTACTCTTGTGAACCGAGCTCTAAAACTTATGTATTTTAGCGACCAAGACTCCGCTCATTCTTTCTGAGTGGCAATCTACGTTACAAGGGACACTACATACTACCTTTCAGAAGAGAATCTTCAATTTTGCTAAGCTTGCTGCAAAATATTTTACGTTAAAAAGGTATAATACAGAGTGTCCCATTCAAACCTCTCACATTTTAATTAATCATAACTAACAAAGTATGCGTAATTATGAAATGAGGTTGGTATTAAACAAAACAGAAACTCAAAGAATTTTCATTGCCACACATTAAAACATCTCTATATGTGCACCATTTCTTCAATATTTTCTTCTGAAACACGGGTACGAGACCCCTTCTGATTCTTTTTTAACGCTTCCAGTCGCCTTAATGGTCTTTCCCATCAGGTGCATTTCCTCCATATTCTCTCCGGTAATTTCTTTGCACTGTAATTATTCACTTCGTCTCTGCATACCAGGAAACAGTTTGGCTCGCCATTTTGTTTTATGCCATTAGTGTCCAACATACGACAGATGAATTAACTGCATCAACGAAAACAAAATTTCTTTGAGTTTCTCTTTCTTTTAATACCAACCTCATTTCATAATTCCGCATACTTTGAGAGTTATGATTAATTAAAATATGGGAGGTTTGAATGGGACACGGTGTATTATTACCATGCGATAGCCATGATTCTAAAACTATCATTCCTCACCCCTGCCTTCTACTTTTCCATTTTTCTGCTATTCATTTAGTTTATATCGTGGCGGCTCCGTGGTGTAAGCGATTAGACGTTCGTCTCTCACCGCTGGGGTCCCGATATCGAGTCTCGGTCAGTCCATGTAGGTTTAGTCGTGGACGAAACGGAGTTTGGGCAGCTTTTTCTCGCAGTTTTCCCCGTTTTTCCCTTCCACAAATTTCACTCCACTATTTCTCCACACTCATCTCATCCTTTTCGTTTCATTTGATTCATCCGTCCCTGTGACCGTGGGTTCAGGAGTGGCCGGCCGGCACCCTTGTAGTTCACAGACCTCTCTCTCTCTCTCTCTCTCTCTCTCTCTATATATATATATATATATATATATCTCATCATATCATTCCTCGACACGACCGTAAGTTCGACAAGAGTTGAGGATATTTATTTAGTTTATCGTCTCAAATCATCTTAAAATAATTTTGAGGTAAATGGAAAATAGTTCAAAAGATAATTAATTATGTTGCATGAGTGCATGCACTTTATAAATACACTAAAGTAATACATTCATTTAATATACACAAAAGTAATTTTAATTAGGATGATGGGTAAACGTAATTTCAATTTTGTGTAAAAAAATCAAACACAATTCATTAAACGCTATCTTCCATTTGTAATGCTTGTGGCTTGTGTGTTACACAGAGGTTCTCATTTTGACGACATAAATGACGTCAAGGAGTGTTTAATGATGTGCATTGTTAGATCGCTCAAAGCGAGTTGTAATTTGTAGCTTAATCTAACACCGGTACAGTGCTGCCATCTATTTGTAAGAGACGAAACTACTAATTGTTTAGAAACCTTAGCTTCGTCTAATTATGCTTATTTTGTGCGAGATCACGTGATTTGTGGTGTTCCCATATTCTGCAACACTTTTCATAGCACCTGGTTTAATGAAGCACGGGTTGCCTAATTACCAGACGTTAGTGCATATAAACACAATTTCAACTCTAAGTAAAGGTATGAAAATATTGAGTAAAGACAGTTTTATAGAAGCTGCATAAAGTTTTAAAATGTGCCAGAAATAAAATTACTTTTAATATGAGTTCGTAAAAGTGAAAATGTATAAATAACACGTACACATAAATATATTGTAAAAATAATAAGATCCAGACACGAGAGATCCAGATCGGTAATACTGACTGAAGTGATGTAGTGAATGTCTACAGAGAATCATACAGTTACCGTAACGCAACCCCTGAATCCTAGTTCCAATTTTCTTAACCGGATTTCCACATTTACTTTTCCCTGAGAGGTTATGAAAATAAAATAAGTTAATAGAGTAAAACGAAGAGAAATAAAAGTGAAACTTTAGGATTAGTTACAAGAAAATAATTATTAAAGAAAGTTTAAGGTACTAATTTCTTTGCAATTTGTTTAAAAAATAGTTTTTTTTTGCAAATGCCCCTGATTGTCTTTCAACATTCCAGGTGTTCTCTCCTGGCATGGCGTACTTGTAACCCACTTCTGAGATTGGGGTGCCTGGAAGGCGGGGTTACGTTGCCCCGATGATATGATGGGTGATGAAGATGATATTGGTGCGCCAGGAGAGTCGCTAATCCTAAACTTAAACTAAGATGAATATGAATGATGATGATTGCGATGGCCGTATGATTTCAGGGACCATTTGAGCCTTAAAGTTTTCCTGACATTTGTCTTACCAGGTGAGGAAAAACCCCGATAAAAACCTCACCCAAAAAAACTGTCCCGACCGGGGATTGAACCCGGGCCCGCTGCGTGACAAAGCAACACGCTACCTCGAGACCACAGCGGTGGACTTTAAAAAAATATGCAACATACAAAAATAACACTGAGCAACAAAAAAGAAACTTTTTTTTTGTCTCAGAAAGAAAAATATGTGATTCTGATAGTATGTTTTCTCCTGAATTCAAATATGATATCGGTTTTCTCCATCACGCAAGGTTTCCGAGAGACAGGAATTTATAATTTCAAACACTTCAATACTTTTGGTCGATGTGACTAATTTTTTATACTTACCAATATTGTTGTTATTGGAAGTAAGTCAACGTTCCCACATCTAACCTGGTTGCTATGCAAACAAAATAATCGCAATGCTGATATGGACTCAAAAGCACACGTTCGGTAAGTAAAATAAAACAAATCTTGAATGTTTTGTACATTAACTCGTATCTTTCTTTATACTTTTCCGGAATTAATGCAGAATATCCCACTCTCCAGGCTTCTTCAATTTCTCTATCATCTACCATGACTCCTTCCATAGTAAAATTATCAAACAGATTCTAATGACGGTACTACATATAAAAATGTCTCCACAACCAACAATCCTTGCTTATTATAAAACAAATGAAAAGCTACATAGCGACGATCACCAAACGTTTCTCATAGAAGTAATTTACATCCAAACAATATTTTAATTCATTTATTACTATATTTAATAAAGATTAGTAACATCGACCAAGAAATAGTATGCAATACACATGGGGTAAGCACGTAACAGATCCCGAAAATTGAAAAAACTCGGCGCAAGCGCCTCAATTTTTTCAAACTTTTTCTCGATCAGTAACAAGTGCTTACTTCACTTGTATCGCAATATACTATATACATTCGTAACTACGTAATATTCGAAAATTCGGACTCACCTGGAAAGTAAGAAATGACGATTTTCTGCTATATTTCGCCTGTGGAGCATCCTTCTTGATGGTCCAACAATAATTATTGTATTATAAGTATTATAATCGGCCCAGCATATTAGGGTTCCATTTGTCTTGATATATCTTTTCCACATAGCTGAAATCTCCTAAGTTGGCTCATTTGGTTTTATTTTACAATGGACAAATGGACGAAAAAAGTCTATTAAAAATAATTATTTAAATCCATTAATTGAAATTGAAATAAAAAAAATTGTGGGTGATGGAAAATTCCGAATACATATTTGAAAACACGATAAAAACTGCATTTAGTAGAACTATTTGCACTCATGAGACAAAAATCATGTTGATCTGTGTATTTTTTTCAGCTTATTATTAAGTTACGTGCATGAAAATTGTGTCACTAATAAAGCAAGTCTTCCTGAACATAATGACACTCTGGTTAACTTTTAGACACATTTCGTCATGCGTAATTTAAAATAAAAAAAAAGAAAATAAAAAATCCAACTTCTTAAAAGTATTGTCTAGGTACAATTTTCTCAAAAACTACTTATCCAATTGTTTCCAAAATGTAGTATGTTATTTTCCATATTTCATTTGACAATAATCAGGTTTGTTTGTGTTCACATATGGATTGTGATTTATTTTTAAACAATTCAAAGCCTTTTTTTGTTAAAAATGTTGCATATTTTTTTTTATTTCAAACACTATCAATAGCACAAAGATAAATGTACCTTATTATATTACCTCTTTAAACTGTATATCTATGCCAAAAAAATATTTTCTTATCTTTCAAAATTTGACAAAATTTGACAAAATACAAGTTACGGGAAAATTTAAAAAAAAAGTGCACATTAGCAGAACACAGAGACGTCATTTTTAAAAATTAATTTTTATGGGTTTTAATGTCTACAATCGACAGAATAATATTACACATCTATAAAACAGAACTTCCTGGATTTAAGCAAAAAAAAAAAATAGATTTTTTAACCCAAATAAATACTGCGTGCCCTTAAGAATATTTATTTGCATTATGAGCATGAGATTCTAAAATCCACATTCACGCGGCTCGCGGTCCACAGCTAATTCATTCCGATATAATTACCGAGACCGAATGGAAAGTAATTAGTTATCATTGTAACAGTTATTAACTCTACTTCGTTTTCATTAATAAATGAAATAGAAATAATAACCGTTATGTGAAATTTATTTTATATCATCATTAATTTTGTATGTTTATTGCGTTTCTCTACAATTTGTGATATTGCAATTATTTTTTTAATTTGTTCTATGGTAAATAACACAATTTATATTTTAAGTGTTTCAATGCAATCAAATAAGTTAATGTATATTTAAATTAATCCGATTTAAATATATTACCAGTTGGCAGTGCCCCTGACTAAGTGTGTTATACTTCATAGAAGTTTTTGGAAACCTAACTAATGTTGCAATTATTGAATATTATACAAAAACCATTTGCCTAAAATCATGTAACTATTTATTATAACTATTTCACTGGCAGTATCGAACCCGTAGGTTCATGACCGCGCGGACATAAGCTCTCCACACATCCTCATCCTGTGCTAATGTTTTTCAATAATCCATTATAGAATCTTTCTTGTAAGCCCTTCTTTCCCTCAACGAAATGTATGCACTCTCCCCTACAGGGAGGAAATTGAACCATACTAATTTAGTTACACTTTGTTTCGTATAGATGTCAATGGAGTGGCCCGTAGTCAGCGTTCCGCCTCATGGTGACATCTACGAAACCAAGGTAGTACTAGGACGGGAAAATTCGGTATATTTTGCTTAGAGGCCTTTCATTCAGGCTTAAGGATCTTTTACCAGCCTGAAAATCTTCTAGACTCGGGACCCACGGCTTAAAGTCCCTCCCGGAAGACTTGTTCCTTGGATTTTTCCGTCATAAAAATCCATCGACCCCGGCCGGGTTTGAACCCACGACACTCGGGACCAGAGGCAAGGAGCATAACCACTAGTCCACCGCGGCCGATGAGGTTTATATTACTGATATTATTTTAATGTTTTGCAACTTCACATACTCTCATTCGGTGTCTTGCTTCAAGTGTTAGTTGCTGAGTTTGTACTACAACCACATACGGTAAAGGGTCTTTTTCATCGTACAACCACATTAACTGACAGAGAACGAAATCTAAATATGGCAGATTGAACATTAATAATAGTGATACAATATGTTTTATTATGAATATTCCATAATACAGTCTTTCTTCTACAACCCAAACTGATTTGTCGCCAGAGCAGCTTCTTCCCTCAAATCTCTAGCTTCAATACTTCTCCTCACTCCATCCATCCAACGTTCTCTAGATCTGCCTCTTCCACTTCTTCCATTAGCTATCAAATCAAGTTTCTTCTTTGGTATTCTATCTCCTTCCATCCTTATGAGATGTCCATACCATTTCAAACGTTTTCTTCTATTTTTTCTAGTATGATTTTTTTTTAACTTGCGTAATTTCCCTTATTGTGCTGCTTCTGGTTTTACCCCATTTTGACATTCTTGTCGATCGCCTCCAAAAATCCATTTCTACAGCTAACAGCTTGTTGCCTCGTTTTCTACTTACTGTCCAGGTTTCAGACTCAAATAATGAAATGCTTTGTAACATAACTTGTAATATAGTTACAATCCATCCATCCACAGTAATTCTGCCCGAGGGCAGGTCTTTAACTTCAATCATAGCATACTCATGTTACGCTTTGCAGATTTACTAACGAATTATAGGTGTGGTGGTAGCTTGCCGTTGTTTTCAACACCGGTGAAGGATGATGATGATAATGATAAGGATGATCTTCGGGGACCGTTGGGTCCACGCTTCCTCACATTTGTCTTAGAGGTGAGGAAAAACCCCGAAAAAACCTCACTCAGGAGCCTGTCCCGGCCGGGAATCGAACCCGAGCCCATTGCGTGGCTAGGCAGCACGCTACCTCTAGACCACTGAGGTGGACATAGTTATAATAATAATAATAATAATAATAATAATAATAATAATAATAATAATAATAATAATAATAATAATAACAACAACAATAATAAAAACAATAATAACAACAATAATAATAACAATAATAATAATGTGTCCACCGCTGTGGTCTCGAGGTAGCGTGCTGCCTTGTTACGCAGCGGGCCCGGGTTCGATCCCCGGTCGGGGCAGTTTTTCTGGGTGAGGTTTTTATCGGGGTTTTTCCTCACCTTTAAGACAAATGTCAGGAGAACTTTAAGGCCCAAACGGTCCCCGAAATCATATGGCCATCATCATCATCATCATCCTTAACATTATCATCATCATCATCATCCTTCACCGGTGTGGAAAGCAACGGGAAGCTACCTCACCTACAATTCCCCAGTAAAGCTGCAAGCATAGCATGAAAATGCTATGATTGCAGTGAAGGACCTGCCTTCGAGCAGAATTACTTGTTAAAAAAATAATAATCTAATATATAAAAATATTTGTTCGTTCGTACTTTATGCGCGGCCATACCGTTGATCTGATTGTGATGCGGCTTTTTGCAAAATGTTCAGGAGATTCCGGGATGAACATAGGCTATAAGAGAGTTGTGATACTTAACTCCTACACCCTTAAAAATCGCCCTTTGTTGTGGAAAACGTGATAAAAAAGTAGCTCTTTGGACGCTTAAATGGCTTACGCTGCCTAAATCATAACAAATACACAAACATTAATGTACACAGAATTGAATATCTCAAAAAGCTTTACAAAAACGCCCGTGACAGCATATGTTTATCTCTTACGGATGACACACAATAACCATTTTTGTCTTTCATTGATGCCAAGAAGATCGAGACAAGTACGTAGATTCCTGTGCAAGCATAGCAGCACATGAAGGATATTCTTTTACGGATAACTCACAATAACGAATTTTATATTTTAGCTCATTTATGCCAAGAAGATCGAGATAAGTAGATTCCCGGGCATCACAGGGTAATCAGCACGGGGAATCTTAAAATACTTACGATATACATATATATATATAATTATTTTTCATTTTATTTATTCAACTAATCATAAGAAGTACATTATTTTTTGTCTTTCAGCTCATTTATGCCAAGAAGATCGGGATGAGTAGATTCCCGGACAACGCCAGGTAAACAGCACGGGGCATCTAAAAATAATTACGATATATATTTTTCCTTTTACTTACTTAAATAAACACAAAACACATTAATTTTCGTATTTCAGCTCATTTATGTCAAGAAGATCGGGATAAGTAGATTCCCGGGCAACGCCGGGTAATCACCACGGAATATATAAAAATATAAATTTATAATTATTTTTCCTTTTAGTTATTTAACTAAACGTAATAGTACACTAATTTTCAGCTATTTAGGGGTAGCAGCGCACGTCAGGTATTAGCTAGGAATAATAGTAATAATAATAATAATAATAATAATAATAATAATAATAATAATAATAATAATAATAATAATAATAATAATAATAATGGCTAATTTTACCTGTTGGAGTTTCTTCATAAGATCTTCTCTTCCACTTCAGCAGGGTAAAATTATAAGGACATTAACTGCTATAAATTATCTACATTTATTAAAACATGGAGATAATAGGCTTAATCAATATGTAAGTGACAAAGAATATACAAAATAGTTTTAATTATAATAATAATAATAATCATCATCATCATCATCATCTACTGTGGAGGAAATTGGTATAAAGGCACTAAATTTTAGTAGTAAAACAACCTGAAATATTTATGCAAATACCGTATGTGTGTCATAACTTCATACAGGTTTCCACATTTTGTATTTATTATATACGTAAATATTACCGTAAAAACTAAGAAAACGCTGTCCTAGGGGTGGCTCTTATAGAGACATAAATGTAAACAAAACACTGCAGTTACATGGAGACGACGTGTCTGTGAGCATGGTTCATCAGTTACAAGTCAGTAGTACGTACAATGCCGCGTGGAAAGCCTCTATAAAATGAAGAGAAATCAAGAGTTAGTGCCTTCAAGTAGATGGGCCTTTCCAATCGACAAATAGCTATGAAATTGGAGCTTCAAGATGCGCCATTGATAATTTTGTCAAACTGGGCTCACAATATGGAAAAAACGGGAAGTATGGACGGACCTGAAAATTGTCTGGGCGCACTAAACGTCTCATTTTACGTAAAGAAAAAGGTAAGAGTATGTTTTATTCTCAAATCCAGGCTGATTTGAAGTTGCCAGTAGCAGCCAGACGAGTAAGACAAATTCTGTCAGAAGACAAGAACCTAAAATTAAAAAAAAAAAATCTTAGTAAACCACCTTAGAATAATGCACATAAGACAGCTAGAATGACGTTTGCTGAAGAACACATGTCCTGGACCTTAGAATGGAATAAAGTAATATCCAGTGACAAGAAGAAGTTTAATCTGGACTTTCAGTATTACTGGCACGACCTCCGTACTGAAGAGCAAGTTAGAATGAGTAGAAACTTCGGTGGTGGAGGTGTTATGATTTGGGCAGCATTCTGCTTTAAAGGAAGATCGAAACTGGCATGGATACGCACCAAAATTAATTCTGAGTCCTGCACTGAGGAGCTTCTGGAGTCCGAATTGATACGAATGTATGAGGAATTTGGCGAATATCTAATTTTTCAGCCTGATAATGCTTCCATTCACGTGTCTGCGTAATCAGAGGAGTGGTTCAGGAAGAAAGAAATACCACTTTTGACGTGGCCAGTCAGAAGTCCTGATTTAAACCCGATTGAGAACTTATGGGGGATCCTGGCAAGGCGTGTGTATCGCAATGGACGGCAGTTTGGGACAGTGACTGAGCAGAAAAATATTACTCAGGAAGAGTGGGCTTCAATCTCAATGGAAGAAATAAACACCCTCATCAAGTCAATGCCAAAGAGAATCTTCGAAGTAATTAACAACAATGGAGGTTCAACTACATTTTAGAACTTAGTTGTAAACGTTGTGCTCAGTCTTTTTTGTTTAATCTGTGAAATACACAAAGTGCCTTTATACTAATTTCCACCCATATGTGAGAGTGGTTTCAGTTTTCATATACTTTTTTGGATGGAAATGAATAATTAATTTTGGCATTATTTGTGTGTGTTTTATACTCAATCACCTCCTAAGTTAAGATAGAAAAATGCCAAAGAAAGAGTAAATAAACTTGTGTTCACACTTCTAACAAGTGCCTTTATACCAATTTCCACCACTGTAGAACTTGATTAATTTATTGTGTTGATGTTGAAAGTGCAAAATGTAAAAGAATAATAAAATAATAATTATAACTTAATTATTATACTGTCTTAGGATATCTGTTTTTAGTTGGGCTGTCCTTGACATAGGAGGGTTGGAATTCGAGAGTTGGATGGCTGAAACAAGGGAGGATGAGGAATAGATGTTCGATGTAAAGGTACAGCTAGAGTTAAGTTATTTATCGATCATGAGACTGGATATAAGTGGGCAGCCAAACAGTTGTGACTTGTGCAACATTCCTCTCCACCTAAATAAATATAAACATAAATATAAGTACTTCCATATAATATGTATTTATCTGTGAAGTTTATACAGTAGAACACAAATTAGCAGGCAATCACCACGATAGAACTCTCTACATAAAGTCTCTCTACATTGTCTATCCACCGCTGTAATCTCACACACAGCGAGTCTGGATTTTTTTTTCATTTTTCCCTCAAGTGTAATGCAAATGTCAGGAAATTTTAAGCCCAAACGATCCCTGAACGTCATCTGGACATCATATGTTTATCATTATCACCATGTGTGAGTGAATGGCGTGTTTCGTCTTAATACTGTTTTTTCTCGGAGGAGGTTCTGGATTTGCTGATCACTCATTCGGGGAGGTCCTCCATGACCCTGTTTGGTCAGAAACGCATGTGTGTTTAAAATCCCTCTCCCGACAGGCAGTGCCACTCTAAGCCCGGGCGGTGCGTCTCCTTTCAGTTCACCTCGTGCGGAGGCGTAATCCTCAGTTCGTGCAGAGCCCGGTTCAATTGTGCAGTCAGTAAGAGGCTGGGTTGCAACTCCGCGAGCACAGGCTCCATCGTTGTCAGTAGATTTTTTGTAACGTCGGTAATTTTAATAGGCCTACATCTTATTAGTATTCATTATTTCTTATAAGGCGAAAAAAAAGATATCCTATACCTGAGCGTTGGCTCGACGTTAGAGAGTTAAATGCCCGTAAACAAATAAATAAACAGTGTGACGATTAAACATAATAGTATATTGCGATACAAGAGAGATAAGCACTTGTTATTGATCGAGAAAAAGTTTGAAAAAAAAAAGGGGCGCTTGTGCCGAGTTTTTTCAATTTTCTTGATCTGTTACGTGCTTACCTCATGTGTATTGCATACTATTTTTTGTCGATGTGACTAATTTTTATTAAATATAGCAATAAATGAATTGAAATATTGGTTGGATGTAAATGACTTCTTTGAGAAAGAAATATTTGGCGATCGTTGCTATGTGGCGTTTCATTTGTTTTATTATAAGCAAGAATTGTTGGCAGGGGAGACATTTTTATATGTAGTACCGTGATTAGAATCTGTTTTGATAATTTTATTATGGAAGGAGTCATGGTAGATGATAGGGAAATTGAAGAAGCCTGGAGAGTGGGATGTTCTGCATTAATTCCGGAAAAGTCTAAAGAATGGTACGAGTTAGTGTACAAAACATTCAAGAAATGTTTTATTTTACTTACCGAACGTGTGCTTTTTGAGTCCAAATAAGCATTGCGATTCCTTCTGTTTGCATAGCAACCGGGTTAGATGTGGGAACGTTGACTTACTTCCAGTAACAACAATATTGTAAGTATAAGAAATTAGTCACATTGACCAGAAACGTATTAAAGAAAATAAGTAATATATAGAAATTAATGGAAGCAGGCCACATATATAAGTTACTATGGAATGTAATATGCTATTACTTTGTTTACTAAACAAGGACAACACAAACATTAAAAATCAAGATGAGGGATCCCAGAGAGTCACTTGTTAATGCGCTGCCAGTCGTCCTTTGTTAATTATAATCATTGACTGGCGTGCGGATGAAAAGAGTACATTAACGCCGCAAAAAAAAAATATATATAGTAAATATATTTGAATTGCTAATTTAACTGGTATATATATATATATATATATAATATAAAAAGAAAAATAAATGCCTGAGTCGGGATTTGAACCCGAATCTCTAAACTCTGTACGTTTAGCGCTCTAACCATCTGAGCCACTCAGGAATCCTAACACAAACATTTATTTTTCTTATTTATATATATATATATATATATATATATATATATTAATGTTTGTTCGTATATTTTATGCATTGCCATATAATTTTTTGCAAAATATTCAGGAGTTTCCTGGGAAGGTATTAGGCAGTAAGAGAGTTGTAATACTCAACCCCTTCACCCTGTGTAGTGAAAAACCTGAAAAAATAGCTTCTAGGACGATTAAATACCTTACGCTGCGTAAACCATAACAAATACATAAAATTAATGTACACAGATTTGTATATCTAAAAAAAAAACTTTACAAAAAATGTGGTACGGCATATGTTTATATTTTACGGATAACTCACAATAACCATTTTTGTCTCTCATTGTTGCCAAGAAGATAGGGATAAGTACATTCCTGGGCAAACGTAGCAGCACATGACGGTTATTCTTTTTACGGATAACTGACAATAACGAATTCTGCCTATCAGCTCATTTATGCCAAGAAGATCCGGATAAGTTGATTCCCGGGTAACACCGGGTAATCAGCACGGAGTATCTTAAAATTATTATGATATAATTTTATAATTCTTTTTCCTACTACTTACTCAACTAAACATAAAAAACACATTCATTTTCATCTTTCAGCTCATTCATGTCAAGAAGATCGGGATAAGTAGATTCCCGGATAACGCCGGGTAATCAGCACGGGGTATCTAAAAATAATTACGATACAAATTTATAATTATTTTTCCTTCTAATTATTCAACTACACATAAAAAACACATTAAATTTCGTCTTTCAGCTCATTTATGCCAAGGGTATCGGGGTAAGTAGATTCCCGGGCAACACCGGGTAATCAGCACGGCGTATCTAAAAATAATTAGGGTATAAATTTTTCCTTTCACTTATTCAACTAAACATAAAAACACATTAATTTTCACCATTCAGCTCATTTATGCCAACAAAATCGGAATAAGTAGTTTCCCAGGCAACGCCGGATAATCAGCAAGGTGTATCTAAATATAATTACGATATAACTTTATAATTACTTTTCCTTGTCCTTATTCAACCAAACATAAGAACACATTTTCATTTATTTAGGCGTAGCAGCGCACTTCGGGTATTATATAGTATATGTAATGTAATGTAATGTAATGTAATGTAATTTAATGTAATGTTCATCCATAGTATTTCTGCCCGAAGGCAGGTCCTTCACTGCAATCATAGCATTTTCATGCTATGCTTGCAGCTTTACTAGGGAATTGTGTAGGTGTGGTAGCTTCCCGTTGCTTTCCACACCGATGAAGGATGATGGTGATGATGATGATGGCCAAATTATTTCGGGGACCGTTTGGGCCTTAAAGTTTTCCTGACATTTGTCTTACAGATGAGGAAAAACCCTCGATAAAACCTCAACCAGAAAAACTGCCCGGACCGGGGATCGAACCCGGGCCCGCAGCATGACAAGGCAGCACGCTACCTCGGGACCACAGCGGTGGACTTAATGTAATGTAATATAATGTAATATAATATAATATAATATAATATAATATAATATAATATAATATAATATAATATAATATAATATAATATAATATAATATAATATAATATAATATAATATAATATAATATAATATAATATAATATAATATAATATAATATAATATAATATAATATAATATAATATAATATAAGATAATAATGTAATGTAATGTAATGTAATGTAATGTAATGTAATGTAATATCATATAATGTAATGTAATGTAATGTAATGTAATGTAATGTAAGTAATGTAATGTAATGTAATATAATATCATCATCATCATCATGAACAAATTCGTTTTAGGCCATGTGGCCTGTACGGTAAACCTAGCGAAGATGGTCTTGATCTTTCCACCGATGTTTTGGTCTTCCTTGGTCCCTATGTCCAGTTGGGGTATATTGGAATGCCAATTTTGGAAGTCTATTTCTTGCCATTCTTCTCAGATGATTTTTCCATTCTTGTTGGTATTTTTTGGATATCTTCATTTAAACTTGCTACTCCAAGTTTTCCTCTGATAGTAGTGTTCCTTTGGTGATCCAGTCTATTAACTCCTAACAATGATCGTAAGAAGCGCATTTGGCTTACTTGAAGTTTATGAGAGTTTCTTTTATTTAAAATCCAAATTTCACTTCCGTATTTTAGAGCAGCTTTTGATGTGACGTTATGTAATCTTAGTTTTGTCTCTGTCCTCATCTGTTTACCAAAATGTCTTCGTATTACCCCATTCATTTTATTATATTTTTGTAATTTTGAATCAATGTCACTCTTATACTCTGCAAATACACTTCCTAAGTAAGAGAAATCTGACACTTGTTCTATAATTTTTCCATCAATCTCAATTTTCACCCGTTGTATGTTTTTTCCACACATTGCCATTGTTTTGGATTTTGATGTGGAAAATTTTCATATTATATTTGCTGGCAATTTTGAATAATTGATATGCTGCTATTTGTAAGCTATCTTCGGAATCTGATAATATTATTTGATCATCAGCATATAATATTGTTTGAATTATTTTATTCCTAGTTATTGAAATTCCACTGTTTACTGTTTGTTTCCATTCTTGCACTATTCTGTTAATTGTAATATAATATAATACAATATAATACAATATAATACAATATAATACAATATAATACAATATAATACAATATAATACAATATAATACAATATAATACAATATAATACAATATAATACAATATAATACAATATAATACAATATAATACAATATAATACAATATAATACAATATAATACAATATATATAATATAATTAATATAATATAATATAATAATATAATATAATATAATATAATATAATATAATATAATATAATATAATATAATATAATATAATATAATATAATATAATATAATATAATATAATATAATATAATATAATATAATATAATATAATATAATATAATATAATATAATATAATATAATACGTAATCAACCAATCATATTAGGAAGAGGAAAATTGAAGATTGATTGCCTAGCATATGCTGATGATCTAGCAATCTTAACCCGTGACGTTGTAACAGCACAAAAACAGATTGAATTATTAAATGACATTGCAGAGAAAGTTGGTCTGCAGATTTCTTTTGGAAAAACGGAATATATTTCATGCAATAAACAAGCACCAAAACACCTGGAAACCAAATATGGAAAAATTAAACGAGTTTCACAATTTAAATATCTTGGTGAAATAATTCAGGAAAATGGAATTGAAACTAAAGCCAATAAAAGTAGATGCCAAAAAATGGAAACAGCATTTCGGCTTTCTCACAACACTTATAATAAAAAATGTATATCTTTACATACAAAATTACGACACTATAACACTGTAATTAAACCAGAGTGCCTCTATGGAGCAGAAACATTAATTTTGAACAGAAAAAAAATATATTGAAAAAATAATGCAAAATTATAAGAAAAGTTTTAGGTCCACAAGTCATAGATGAAGCATTTAGACTCAGAAGTAAAAAGGAAATAAAAATATATACAGACATTCATAGTGATATTAGAAAACGAAGGTTAACATTTTATGGCCATATTAAACGAATGAACTCAAATAGGCTTACAAAACAGATAATGGAATTTTACGAAAACAGAAGTAAAGCTCCAGTGGATACTATGAAGTGGATTGATGAAGTCAAAAAGGACTTAAAATTGCCAGGAATTACTAAAGAAGATATCCCAAACAGAGATATATTAGAATTAAGGTGAATAAGTGGCAAGTTGGCCAAAAGGACAAACCTAAGAAAAAAACTGGAACAACTTGGACAGATGAGAGAAAACAAGCTCATAGCAATAGAATGAAATAAATTTGGGCCCAAAGGAAACACCTCTAAGTACTTTGCGTAGTCCTACATGAGCTCATCCGCAATTTAAAAAAATAATATAATTTATTTATTTATTTATTTATTTATTTATAGGGGTTTTCAGGTCTAGAAAATTGTATTGCTCTTATGGATGAATTCTTTCCAGTAATCGTGTCTTTTCGTGTGAGATTGATTTATCAGTTAATTAATTTTAAATATATAAATAAGTTAAATGGTTTCACTCATAACTTTACCAAAAAAGTGGGGTCCCGATTTATGAAAAATACCATTATGGAACGTATAATTATCATACAATTATTTAACAAAGTCAGGGGGTGAACTCAATTATTGGAATAGCGGCTAGAGGAGATGCCACTGAACCAACCCCTATCAACCAAACTTGATTTGGCACGTACAACCGTGGTCAAAAAAGAGACCCAACTAATATATCACATGTGATATAGAATGTCCTGAAGCTACTGTGTTTCAGTGGTTACAATATATAACATTCCAAATGTTATTTGTCCTTCAGTAACAACATTAGAATGATCAATAATTAGATTTACTAGCAATAGAGAAGATAATTGTGCCATAAAATTATGTTGCTGTATGCTATGAGGAGAAGAAGATGTTTCGATGTCACTCAGTCTGGTGTCAAGTGAAGACAGCGTTCCCATAAGAACAATATTTTGATACTTTATTGTAGCAGATTCGTTTTTTTCTGTTCGATATTTTGGTAATCATTTATTTTAATTTATGTGACGATGGTAGTGACGGATCCAAATGTTATTGTTTGTGTGATATGACAGGCGATAAAGTTAAAGTTACAGAATAGATTTATAATTTATATTTATTTAGCCTGGTATTGTTAAGATCATGTGGCCTTCACTTCCACTCACCTGGACAAACATATGTTACATTTAAATACAAAAAAAAATTAAAATAACGGTACATACTAAACAATTAATTATCTGGTCAAACTGGACAATAATGACAATGTCTAATAATACAATAAAATTAAATACAATTAAAATTAAACTAATGAAAGAATGTGTACACAAAGAAATAACAGCTCGAATCTACTATAAATAAAAATAAAATAAAAAAATCAAAGAAAGTAATAAACTCTAATAAATTAATCTATCGCTTATATATATATATATATATTTTTTTTTATTTAACTAATGTCTTATATATATATATATATATATAAGACATTAGTTAAATATATATATATATATATATATATATATAAGACATTAGTTAAATATATATATATATATATATATACTAATGTCTTATATATATATATATATATATATATATATATATATATATAAGACATTAGTTAAATATATTGACAAATCTTAATACCATTTTATTAAATAATGAATTATCAAATTAATAATTGTTAAAAAAGTAATATTAGTGAGATGTTTATGTTAATAATTTTATTTTCATGTTTGTTTCTGGATGATGGTAAAGTTTGGCAGAAGAGAATTCCAAGTTCTAGCAAGAGAAATTGTAAAATATTTCGAGTAATGGGTAGTATGATGAGGAGGGATATAAAGAACAATGTACTGATGGGATCGGGTATCTAATTTATATGTATCAGAGAGTCTAGGGAAGCAGTGTGATAAATAATACGGTAATGATGTGTGTAATATTTTATAGAGAAGACATAGTGAATGGACGGTTCTACGATCTTGTAAGCGAAGCCATGACAACTGTTCCAGGGATGATGTAACGAGATCAAATCTGCGAATACCACAAATACGTATGAAAGAATTATGAACACGTTCAAGTGTTTGGGTAAGAACAGTAATTAGGTCAGTAAAAAGAGTATCACAATAATCAAAATGGGGCATTGCAAGTGTTTCTATTAACACAGATGAATACTAACACAGAATAGTTCTTCGGCTCTCACGAACTATGAGGCCCCGGTGGAATTGGGAGGTTTGATGTACCGTATTTTGTTCATGTGATGCGGAATTGAGCATGCATTCTATCTAAACGTGGGAGTTTGTGAATGCGGCCCCCAGGCGAGCGGCTGCAGATTCCCTTTAGGGTGATTACGATTATAATTGTCCCATGAGTTTCAAGCCGATGCCACGTTAATTTTGAAGCAGTTTCCGAAAAGCGTAAAAAGTGGCGATCGTTATGTCCCGTGGCTTCTGTATCAACGAGCAGCAAGTTGTTATTGATTTACCGTTAAGCCTCAAGAGTTTCGTTCGTCCGACTCCTCGCTTATTTTAATCTGTTGGGATTGGCATTATTCATGTACATTAGTGTGTGAGACGAGGATGGTGTGATTGTTACTGTTTTATGCGATTTTTAATGAATTTCGAACGGTTAAACCGTCCAGGATCCAGCAGCTCATTACCAGGGCTTGTCATGGGTATGGTTATTACGAGCTAATTATTAACAATTTCGTGTGTAGGCACTAGTTGCCTTCAGAGAACTTGTGTGTTTTAGGCTGCCTTCGTTCGACTCTGAGAAGATGCTTTATATTTCACCCGATTCGTTCCTCAGCGTAATCTAGAATTTGGAAAATGTGAGAAGTTTATGAATTTATTGACGGAAACATTGGCTCTTCCAACTCTTTTGTATGGTTGCGAAGAATAGACATTAAAACAGAAGGATATACAGAGACTTAGATCTGCTGAAATGGGATACCTTCGGAGGACTGCAGGATACACACTACTAGATCACAAAAAAATTAAGACATCTTAGAAGATTTACACATGAAACCTTTAGAAAACAAAATTTCTGATTACAAGTCAAAATGGATGTAACATGTTCATCGAATGGAAGATCACAGGATACCCAAACAAATGTTAAGCTATCAACCTGCAGGAAGAAGAAGACCAGGACGTACACTCAAAATACTTTTGGATAGTATGTCTCTTGATGACGAAACAGGTCAACAAATGGCCTAAATTTGTGAATGTACTATGATGATGATGATTGATGGAAACAAGTGGGCCTGTCGAATATTTGTTTTGTCACGAAGGAAACTAGCCTATAAACCTTTGAAGACAAACTTGAAAATCATCATATATTGTCAAAAAAATCGAATCTGGGCTATAACAGATGGACTCCTCTACTAAACAAATATCTGCTCTATGGTGAATAGCCGTAGGAATCACCTCTGAGTTTAATTATTTACATTAATTTTGCTTATATTATTGTTATTATTATTAATTTTAAATTATTTTCTTTTACTGTTATTTATTATTATTATTATTAGCCTATTATTATTATTATTATTATTATTATTATTATTATTATTATTATTACTATTATTATTTCTTTTTCGACCGCGGATTTCGACATTAATAGAAGAGACGTCGCGTCGACTCTTTCGGCTCACAACCGGGGAATCACCTATCTCATATTTGTTTTTTTTATATTATTATTATTTGTCTTCTGAACAGTAGCTTTCCTGATTTGAAACTGAACCAATTTCGCAGATGTTGGGTCCTCCTGTTTCTCCTCATTTATACTGAATTTGCAGGATAAAATTAAACGGTTGTTCTAGTTCTTGGCGACTTGGGTGTTCTATAATGACCTCAGATAAGATGGTTTGTCCAATGGAGAGTGGGTGGGAACGTTGTATTTGGTTTGTGTGTCTTTATCCAATTTAAAATATTAGGTTTGCATTAAAACTTATTTCTTTACTTAACTTTCCCAAATTTGTTTTCTCAGTTCATGTGCTCCACTAGGGTAGTTCTGCAGACCCGGTAAAAGAATGGGACAGCCTGGATAATTTGTTAGATTTACATTTCATTTTGTATTTATCAACTTAGAGCACTCTTTTCGTAATATATAAATTTTTAATGTTTTCTTGAAGTCAATGTTTTGATGGTTAGGCTATACTTCTAGAAGGCTGCTTCTCTGTTTATATATATATATATATATATATATATATATATTAATTTCGCATAGGTTGTTTATGATACTGTCAGATGTTGGATTTTTGTGAGAAATATTACGATAGATCTTCAAGAGTATAATTTTGATTATTTCCACAACTAATGCAGAACGTATCTGACAACATTGATAAACAATGAATAAAACAATAAATAAAACGGAGTGATCTTTATGTATTGAGATGTGCTGATAACAAATGTGACATCCGTTTTGCTGTGTCATCTAAATATTAACAAAAAACCCACATTTTATAGTTCTATGGTTTCCGGTCTCCGCACCTGGTTTAATAGTTGGTCCCTAACAATTAGATAAGAAGTTTTTACGGTTATTGTATATTTACGAATAGAGCGTACAATATGATGGAAGAACATCTAGCGGTAGAATAATATCCTGTTTCTCTGTTAGAATTGTTATTTTGCGAATTGCCTTCTTCGTAATGAATACTTATAAAATGCATTGTAAGGAGTCACGGTCAAAGTTATGTAGTAAAGTGTTTAAATATTAAAATAAGTACCTGTGATATATCTGTCTTCCTCGTCTAGAGTAAATTACTGTCAAGTAGTACGTAATTTGTTAGAAATTCACTAATTTTGTTTCTGATCCCTTCGCGAGTAGCCTTATTTTATGTCTGTGACTGTGAATCAATATAGGCGTAATGGAAATGGATAGCTAAAGACAAATGAGAAATATTTTGAGAAAGTGGCTGAATTCAAATGCCTAAGAACAATAATCACAAATAGGAATGAGATGCACAAAGAAATCAAATATAGGCTCATTTCTGGAAATGCATGCTATTATGCATTATAGGGACTCTTGACATTCCAACTCCTTTCAAAAAACTGAAATAATATAAAACTATTATTCTACCAGCTATATTATATGGGTGCGAAGCATGGACTCTTACTTTAAGGGAGGAAAGGACATTACGTTTATTTGAGAACAAAGTTTTTACGAAAATTTTTGGACCAAAGAGAGATGAACAGACAGGTGAATGGAGAAGACTCCATAACAGTGAACTATATGGTCTTTAGAGGAAGCCAGATATAATAAGAACAGTTAAGTCTCGTATACTGCGATGGACAGGACATGTGGCACGAATGGGAAATTAACGATATGCATGGTAGCTTCTTGTACGAAAACCAGAGGGAAAACGACCAGTTGATAGACCAAGAATGAGGGGGAGAATAAAATTAATTATGATTTGAGGAAAGTAGAATATATTGATTGGAAAATATTAGCTCAGGACAGGGATGTATGGAGAGCTTATGTCCGTGCGGCTATGAACCTACGGGTTCGATAGTGCCAGTGAGTTAACTAGTTATGTGAATCTAAGTGTGTATTGTGATGAATAAGGCGTCTTTTAACAAAACCATAACTGTGTTCATTATAATTGTTTTTTTTTTAATGTAACTGAATTATTGTGTTCACCATATGATGCAAATATACGAATAGACCGAACTTGTTTTGTTACGTTTGCGGTGAATTTACTTCGGGATTACAGAGAAATGCTATCACTCGTATTGTGGAAAAAACGTATGAACTATATTTCGAAAGGGAAACAGCTGAACACCGGATAAAATTTGTAGCAATTATAAGCGAAATTTATTTGTTTGGCTTAATGATATTCATAAATTAAAGCCTATTGGAAACCCTGCAATATGGATAGAACAGCAATATTACACAACGGATTATTATTTATATTTAACCAATATAGCGGGACATAGTTCTAAATAAACACATTATATATTTTATCCCGATGTTTCTTCACCGAAAAATTTTGACAAGATTTTATACCAATTCCTTCCTAATTCTCCTGACAATGTATGTTAGAGAAATAAGCGGTCCTTCTAAAGGCGAGGAACCTGAACCCTAATATTCAAAGACGGATACAAGTTTTTTTAGAGTCAAAATCCAATGCACCTCACTTTATTTTTCTAAACGATCAACTCCGCACCTCAATCTCCAACAAGTTCAAGCGGAATTATTAGCTTCTGTATTAAAGAGTGAAATTTATTACAAGACGGTTTTAAGGTATATGTGAAACACTAGCGAGCACGGACATATTTTTTTTATTTCTGTTAGCAATTAATTAATTTACTGAAAAGATGTAGAAGGCCTTCCGAAACAACTTGGGAACAGTTAGAAGCCCAACGAATAGAGGCTATTTTTAGATTAATTAAAGATTAGTTTGAAAAGAGTACATATGCATAACGGGGATATTTACCCATCAGTACCCCTTGCCTATTCTTTCGGCGTGAAAGAAACATATGAATTTGGATGCAGTACTGAAAATAGTAAAGTATGCAAAATATGGTTAGCAGATATGCTGAGATCTGAAAATGTTTGGTATACTTTTAGGCGGTGCGTTTACAAAAAGTTGTTGCTTTCTTTGCGAATGGGACAATTTATCGAGCAGAGGATAAGCATTACGACATTGAGGATTGGTCAATATGTAAAAGAACTTAATTTCTGCAGAGAAAGGTGTTGAGAATCACTATTTAGTTGAAAAAAGACAAGATTCTGTTACCACCAATACATATAAAATTAGGCTTAATAAAAAATGTTAAGGCTTTGGATAAACATGGTAATATCATAGAATTAATTTCGATACAAACATTACAACTGCAGATCTACTCCATAAAAGAAAATATATTTAACAACAAGAATCAGTGGAAAGAACATGTACAAAGAATGGAAGAAAGTAGATTACCAAATAAAATCTTACATTATTTTCCGTGAGGAAAAAGAGATGTCGGACGTCCTCGGAAGAGATGTCTTAGATCTATTAGTGAAGACGGAACAGGCAACTAATGCCTAAACCAGGAAGTGAACAAGAAGACATACATTGCAATAACAAATCATATTTATGAGATGTTAATATTCTTACTATCTTGGGAGCCTCAAAGGAACAAAAACGGAATAAATAACAGAATTAGAACATATTTAGCAAACTTAAAGATACTAAAAACAAGTTTTAATAACGAAAACAAGGTAGGCCTAAGTTAAATATTACAAAACCTTAATTCGACCTGTTGTCGCATATTCAACTGAAACATGGACAATGAAAAAAAGATAATATAAATCTCCTACGAATAGTTGAAGGGAAAACCATTAGGCGTTTAGACGAGCCAATACGAACGATATGTGGATCAATACATCTAATTTAGAGGTTAATTCGATATTAAGGGGAGAGAATATTAAATCTATCAGACTTAGTTGATTGAGCCACATAAAAAGGATGCAAAATGATAGACAGCTAAATACCTACTGAACAATAAATAACAGGAATTAGGAAGAAAGGAAGACCAAGTAAGAGACAGTTACATAATGCAGAAAATAATTTGTGACGTAATGGGAGACAGTATATGCACAGAAATGAAGTGATTGGAAGAAAAATGTTAGGGAAACCAAAGCACATTCTGGGCTGTAGTGTTAAGAGAGAAGAAGAAGAATAAGATATAAACAGAAACAGGATAAATTTTATTAGGTCAACTAGTTTTAATGTTATAAAATAGCATTTGACTATGTGTAGTGCCTTCTTTTAGGACCTTACAAATATACGTAAGCCATATATTTTAAAGGAAGGGCATTCTTTCCTCTTTACGAATTAATTAAAAACTTTTAATCAGATTAACTTTATATTTTGCAGAAATCATCCAAGCAGAAATGTAAGGTTTCCTTTAACATTAGCTATATTTCAATTTGAGTAAAAAAATTAACAAATTGATTGAATGTTCAATTACTTCAAAGTGATCACAACATAAAAAGGAATCTATTACTTATGCTAAAGATGTTTTCAACTTTTACCAACTTCCAATTAAAACTTATTTTAAATATTTTCAAGGAACATGTGTATTTTCATGGAAATGTATACGTACGTAGTGTGTGTATGTTCTGCAAATATTAATAAAAAGTTAATCCATTAAATTAGTTTTTTTGAAGAAAACAGATTTAGGTATCAGAAATTCAAGTATTGACGAACTTCGAGTAATCTGTTGTTTTTCTTCTTTTAATTAAGTAATTTTAACTGTGTTTAATTACAGTGATTATCATTAGTGTTGTAACTATGAAATAACATTGTTACTTTATTAAAATATGGAAATATCTTCATAATTTATTAACTTTTTTACATCATAAAAAAGGTCCACTTTAACTTCCATATTCGGATAAAATGGGTCCCATAGTCCACTCTAGCTTTTAATATACTTTTAAGTTTATTTACTTTATTAATTTACACAGACAGGCACAAATAAATTCGAAAATATTTATGGCTGATCATAATTAAAAAGCGAAGATATTTAACGTTTTGAAAAAAATATTGATGGTTATAACATTCACACATCATTCCTCTGCAGACAGCGACGGTTTTTGGATTTATTTAAATTACAAGGATATTAAATTAATTAATTAAATGGTTTTTACAGATAGCATCCTCGTTGATAAAATATACGTATTCGTGAACCGCCTCGTGGAGGGTCAACAATAACCGAATTTCTTTGTTATGTTTAATTATTATTTTATACAGCCACCATGTGTGGCAAGTCATTCACTCAGCCTCTTATTTCAGAAAAATAAGTACTTTCATCAAAGGTGAATAATTTATGAACCCGTAATTATTATCAGAATTAGGGCATATTTATATTCAAATGAATTATAATGAAAATAGGAATTCAATAGTAACAAAATTAAAATGATATAACCTACCACAAAATAATTTATTAAGCAATAAATCAAACAGTAGTACCAAGCAATTAGCGCCAGTCATAGACCTGGAGCCTTGCTATTGTAGCGAACGAAATTAGTAAACATCTTACAATGGATCCGTAAGTCCTTATACAATGGGGAAAAAGTCTGCAGTTTCCTTTGTTAAGAGGATTTACAAGACTGCACTATTATCATATTGCTATAACAATGTTAAGCCCAAAAACTTCTTACAAAAGGCTGGGAAGTCACAAACAAGCAATTGGATTTTCCCAGGTAACTTGTGGAAAGAGTTATCCCCAAGCCAATTATAACTGGTACATGTAGCTAACAGCGGGTGCCTTCTTTAGCGGCGTAAGGTAGATGCCGACAAAGATAGCCGCGCTCTTAAAGAAAACTCCATTTGGTCAACCCTGAAAATTTTATATTATGAGGCAACTAATTTAAAGGGAGGGGGACAAGGCCACAAACGCCTAAGTCTAACACCCCCGATAACGCCCTTTAGATATAATTTACCAATCAAAATTAGTATAACATATAAACTGTTTGTGAGACGCTAAGACTTTTGGTGGAAGGGACTAATGCCGGCCCACTCAGAATTAATAAATATTTTTCATTTAGCGAAAATTAGTGTCAGTTAGTTAGGCAGTTCAGTAGCGTGGAGTAGGCAGCCAGTAGTCGGTTGCGAGCAGAGTCGCGACTAGCGAAAGTGCCGTTAGAGACTGCACACATCGCTTTTATATAAGTTTCAGTGTTTAATATAATTACAACACAATCGCTTTTATATAGTTTACATCGCTTTGTATAAGTTACAAATCGCTTTAATATAAGTTACATCGCTTTATATAAGTTACATCGCTTTGTATAAGTTACATCGCTTTATATAAGTTACATCGCTTTAATATAAGTTAACATCGCTTTATATAAGTTACATCGCTTTATCATAAGTTACAGATCGCTTTATATAAGTTACATCGCTTTGTATAAAGTTTTTTTGTTACATCGCTTTGTATAAGTTACATCGCTTTATATAAGGTACATCGCTGTATATAAGTTACATCGCTTTATATAATCTTACAATCGCGTTGTATAAGTTACAACAATCGCTTTGTATAAGTTACATCGCTTTATATAATGTTACATCGCTTTGATATACGTTACCTCGCTTTATCTAAGTTACATCGTCTTTATATAAGTTACATCTCTTTATATAAGTTACAATCGCTTTGTATAAAGTTAACAATCGCTTTATATAATTTCCAATCGCTTTATATTACGTTACAAAATCGCTTTGTATAAGTTACATCGCTTTGTATAAGTTACATCGCTTTGTATAAGTTACATCGCTTTGTATAAGTTACATCGCTTTGTATAAGTTACATCGCTTTATATAAGTTACATCGCTTTGTATAAGTTACATCGCTTTATATAAGTTACATCGCTTTGTATAAGTTACATCGCTTTGTATAAGTTACATCGCTTTATATAAGTTACATCGCTTTGTATAAGTTACATCGCTTTATATAAGTTACATCGCTTTATATAAGTTACATCGCTTTATATAAGTTACATCGCTTTATATAAGTTACATCGCTTTATATAAGTTACATCGCTTTGTATAAGTTACATCGCTTTGTATAAGTTACATCGCTTTATATAAGTTACATCGCTTTATATAAGTTACATCGCTTTATATAAGTTACATCGCTTTATATAAGTTACATCGCTTTATATAAGTTACATCGCTTTATATAAGTTACATCGCTTTGTATAAGTTACATCGCTTTGTATAAGTTACATCGCTTTATATAAGTTACATCGCTTTATATAAGTTACATCGCTTTGTATAAGTTACATCGCTTTGTATAAGTTACATCGCTTTGTATAAGTTACATCGCTTTGTATAAGTTACATCGCTTTATATATAAGTTACATCGCTTTATATAAGTTACATCGCTTTATATAAGTTACATCGCTTTATATAAGTTACATCGCTTTATATAAGTTACATCGCTTTATATAAGTTACATCGCTTTGTATAAGTTACATCGCTTTATATAAGTTACATCGCTTTGTATAAGTTACATCGCTTTATATAAGTTACATCGCTTTATATAAGTTACATCGCTTTATATAAGTTACATCGCTTTGTATAAGTTACATCGCTTTGTATAAGTTACATCGCTTTGTATAAGTTACATCGCTTTGTATAAGTTACATCGCTTTATATAAGTTACATCGCTTTATATAAGTTACATCGCTTTATATAAGTTACATCGCTTTATATAAGTTACATCGCTTTATATAAGTTACATCGCTTTATATAAGTTACATCGCTTTATATAAGTTACATCGCTTTATATAAGTTACATCGCTTTATATAAGTTACATCGCTTTGTATAAGTTACATCGCTTTGTATAAGTTACATCGCTTTGTATAAGTTACATCGCTTTGTATAAGTTACATCGCTTTGTATAAGTTACATCGCTTTGTATAAGTTACATCGCTTTATATAAGTTACATCGCTTTATATAAGTTACATCGCTTTATATAAGTTACATCGCTTTGTATAAGTTACATCGCTTTGTATAAGTTACATCGCTTTATATAAGTTACATCGCTTTATATAAGTTACATCGCTTTATATAAGTTACATCGCTTTATATAAGTTACATCGCTTTGTATAAGTTACATCGCTTTATATAAGTTACATCGCTTTGTATAAGTTACATCGCTTTGTATAAGTTACATCGCTTTATATAAGTTACATCGCTTTATATAAGTTACATCGCTTTGTATAAGTTACATCGCTTTGTATAAGTTACATCGCTTTATATAAGTTACATCGCTTTGTATAAGTTACATCGCTTTGTATAAGTTACATCGCTTTGTATAAGTTACATCGCTTTATATAAGTTACATCGCTTTATATAAGTTACATCGCTTTGTATAAGTTACAACGCTTTGTATAAGTTACATCGCTTTGTATAAGTTACATCGCTTTATATAAGTTACATCGCTTTGTATAAGTTACATCGCTTTATATAAGTTACATCGCTTTATATAAGTTACATCGCTTTATATAAGTTACATGGCTTTATATAAGTTACATCGCTTTGTATAAGTTACATCGCTTTATATAAGTTACATCGCTTTGTATAAGTTACATCGCTTTATATAAGTTACATCGCTTTGTATAAGTTACATCGCTTTATATAAGTTACATCGCTTTATATAAGTTACATCGCTTTATATAAGTTACATCGCTTGGTTGAGTGTTATAACCATTATTATTTCTGATTCACCAAGAGCCTTCTCGTCAAATCGTCGTCTAATACGACAAATGTAAACAACAAGTGACAATAAAAGTGCATCGATCAATTACAAGACAGCACACTGGGCCTACTGTTTTTTCCCCAAGTGAACATCCTTCCTCACGGATTCCCGAGATATAAGTCCATTGTTCTACCGAAACCTGAACCCAACTAGTCCGGAGCACAATTGTCCATGAACCCACATCCTTGGACACCTAATTAAAACCTAAACCCGACTACAATTCCCTCTTTACATGTAATATGATATCAAACCAAACCCGCCAGTATATTAAAACAGCATCTACAAAATATAATATATTTAGGAGATTTTTCAACATTTATAATATTCATAAGCAGAAATTAAGAATCAATTCTTAGCTTGAAAAACTTTTAAAATGGTATTTTCATAAATAGGCCTATCACTAATAAACCCTTCTTCGCACAAAGAATAAAAGAAACTGGTCTTGAACACGTCAAAGTTGATGAGGGGAAGAAAATATTTTTTGTTCGAGGGCAGCAGCAATTAATGAATATATTAACAGGATCCACTGAAATTGAAGGGTCTACATTACCCGAAATTCCTCTATACGTAATAATATAATATAATAATAATAATAATAATAATAATAATACTTTATTTATTCTGGCAGAGTTAAGGCCATAAGGCCTTCTCTTCCACTCAACCAGCACAAATACAAATAAATATTTGACAAATATAGATATACACTATACTAATTATAAACAGTTAAAGATACAATAATGTAGCAATGTAAATGTCATGTACAAACAACATTTTATAGGGTAATAACAATAATGATACGATAATAATAATAATAATAATAATAATAATAATAAAATTAATAATAATAATAATAATAATAATTAATATTATTATTATTATTATTATTATTATTATTATATAAATATGATACATTATACGAGAAACACCAATTAATATATATACCTTACAGTGGATAATAATGAAGTCGAGTTTAAAGCAAATAGAAATTTAGATTTCTTTTAAAAGATGCCAATGTCCGGCAACCCCTTATTTCTTGTGGTAGCGAAGTCCAGATGCGAGAAGTGAAGATGGTATATGACATGGAGTGATGTGATGTCCTATGTTGCGGTATATTAAGCAAGAGACTATGTTGTGATCTTGTGTTTAAGTTATGGTTTGAGGATAGATACTGGAAACGGGATGATAAATAATTGGGAATCGAGGTATGTAGGATCTTAAATAGGGGAATTAGACAGTGCGATTTTCTTCTCTCTTTTAGATGTAGCCATAACAATTCGTGGAATAATGGAGAAATGTGATCGTATTTTCGAACATTAAATATGAATCTGATACACATATTATGGACACGCTGCAGTTTGTCGGACAATCCGTCACTTATGTCAGTTAGTAGAACGTCACAGTAGTCAAAATGCGGCGTCACTAAAGTTTGGATTAAAATTATTTTAAGAGTTGTAGGAAGAAAATGTTTAAGTCGCTTTAGGGAATGCATTATGGAGAAGATCCTTTTAGATGTTTGTTTTACTTGCACATGCCAATTTAAATTAGAATCTAAGTAAAATCCCAAGTTTTTAACGACGTCGGTATAAGGAATTTGTTCATTATCTAATATGACAGCCGGCATATTGCCATTGTTTATGAAGTGTAATAGCCTTGGATGTCCGATAATTATTGCTTGCGTTTTGTTTACATTTAGTTTCAGCCCATACGTAAAGAACAATAAACAAAAAGTGATACAACAACCTTAAAAATCATACAATGTGACCATAAACACTTGAGCTATTACGATTTTGTTTTTTTTTTTTTGTTATTCATTTTCTCAATTTTCACATGGCTTATTTCCTACTAAAAAGGGTTGAAATCACTCAGGAATAAATGTAGCTTATTTTCTAAAAATAAAATTATTTTATGACGTTTTAGTCCTCAAGAGTGGTAATAAAAATATCTGGTGACAAATCATAACTTCGGTCATAAAAAGAGAAAACAAACTGTGAATAAAGTTTGTGGAAAGAAAGAATACCATCGGCAAGATGACTGTCAGTTTTAACTTCTATCGATCTCGTCCTTGGCCTTAATTGCACTTATCCAACAACTTGAAATCCTATACCGCATAACTTATCCACTGATAGCATTACAATTGATTTTACATTTATTACGGGAACATTTAAAGCACGTAATATAAGATGATCCTCATCAGTGAATAGTCTACTCGATGTCCATAGACTAGTCGTTATGTTCCTTTTTCCAGGCCCGAGGGTTGCGGGTTCAAACCCGGCAAGGACTGATAGATTTTTATGATGGAAAACTCAAAGGGAAAATTCCTCCTAAAGGCGCTTTAAGCCGTGGGTCCCGAGTCTTAAGACTTTCGAGCTCTTAAAAGAATTTCAAGCCTAAATTAGTGCCTGAGCAAAATTTAACTGACCTTCCCCATCCAAGTAATACCTTAGTTGCCTACTAGGTGTCTCATCGGGGCGATGTGCTGACATATATAGTGAAATAAGCATAACTAAAGTAGCTTGGTCAAGAAGAAACTGCAGGCAGTGATCATCAATATCCCTAAATGGGACGCACACGTTGTGTGTATATATATATATATATATATGCTATGATAAGAAAAATAAATGCCTGGACGGGATTCGAACCCGGAACTCTGAGTCTGTACCTCAGCGTGTTATCCATTACACCACCAGGCGAATCCAATTCAAACACTTATTTTTCTTATATATGTATTATATTCTCCATTATTACTAGATGTCGCGAGAACTCGGTCTTCACTGCCATCTAGTAGCTGACTATAACAAGTAAGCAAATTAAAGAGAATATTTTTACTTTATAGCAGTGACGCTTTATCGATGTTATAATTAAATGTTTAACATTGAGCAATGCAAGCTTAATATGGTATGATAAGAAAAATAAATGCCTGGACAGGATTCGAACCCGGAACTCTGAGTCTGTACCTCAGTGTAATGGATAACACGCTGAGGTACAGACTCAGAGTTCCGGGTTCGAATCCCGTCCAGGCATTTATTTTTCTTATCATACCATATTAAGCTTGCTATGCTCAATGTTAAACATTTAATTATAACACACACTATATATATATATATATATATATATATATATATATATATATAGAGAGAGAGAGAGAGAGAGAGAGAGAGAGAGGAGAGAGAGAAGGAACAGATTTCGAACATTTATTTCTTCCATTCCTGCAAAGAGAAAAGTTCAAATTTCACTATTTTATGCGTTCAATATGAGCACCATGTGTTACATGACAAATATCAAAACGGTGGCTCATTTCACCCCACACACGAATCTGCTGAACTCTAGTTATCGAGTTCACAGATTAAACAATTCGATGTCGCAGATTTTCATAGCCGCGCGGACACAAGCTCTTCATACATCCCTATCCCGAGTCAATTTATTAAAATAATTCCCAGTATAATCTACTTCCCTCAAATCATAGTTAATGTTATTCTCCCACCTCATTCTTGGTTTATCAAATGGCCGTTTTCTCTCTGGTTTTCCTACAAGAAGCTTCCATGCAAGTCTTTCATTCCCCATACGTGCAACATGTCCTGCCCATCGCAGTCTAGGAGACTTAACTGTTTTTATGATATCTGGCTTCCTATAAAGATCATGTAGTTCAGTGCTATGTAGTCTTCTCCATTCACCTGTCTGTTCATCTCTCTTTGGTACAAAAATTTTCCTAAGAACTTTATTCTCAAATACTAGCTATCTCCTTTTCTCCCTTAAAGTAAGAGTCCATGTTTCGCATCCATATAATATAACTGGTAGAATAATAGTTTTATGTATTTTTCAGTTTAACGTTTTTTGAAAGGAGTTGGGACATCAAGAGTCTCTGCAATGCATAATAGCACGCATTTCCAGAATTGAACTTATGTTTTATTTCTTTATGCATCTCATTCCTATTTGTGATTATTGCTCCTAGGTATTTGAATTCAGCCACTTCCTCAAAATTTCCCTCATTTGTCATTAGCTGTCCATTTCTATTATATATAATATATTTCTATGTGTGACCATATATTTAATTTTATTGATATTTACTTCCATTCCCAATTTCTTAGTGTTACTCAATAGTGTGTGTATGTTGGTCTTTAATGTCTCCTGGCTATCACTCAATAGTACTATGTCATCACAGAACGCTTTATTCTTAATGTTCTTAATTTTGGATACTAGCTTCTCTCCAAATATTAGAAACAAGTTTTACAGAATAACCCCTGCGTAGTGCTTTTATTTGTAAGAAATAGATGTATTTTAAAACTGAACCAGACTCGTTAGGGTTGTTTAATATCTCTGTTGTAGCAAAGAAACCGCATAATGCGCTTGAATGGTTTTGTATTTGATTTTACACTTTGAACGTTAATATTATGGAGCTGCAGAGTAGAGATAACACTTCTGTCTCCTTCTGCAATTAACATTCTATTACGCTCTTCCTGTTCATGCGGATTGATTGATTGAGAAAAGACCCAGGCAGGTCATTAGAGAGCTTCGTATTTCTAGCTCCAACAACATAAGTAAAACAAACACCTCTGAAAACTCTTTACATCCTATAAAATACACCCTCATTTACTGATGTTTAGCCACAATTAAAATCCGATATGTGATTATTAGGGAAAGAATTTGAGGTGCAAATTTTGGTCGTAAAGGAGGGAAAAGGTCTGAAAATACATACAAAAAGTTGCAGAAAAAAAAGATGCTGCTGAAACAATTGAATTAAGGTTTAAACCAGTTACATGAACTCAGTTTATATAATATGCACATCATTTTGCAACATTTTTTTCTTCTTTATAGAATCCACCCATCCATAGTAATTTTGCCCGAAGGCAGGACCTTCGCTGCAATCATTATCATGCTATGCTGGCAGCTTTACTAGGGATTTATAGGTGATGATATGATTTCGGGGACCGTTTGGGACTTAAGTTTTCCTGATATTTGTCTTACAGCTGAGGAAAAACCCGGATAAAAACCTCACCCAGGAAAACTGCCCCGACCGGGGATCGAACCCGGGCCCGGTGCGTGACAAGGTAGCACGCTACTTCGAGACCACAGCGGTGGTCCATAAGACGTAATTCATAGTTCTTTAGTTTATTGCAATATTTACTTCGCAGTTTGAACATCGAAGAGTGATGCCATCAGAAAATTGCCATCGCTGCCATTAGAGGATCAATTTCAATTTTAAGAAACCATATTTACAACATTTCTACTTTATAGTGTGTATACTTCAATTAAGCCTACAATTTGAATTTTTTAAATGTATTTCATAAATTCCAAAAATTAATTGTCTGTATCACTTTGTCCTTGAGGCAATCCTCTAATGAGGAAAATTGTATGTAACAAAAAATAAATTGCGTTTTGAATTGATCTGAAAGTGCATACAACTTATCCGTCTTAACATTCGCCATGTTATTATTGTGAAAACCCAGTTATAATACTGATAAAAATACGTTGTGGTTCAGACTAGTAAAACACAGCGAACAACAAGTCGGTAGATAGAAAACTGTTAAATTATTGCCAGTACTAACTGAACTTATTTTAAACTGTTGAAATTTAAATTTGACTTCACAGCTGCAGATTGGCCATTGTTACTGGGATATAAATTATTGGTAGTTTACATGAACTATATTTTAATATGTATTATTTAGTACTGTTGACTTCACACTGCAGATTGGCCATTGATCCTGGGGTATAAATTATATTTTAATATTTATTTAGTAATGTTGACTTCTGATTGAGATTTTAAAAAGCTGTTCCAGAAGTAAAAACATACATTTTTCTGTCCTATGTTTTAAAAACGCAGATTAGAGCGGAGGGAAAGTGCTAAATCATAAAAAAAAGATGGGGAAAGGGGTTAAATGTAGTAATCTCACGAAAATGTGCAAAATGGTGCAACAAACTGTGTTCATTTCACTTCATTCCATCCCCCCAAATACATAGGCCTATATCGAATTATTGGTATGAGAACATCTATATTTTTGGAAAGGTGCAGCACCTCGAAAACCTTTCCCTAGTGATTTTTTTTATCCCCAAAAGATGGAATGACCATTGTTAGGAAAACAATATAAACTATAACCAGTCAGTTTTGATATGTCGAAGACTGATGTCAGTATCGTATAATTCCTAGGATTAAGAATCATTTCAGACATATGCATATAATTATTATTAATTATTAAAAAGCTATAAATGAGGAGCAAACATTCAGAATCTGATATTTTCATTTTCGTAAAATCAAGATTCACATCGATTCTTATTATATTAGTCAAATTCTATCTAATTACATATTTTTTACCTAGCTGTGATATTTGCCATACACTTCATTGTACTAATTTCTGCATACTATAAGTTATCAAGCATATATAGGGCCTACATATATTCAACTATAGATCAACAGGACGAAGGGACCCAGGAAGACCTAATAAGCGATGGAGGAATCAATTTCAATTCTGAAGCGGAACAGGTCAACGGCCTAATCCACAAATGTAATTGATGATGATATATATCATATTTTATTTCATTTTCTAATGGGTATGACAGATATTGATCAATTCGGTGCTCTGGAGATTAAGTTTCATGTCTCTGATCCCGAGGGTCGCGGATTTAATCCCCGCCGGGGTCGATGTATTTTTTAAGATGGAAAAATCCAAAAAGAAAGTTTTACGAGAGAGACTAAAAGCATGGGTCCCGAATCATAAGATGTTCGGACTCGTAAAAGAACCTTGAGTCAATGAGTGAAATTTGAGTGAAAATTGACCAAAATACATTTTGTGTTTAATGTCCCATAAAATTCTCCCAAACGTTCTGTTAAAAAATATACAATTTATTGCTATTTTGCCATTTTTAATAACCTTGCGGCCATTTTTAAACTTCCCTACGTTTAACAGTAATTTATTGTTACTGAGTCACTCATACCCTTCTTGTATTACTAATAAATTGGTGATTTATAATGTTTTGTTGTTGTTTTATTATTTTTAATTCCTCGGTGTTTTATATCGAGGGATATTTGTTTATTTTAGTAGAAAAGAAGAGACTACTCTAAATAGAAATTGTTCCATCATTGTGAGAAGGAAATATTTTTCACTGCGTTTTTCTGCAATAATAATGAAAACAACTTTGAGAGAAGTATTGTTTGATGATTTCATTTAATTTAATTTACACACTTTTAATATTATAATACATTGAATTTATATTTGATTCTTGTAATGGGGTACGTTTGTTTAAATGCAACCATGTGTTAGTTGATCTTGAAATAGGCAATTCGTGTCCTCACTTAAGTTCACGAGGTGTTATTTAGTGAGGTTAGGAGAGAACTCCAAAATATTAGAATGGGTTGAGTATGGGAAAAAGGGACTGAAAATCGCAAGAATGTATGGAGAAAAATAAGGAGGTATTTAGATCTAAACCAACAAGATATTTTAGTCGAATGTACGGGAAAGCGCTCACTTTTTTATAAAGATATCTAAAACATGTTTGGGGAAAATAATCTTATATACTCATCCTAGGATTTAAAGAGAGATCAGGGCTTGCTTGGTTTAGGCTAGGGGCATGGACATTTCTAAATATTAGCGACGATCACGATGTGCTAAATATGTCCAATGTGCGAGAGCTTTGAAGACGAGATACATATATTAGGAAAATGTAACGATTTAGAATATTGGAGGAGTCAGTTATTACAGGAAAGATTTCTAAATTCAAATCGTGAAAGTTTAGCATGCTACGAGTTAATGGTAAATCCAGAAAATTGGATAAACGTGGGTAAATTTATGGACAAAACGCGGGAAATAACAACACTCATTCATGAATAAATGCATGTTATCAAAATGCAGTACCATTAGTTCTTCTTAATAATTCTACATAACTTAATTAATGTATAATGATATTTTAATATGTAATTGTAATATTATTGTGTTTTCTTTATGTAATTGTAATATTATTTTCTTCTTGTTTTTCTTTATACTATTACCAAACATTGCTTTATTGTAACGGATTGTCAACAGCACGTACGGCTTACTGCCCGTGCGACCCATATTTGTAAATAACATTGTAAATATCTTACTTTTAGTCTAATAAAGTCCTACTACTACTACTAGTTTTAATTTAGTTCATGTTTAGGGTAGTATGTAGTGTTAACCTAGCCATTGAAAGTTTTTAGAATTTACAATGGATAGGCTTGCACTAAAAGACATCCGAAAAGAATGCCTACGAGAAAGTGTAAGAAGCATGATGAACTTCGTGGCTTTTTTTTTCTCGAAGTGCATTTTTCATTCACATGCCCTCCTAAACAAAATTCCTTGTCCTCCAGTTTTTTCCTCTATTCAATTGCAATTTAGCACATTTATCACTGCAAGTGTAGAAAATCAAACTTGCACTGTATTTTAACGATACTCTAAATGTTCACCAGTTATCATCATCATCATCATCATCATCATCTTAGTACATTCATGAATTTAGGCCATTTGATGACATGTTTCGGTCTGAAGAGAAACACCATCCAAAAGTCTTTTGAGTGGACGTCCTGGTCTTCTTCTTCCTGCAGGTTAATAGCTTAAAATTTGTTTGGGTATTCTGTGATCTTCCATTCGATGAAACATGTAGTATCCATCTTGACCTATAATTAGAAATTTGTTTTCTAAATGTTTCATGTGTAATTCTTCTAAGATGCCTTCATTTCTCCTTGTGATCTAGTAATGTGTATCCTGCAGTCCTCCGAAGGTATCTCATTTCAGGAGATCTAAGTCTCCGTATATACTTCTGTTTCAATGTCCATACTTCGGTACCATACAGACGAGTTGGAAGAGCCAGTGCTTTATACCCTTTTAGTCTTGAATTTTTTTGGGCTAACTGTGACTTGAAGAGAGAATTTATTAACGCTAAAATCCTTAATTTTTTATATTTTTGCATTTACATCCTTTCCTTCTTCATTTGAGATATTGAATCTTAGATATGTAAAATTATTCACCTGCTCCAAGATTGTATTGTCAAATACAAGTTATGATTGTTTATATTGTCATAGTTATCTAAATTTCCGTCAACATGAAAAATCAATTGAAAAAAATTATTCAAAATATTAACATCACAGGTAAATCCAATATAAATTTTCACATTTTCTCGAGAATAATAAATTATTTATAAAATGAATGCAATGCATTACATTTTCCATAAACGTTTTACTTGCTGCTCTCAGGGGAAACAATGCCTAGTTGAGAGAGTGATGGTCGCAGGTGCAATTATGGTTGTGTATGTGTACACTGTGCGGGAATTTTCATCCACTTGCCTGCAGGGATATCATTGTATCACGTGTATCACATATGTTAGTTTACACACCAAACTCTGTTCACCTGCACAACTTACATCAAATAATTAAATCCAAAATACAAGACTGATTTTAACTCTGAGTTAAGATGCGACCCAATTACAAAAAAAAAAAATGTAGATTAACCTAGGGGTACTCTTACTTGTTTTCTGCTTACCTTAGTTTAATCTCTCTTTGCCGAGATCACATACACAGTTCCTTCATCACATAAGTAATTGCAGAGCCTCTCTCCATGAGTGATGAGCTCAGTTCTGAGGCCAATTACGAGACAATACGAACAATAACACATTACACACAAATCACGAGTTATAAATCGAACTGAACGGAATGTAACCAAAGCTAAATACACTGAACAACAAAAACGACACTTTTTTCTTTTGTCTCAGAACGAAAAATATGTGATTCTCATAGTATTTTATCTCCTGAATTCAAATATAATATCGGTTTTTCTCCATCACGCCAAGTTTCCGAGAGACAGGAATTTATAATTTCAAACACTTTAATATTTTCTACATTCGTAACTACACAATATTAGAGCATTTGGACTCACCTTTTTCCTCACCTGCAAGACAAATGTCAGGAAAACTTTAAGGCCCAAACGGTCCCCGAAATCATATGGCCATCATCAACATCCTTCTCATTATCATCACCATCCTTCACCGGTGTGGAAAGAAACGGGAAGCTACCACACCTGCAATTCCCTAGTAAAGCTGCAAGCATAGCATGAAAATGCTGTGATTGCAGTGAAGGATCTGCCTTCGGGCAGAATTACTATGGATGGATGGATGGACTCACCTAGAAAGTAATAAATGACGATTTGCTGCTATATTTCGCCCGTGGAGCATCCCTCTTGATGGTCCAACAATAATCGGCCAGAATATTAGGATTCCATTTGCCTTGATATCTCTTTTCCATAGCTGAAATATCCTGAGTTAGCTCATTTGGTTTTATTTTACATTGTACAAATGGACGAAAAAAGTTTATTAAAAAATTTGAAATTGAAATAAAAAAAAGAACTGTGGGTGATGGAGAAATTTCGAATATATATTTGAAAACACGATAAAAAACTGCATTAAGTACAACTATTGGTACTCATGAGACAAAAATCATGTTGACCAGTGTTATATGTCTGTAGCACGCCGCAGCGTACGGTAGTCGGTTAAGGAAATAAACTACAAGCCGGCAGGTCGCGAGTTGGAACCACGATAGTGTTGGGCTTTTTAAATTGCGCTAAACATTTCTGCGGCATCTTGGTCCCTGGTAATTCAAAACTAAGCCTCCAATTCGAAATGAGTGGGATCAGATACCGGGGTTCGCAGTAACGCAAGGCTTGACAATCCAGCTGAGGTCTGCCTATGATCGCTACGGTCTTCCAATGACCTTGAGTAGGAACCCTTTACTTTACTGTAGATATTTGTAGTTATAAGACTCTGCCATGGGCAAAAAGTAAAATTGTGAAATATACTAGTGTTTTTTAAAAATTGATTGGGAAGCGGGGGGTTTTTAAGTAGTTGGTATAGCGTTACGAACGAAATTGGATGCGTGATTACGTGATATAATGAAAGAATAGCCTGTAAGTAAAAGTTTCATATCCTTGTATGTAGTAATTTGTTATTTGTCATTTTATTACTGTCACATTTGCTTAAATTTGTTGAAAGTAACGGCGACTCTCTGATACAGAAGTAATATGCTAGTTGTTTTGAGCAATTTGCGAGGTTTCTGATTCCATTTTTGCAGTTGCAGCGAGCTTTCCCGACGGCAATGTGGAATTGATCCTCCGATAGGTAAGATTATCCGTCGATGGTATAGACAATTATAAACAACTGGATGTATCTGTAAAAGGAAAAGACCAGGACGTCCACAAACACCAAATAAAAGAATCCGGATGACATGGTTTATTCCAGATGGCCTCCATGGTCTTCGATCTCACACCTTGCGATTTCTTTCTTTGGCGTATGTGAAGGATCATGTGTACGTACCACCACTTCCCGTCGACCTTCCAGACTTGAGAAGAAGGATTGTTACTGCTGTTGAATCCATTACTCCAAATATGTTGACCAAGGTTTGGGAGGAATTCGATTATCGGCTAGAAGTGTGCTGTGTAACGAAAGGTGCTCACATCGAAAACTTATAAAGTATGTTATGAATACTCAAAGAGCTTATCTTTAATCCATGTAAGTTTTGTTCTTACATATAACATGTAAGGGGAATTAAACAACTTTGAAACCCCGTCCATCATTTTGGAACACGGTGTATAAAGGAGCAAATGTCTTTGCCCAGACAATGATTACATTTTTATACAATCTTCAAACCAATTTATTTTGTTATTGTATTGGAATAACTGCGGAAAGAATGCCAGCAATATGAGTCAAAATCAAATATCATTATATCAGCTGGAACATAAGGTCAATTTTATGTTATTTTATTGCTGTGTCATTTGAAAGTAGTTTAAGAATCTCTATAAAACTAAACAAGCGTTATTGGTTTGTGTGTGCATGTTCTTTGTGATAAATGTATTTGTGTATGCGTTTGTGTGTACATATGTGCGGATGCGAGTGTGTTTTTTGAGAGATTGCGTGTATGTGCCTGACTGAGTATGTGTGTATGTGCTTACATGTGTATGTGCTTACATGTGTTTGTGTGTGTGTGTGTGTGTTACGTGTGTGTATCTGTGTGTGATTGTAATTCCAAAATTTTAAATGTATAATGTAGGCCTAATACTTGTACATTTGATGTAACATCTATGGAGCTGAGAATAATCATCATTTTCATCAGTTTTTATCGAACAGTCAATTCCATGGTCAGATTACTCATCAATCTGCGTACATTTAATATAAACTGTAGGAGTTAGTGGAGAATGTATTGTAGAGCTTATCAAATTACAGAGATATATATGGCTTGGTAGAATGTTCGTGAAAGTTCATCCGTATAGTTTGTATCTAACCTGCGTAATATCCACACAATTAAATTAATATATATCCACCGATTAGTAACAACGATAATGTTAAAAATACGTGTTCTTGGTTTTTATTATTATATTAACTTTCCTCATTAGAGGATTGCCTCAAGGACAAAGTGATACAGACATTTAAAATTGATGAAATACGTTATGTATTATCTATATTTTTTATTATTTTATTTCATTTTTGGTGTTTGCTAAATTATATTTTATGCTCTACTAGCTAATACCGACGTGCGCTGCTACGCCAACGTGAATGAATAATGTGTTTTTGCATTTAGTTGAATAAGTAACTGGAAACATAATTAGCCTATAAATTTATATTATTATTTTTAGATATCCCGTGCAGATCACCCGGTGTTGCCCAATAATCTACTTACCCTTATCTTCTTGGCATAAATTAGCTGATAGACGAAAATTGTGTTTTTATGTTTAGTTGTACAAGTAAAAGGAAAAATAATTATAAATTTGCTCTGTTCGTTATTACAGCTAAAACAACCAATAAACTAATTAATTCTACTTACAAACTGTCTTTCATACAATCCAAATAGTAAATAAAATTGCATCTTCTAAAATTTAATATTCAAGCAATCACTATAAGTAAAACCATATCGTAGTTTTTTTAGATACCCCGTGATGATTACCCGACTTTGCCCGGGAATCTACGCATCCCGATATACTTGGCATAAATGAGCTGAAACACAAATTAATTATTTTCAGTTATCTTTAAAAGAATACCGCCGTGGGCTGCCATGCTTGCTCGGGAATCTACCTATCCCGATCATTTTGGCATCAATGAAAGACACAAATAGTTATTCTAAGTTATCCGTAAAAGATGAAGATATGCTGTCGCGGACTTTTTTGTGGAGTTTTTAAAATATTCAATTCTGTGTAATTAATTTGGTGTCTTTGTTATGGTTTAGGCAGCGTGAGCCATTTAAGCGTACAAAAAGCGACATTTTTCACGTTTTTTCCTTACAAAGGGTGATTTGTAAGGGTGATGGGCTTGATCATTAAAACTCTTTTATAGCCCATAACCTTACCGGGAAAATACTGAACATTTTGCAAAAATCCCCATCACAATTGGATGAACGGTATGACAGCGTATAAGATACGATCAAACAAACAAACAAACAAACAAACATTTTTATATATTAGATAATGCTGTTTCAGTGACACGGAAGGTTTCTGCAATAATTCAATATGTGTGGTTTTACGTAACATTATTTCTAAGCCTGAGTATAATATCGTGGACATAAATGCCACACTGAAAAATCAAGGCAAAGGTATCACTTATCCCATTTTTTAATAAGCTGTCAGTTGTATGGCAGATCGGTGTATACATTGAGACAAGACTTAAGATATTTTCTTCCAAGTTGTCATAAATCTGCCGGCCTTAATGGAGAGTTCAATGAACAAAAGGGGCATGCCTACAAACTCTCATTAGTGCCAGTCACTGAAATTTTGCGAGGTTTCATAATTTCTCTTTTAAGAATATTTCCTCAATTTTTGTCGGTATTTGTTTGTATACTGGGAATGACGGCAACTCTGTGAACATTTGTTTCGCCACGTGCTCAGAGTATAGCTATCGGAAAGAGAGCGCTTGGAAGGAAATATTTTAAGACTTGTCTTTCAATATATATTCAGTGTCTTCAGTATGTGTGTGTGTGTGTGCGTGCGTAGGTGTTTTGTATTTATTATTATTATTATTATTATTATTATTATTATTATTATTATTATTATTATTATTATCATTATTAGTAGTAGTACTGTTATTGTTAATCTTACCTTTATTTTTAATACTATAATAATTAGGTATTACTGTTAACCTGAAGGTATCTCCCTGGCGCTAGTGGTTAGGCACTAGACCCCACCTCTGGATCCTAAATCGCGTCTTGGTCACTCCACATGGCGTTTTTGGCGGGCAAATCGGTGTCAGGGCAGGTTCCCTGGGGGTCCGTTTATCGGGCCCCAGCTGTGCTCACAACAGCCACAGGGCGCGTCCCCGGGCGGCGGATAGGGGAACGGTCGGTGGCTTGCTTGCACTCCTCCCGGCTAGGTCCAGACCGGACCCGCGGGCCATTTGTGAGGTCGTCAGGACTCGAGCGACCTGATGCACTACATAGCTCGTGCTGCGCCCACTTCAGCAGCAAATCGCGTCCCCTCGGTGGCGTAGTGGGGAAAAGGTCGGTGGATCTGCTAGTCAGTCCTCCCTTCCAAGTCCGATGGACTCGCGGACCATAAGTGGGGTCAACAGGAGACGAGCGCCCTGTTGTACTAAAGCTCAAATGTCCCGGCCCACAACGGGAGCAGCGGCCGTCGTGGCGAGGCGGTGGGAGATTGTGGAGATCAGCAGCTCCCTTCTCTTGGTTAATCCCGAGGACCTTTGTGGGGGCACCATGGGCGATGAGCTCCCTGGATGCCTACATTGCTCAGTGGGCTGACTCACAGCAGCGGCACGACTAGGCTTAGTCTTGCGAACGGGCTGGTTGGGACAATACCGGGCGTAATGCTGGGAATTACCACCAGGTCGATAAGCTCGGGAAAGGAGGAAGCGCGGTCTTTGAAGGTGGGACTTAGCGCCGACTCTGGAACCGAGTGACCCAAGGACAATCTGTGAGGTCGTCAGGAGTTGAGCGACCTGACGTACTATAGCTCAGGCTGGACCCACTTCAGCAACCAAACACGTCCCCAGCTGGTGCACTGGGGGAAAGATCGGTGGATCTGCTAGACAGTCCTCCCGGTTAAGTCCAAGGGACTCGTGAACCATTAGTGGGGTAGGCAAGAGTTGAGCGCCTTGTCGAACTAATTGCTCATCTGTTGGAGCTTGCGAGCTCCGTGCTGGCCCACAACAGCTGCAGAAGGCGTCCCTGGGGGCACACCAGGGCTCGGCTCGGACCAGTCCAGAGGGGAGCTACTGTACTGGTTCCTGGCTCGGCCTACGGGCCCGTCGACAAACTGTGGGGTCGCCAGGAGATGAGCACCTGGATGTACTAAAAGTCTCACACTGTTGGGCTTGTAGCCCTAGCCGGTCTCACAACGGCTGCAGGACACGTCCCTGGAGGCAGAACAGGAGAATGGTCGGTGGATCTGCGACAGCAGTCCTCCCGGCTAGGCTCATGGAGCCCGTGGACGAACTGTGGGGTCGTCAGGATTGAGTGACCTGATGTACTATGTAGCTCAGCAATTCCCAGAACTGCGAACTCCAACACTCTCTCCCTGGGGTGTTGGTTTAAGGACCGAGAACTTGAACGTGGACGGGAACATAGGATAGGGAGGACTAGAACTAAGACTTGGGAGTATGGTCATGACGACCGAGGTATCCCAAGGGGTGGACGGCTGGGCCTAGATGTCAGGGCAGGTTTTTCTTGGAATTTGTCCAATTTTTTCTTCCAGAAACTTAATTTCACGACTGGTTCATAATCATACTATCCATTTCATTTCATCTGCCCCTACGATCGTGTGGCAAGCCCGGTCAGCCGGCATCCTTGAATATCATACATCTTCAGTAAAAGGGATCTAGTATTACGCCGGGAACAAGCAGATTATTATTATTATTATTATTATTATTATTATTATTATTATTATTTTACGTTTGTTATTATTATTACTGTTATTATATTATTATTATTATATTATTATTATATTATATTATATTATTATTATGATTATTATTATTATGATTATTATGATTATTATTATGATTATTATGATTATGATTATGATTATGATTATGATTATGATTATGATTATTATTATTATTATTATTATTATTATTATTATTATTATTATTATTATTATTATTATTATTATTATTATTATTATTATTATTATTATTATTATTATTACTTGAAAGATTATTTCATTATGAAATGTGTAAGGTTCTCTCAAGACCGGTATTAAGATATGGTAGTGAAGCATGGACAATACGAAGAAGATATGAAAGCCGAATAACAGCAAATGAGATGCGATTTATGCGCCGTACAACAGGCTATACAAAGTGGGACCATAAAAGAAATGAGGAAATTATGGAAGAGTTGGATGTAGAACACATTCTTCACCATATACAAAACTACCAAAACAACTGGAAAGCCCACCTTCAACGAATGCCATCTCATAGAATTCCAAAAGCCGTGCTTCATTACTGCCCCCAAGGCAAAAGATCGCTGGGACGTACAAAAAAGCGCTGGATGGAAAACTCATCTTTGAGATCGTAAAAGGCCACACGGCCTAATACTTGCATGGATGATGATGATGATGATTATTATTATTATTATTATTATCATCATTATTATTATCATTATTATTATCATTATTATTATTATTATTATTATTATTATTATTATTATTATATTATTATTATTAGGTATTATCTTTATCTTCTCGCGCCCAATTAATGTAGTGTAGTTCTTCCCTACAACTCTTTGTTACTATTATCTACGTAGGTAAATTCTTTTCCCCTCATGCTGCTTAAAACACCATCAGCCCATGTTATTTTTGGCCGTACCTCTTCTCCTTCTACCAAGTGGCACCCATTCTAGTATTCTTCTTGATAATTCTGTCTTCCGTCATTCTTTTTACACGACCATATAGTAATTTAAAAAAAAATAAAATCCCCAACTGAAGCTTCAATATTCATAATTTGTTTAATTACACTGTTACATTTTATATTTTCTAGAAATTCCAGTTGAACGCCTCCAAATCCATTTCTGCAGAATCTAACTTACTTATTGTTCAACGAGATTTTAATTCTCATGTTTCTGCATCGTAAGTCATTGTGCTTGTTAATGCTTATGTTTTTGTTTTGGTACTTATATTCCGATCCCATAAAACACAATTTTATTTTATATCGTAGATTTGTCTTTATTTACTCTCCCTTTAATTTCAGTACCAAAGGCTTCCATCTGCATTCATTTTTATCCTCAAATATATTGTCAAGTCCAATAGGAATACAAATTAATAAGGAAATTTATATGAATATTTTAATGTATGCAGACGATCTGGTAATTATACAGAAGTCAGAGGATGATTTACAAAGAACCATTTACACGTTGAATCAATTAGGACATTATTATAATCTTAAAGTCTCAACTTCAAAAACCAAAATTATAGCTTTTCAGGGCAAAATGCCAGTCAGAGCAAAAATAGTAATCAATAATGAAATAATAGAACAGATAGCACACTTTAACTATCTTGGTTCAGATATAACGTATAGCTATAAAAGGGATATACACAATAAATTAAACCGATATGTCCCAACTCCTTTCAAAAAACGTTAAATTGAAAATTTATAAAACTATTATTCTACCAGTTATATTATATGGGTGCGAAACATAGACTCTTACTTTAAGGGAGGAAAGGAGATTACAAGTATTTGAGAATAAAGTACTTAGGAAAATTTTTGGACCAAAGAGAGATGAACAGACAGGTGAATGGAGAAGACTACTTAACAATGAACTACATGGTCTTTATAGGAAGCCAGATATAATAAGAACAGTTAAGTCTCGTAGACTGCGATGGGCAGGACATGTTGCACGTATGGGGAATGAAAGACTTGCATGGAAGCTTCTTGTAGGAAAGCCAGAGGGAAAACGCCCAGTTGATAGACCAAGAATGAGGTGGGAGAATAACATTAACTATGATTTGAGGGAAGTAGATTATACAGGGAATGATTGGAAAGCATTAGCTCAGGATAGGGATGTATGGAGAGCTTATGTCCGCGCGGCCATGAACCTACGGGTTCGATTGTGCCAGTGAGTAAGTAAGCAAGTAAGTAAGTATCAAATTATGTGTGGCAACATAAAAAGAACCCTCCCAAAGACTCGAAGAGAAACTCAGTTCAGGTTTTATAAAATTATGGCTGTTCCTGTTTTTTATATGGATCTGAATCTTGGGTACTTACAAAAAAAATATCTCACACATTCAAGCCACTGAAATTAAATTTTTAAGATAGGTAAAAGGATGTACACGCATGGATAGATTACACAATTAATCAATAAGAAATGAACTGGAGATATTTTCAATACTCGATAAACTAGAAGAGCACAAATACCAATGGAAAGAACATTTAGACAGAATGGACAATACAAGATTACCCAAAACGATCAACACCTACAAATAACATGGGAAAAGAGATCTTTGGGACGGCCAAACAAACGATGGATTTGAGACCGGAACAGGTCGCATTGACCTAACCCTGGAAAGGAAGAAGAAGAAGAACAAATATGTTGTCACTACATATTCATCACATGTTTTTATTTTTCCAGATCCATATTTGAAAATCAGTTCTTTCTGATGATAAGATAAATATTAACGGTGTTAGAATTAAAAATAACACTCATTGTTCAATACCTTCAGCAATACAGACAAGATTGGCTTCAGTGTGTGAAAGGAATGAAACGTATCAGAATATCCTGACAGATGCTTCACTACATACTGTACCGCAGGGGATTAAAACCTACATGAGATGACTGAGACCGTAACAGGCCTCTACGCCTACTACCTGACAGGATGATGATTATAATAATAACTGTATTTTACCAGAAAGAGTTAAGCACTGATATAGAATTTACCAAACTACTCTGAAATAATGTTAACACAGTATATGTATTGTACATTTGGGGCCTACAATATAATAATAATAATAATATAATAATAATAATAATAATAATAATAATAATAATATATTACCTGAAGAGTTAAGGCCTTAAGGCCTGTCACCACTCACCATGTCAAAACCAAATAAAAAAAAAACTAAACAAAAAAATAGTCTTAAATCTAAATTACAATATATATCTATAAATATAAACGATTACAAGTTATGAATACAATACAATTAATATTTATAATGTATTTTGATTTACTCTAAATTTAACGAATTAAATATATATGTACAATATATATAAAAAAACAGGAAAAGATTAATGACATAGTATAAAATTAAATAAATAGAGAAAAATTAATTATTAGACAACAGGTAACTGTATAAGCGTGACTTAAAGGTACCAAGTGTGCGGCAACCCCTGATATCTTGAGGAAGGAGATTCCAGGAGCGGGCAGAGGCTACTGTGAAGGAAGTAGAATAGGAGGAAGTGCTATGAAGAGGAATTGTTAGCAGACTGCTACAATATGGCATGTATAATAGAAAAAAGACATAAATAATAAATTACAGATATTTCAATATTCATGTGGCACCCTTAAAAAGAACACTGGGAAATAAAGTAAGAAAAGAAACACATTTAAATTGTTATAAAATATGTTTGTATCTGTAATATTTTACTGCTCAGAAATATGGACTCTTAATAAACAGTCAATTAAAGAATAGAAGCAGCAGAAATGAAACATTTACGATTTGTGGTTGGATAAACTTTAATGCATAAAACACGAAGTAAAGTTATCCTTTAAGAACTGCAAATATTCAGTTTGACAGATAAAATAGAAGAATATAGGAGAAAATGGTATGAACATGTCTGCAGAATGAATACCAACATATTACGTAGGAAAAGTATGAACTATCAACAAAGAGGAGGAAAAGAGATCGGGAACGCCCACAAAAGAGATGGACACAGCAGCTATAATACTCGGAGCCGGAACGAACCAAAAAAGGTTCAATACTTGCAAGAAGAAGAAGAAGAAGAAGAAAATGTTAATCTATTGTCAACTTAACAATAAAGGGGAAAGTAAATAGTAGGTTAATATAAATGGAAGTAACACTTCGGGAATAGAATACTTTGCAATATGAGACGCGACCTTTTTAATTCCATCATAAACTCCTGTCAAATTTTATTCTTAAGGTTCCGTTTTCAAATTATCTCCCACCATTTACAATGTTTTTTACATTTTTTCTCAAGATTATTTCAACATATTTGTCTATGATATTTAACTACATACGTAGCATGAAGACGTGGCAGCCATATAGATTTCAACGAACATTCTAAGCAAAAACAAAGTCGTGTTCCAGAGCAGCCAACATAGTGTATTTACTAAATAACTGTACACATATACGTCAGAATTTCAGAATTAATATTTTTTAGGCGTAGCATTCTTTCACAGGTTAAAGAATTTGGCGGTATCTTAGTCAATTTAGAGGAATCTGTCCCATAATCGATAATCCACGTTGAACCGTTAGGTTAGCTTTTAGGTTGGTCTATCAGAGGTTAGAGTACTTGAATTGCGGCAGGTTACCTTTAAGGTTAGTTAAATATCGTGTATATGTTGGCTGTATCCCGTGATTCCATAGCGTAAACCGCTTCGCGTTTGTTGGCGCATGCGCATGATGCATGATTGAAACTTAGAAAAATGTTTCGCGTCACGTGTTGTAAAGAATCCCCGAAACTTCTAATGGCATAATTTTTTGAGGTACAAAACTAATTATTCAACAAGTAATTATTTAATCTTGACTTAAAACGGTCATGCGCGTCAACCCCTGATATCTTTAAGGTGGTAGTTTCAAGAACAAGTGTGGCTACGGAGAAAGAAGTAGAAATAGACTAATTAGAGGTCTAGTGAAGATATATTGTTAGTAGAATTATCTTGTGATCTAGTGTCTAAATTGAAATGAGGAGTTAACTGCTGTAAGTGGAGTGCAACATTGCTGAAGACAGAAAAGAAGACAGTGCCCAAGTTACGTCGCAAATTACGTGTAGCTGTAGAAGAAATACCTGCATTTGTCAAATATTAAGATTTATGAATGGGTGTTATGACTGAACCTGCTTCCCTCTATTGTTTTATCAGTTACTGATTTTTGTCTCAGTGTTGTGTTGTGTTTAATTTTCTAATTAACTACAGGAGCTGTGTGTAATTTGTTTGTGCACCTCATTCTTGTTTGTAATTATTACTCCTGAGTAACTGATTTTCGCCACTTCTTCAAAATTTCCCTCATTTGTATTACGTGCTCATATCCATTATAATGCATTTCTTCGTGTGACCATGTACCTATCTAGTGTTATTCATATTGGCTTTCAGCCCCAGCTTTTTAGTATTTTTGACATAATGTATTGTGTCGCTTTTAGTATTTGCTCATTAATATTTAGTTCTAAGCCTCTAAACATTTGTTTCACACTTTTTGCCATTTAGACACATTCGAATAAGTCTTATTTCATTGCAATTTCGAACCTCAGCAGAATACCACAAATTTTCTCCCTCTTCATTAAATCGTTTGTCTTTTTGAAATCTAAATCTATAGTTTAGTTCATGTACAGCGCCTTTAATTCAACTATTTTTGTATAATCTGTCTTATATTAAATATATGACCTACTTTAGATCCATTTCCTCTGAATTCATATTCATGATCACGTATTACGTTGAAAATGTGAGGAATAACTATTATATTTGTTAGATAATCAATTGATTTGGTGTTTACTTTATGAAAATCCTTGATGTTTATTTACTAAGAAACTATCAAAATATTATATGATTTTCATAAATATTTCATTTATTTAACATTCGTAATCAGCTGTTTGAATACACTTTATCATCATCAGAAGAATTTGTATTGAACAGCTCTTACGAATGTTAAATTAAATAAATATATATGAAAATCATACAACAATTTGATAGTTTTATTTAGGAAATAAATATTGGAGCAAAAATATTACAAAAAATAGAAAATTACAAATATATCAAATCATAATTCAGAGCATTTTAACATATGGTGCTGAAGTCTGGCAAATTCCTAACAGGGAAATGAAAAGAATTTTAAGTACAGAAATGGATGTTTTAAGAAGATCAGCTGGAAAATCTAGAATGGATAGAATACGAAATAAAGAAGTAAGGTAAATTATGGGTGTACAAGAGGAGCCGGGCATCATAGTCATTATAGCAAAAATTGCCTAAAATTGTTATGGAATGAATCCCAATAGAAAGGAGGAAGAGAGGAAGACCGAAGAAAACTTGGATAGAAGGAGTACAAGCAGCTATGAATATCAGAAGATTGGAGGAAGATCAATGTATGGACAGAGAGGAACGGCGTTTGGTTTCCGGAAGACGGCGGCAGCTGCCATGATACCGGATAATGATGATGATGATTAAATATTTGTTACAATTTTGTATGAAGTCTTATTTCATAAAATATAGTTTAGTCTAATATATTCGTTAAGGCAATGAGCTACAATCATCAGTGATTGATTCCTGATGATGTCAGAATTTTTAAACTGGTTTAAACCTTCAGGAGCTGCTATGATACTGGAGTTTATTCAGCCTCTAATGTCAATGAGTACCATATCTATGTTCTGGGGATAAAGATGGTCGTCACACAATTCCGACAAACCGGCTAACATCATGTACCGATTGTGTAGAAAAGTGGGAGCCTTAAATCTAGTATATGGGACCTACGGCTTACTTCACTTCCTAAGGAAGCAATACACAGGATTTTTAACCCTTAATGTTTTGAGCACGACTTCGTTCTGAAGAAAAGTGAAGTCGGGGTGCCAGTGTCGTAGATTTACGGAACATAAAAGAACTACAAGCTTGAAATAAGATATCTTGGGTGTAGGCCTTACAGCAAACTACAGTGAAGTGTCCATTGCACCGGCTTTGGTACTACCCATAGTCTGATCATTCATTTGCAGGCATTAATTCTACCCCTTTGTAAATTGTGATGTGCTTATATAACGCATACTTTATGTTCTTTGATAACCAATAACATAGTCTGTCTGAACACACACCTAGTCATTACAATGCAAATTTCCATTATTCTGGTAGCAGCAGACAGTGTCGCACTCAACTAGCTTATACAATAAATATTGCAAAATATTGCCTTAAACATTTTCTAATAAAACTTTTGTATCATTTACTTGGTCACACAATATCAGTATTTCCAAAGTACCACATTAATAACTTGGGACTTTCAAAAACATGGATAATGCGAGTTAGGTATGATAACGAGTGAACATTTTCGCATCGTTTAGTTACTGCAGAGCGTAAGCAGTTTAAACATAGGATCAATTCTAATAAAAATGCATTACAGGGACTTTCGTCATCACAACTTAAGAAAAAAATGTTAAACTTAAAATATATTATTACAGTTACGCCATAGTAGTATATGGATGCGAAACATGGTCAAAGAGAGGAATAAGATAATATGAATACTTGATAATAAAATGATTAGGACAATTTAATCTTTTGGATAAAAGGGGACGAACAGACAGGCGAATGGAGAAAGCTTCTTAACACTGAGCTACATTATGTTTATGATAAAGCAGATTTGATATCATTAACAGAAAAGAAAGTCCTATAGACTCGATGGGTTGGAGATATAGCACGAATGGGATGAGAGAGGGACATCGGAACTTGTAGGAAAACTATAGGAAAGGCATCCAGAAGGAAGTCTAAGAATGAGGTTTGAGAATAACATCAAACGTGGTTTGAGAGAGGTGAATCGTTCTGGGAATTAATACAAATATTAGCTAATGGAGAGTTTATGTCCACACGGCCATTAACCATCGAGTTCAATAGTTCAGGTGAGTTTAACTAACTAACTGGCACTATCGAACCCGTAGGTTCATAGCCGCGCAGAAATAAGCTCTGCATATATCACTATCCTGAGATGATATTTTCCAATCATTCTCTGTATAATCTACTTCCCTCAAATCATAGTTAATGTTATTTTCCCACCTCATTCTTGGTCTACCAACGAGCGTTTTCCCTCTGGTTTACTTACAAGAAGCTTCCATGCACCTCTTTCATTCCCCATTCGTGTCATAAGTCCTGCCCATCGCAGTCTACGAGACTGAACTGTTCTTATTATATCTGGCTTCCTATAAAGATCATCTAGTTCACTGTTATGTAGCCTTCTCCATTCACTATCAATTCATTTTCTTTGGTCCAAAAATCTTCCTAAGAACTTTATTCTCAAATATTTGTAATTTCCTTACCTCTCTTAAAGTAAGAGTCTATGTTTTACACCCATATAATACAACTGGTAGAATAACAGTTTTATTTAGCCTATTTTCAGTTTAACATTTTTTGAAAGGAGTTGGGACATCAAGAGTCTCTGTAATGCATAACAGCACGCATTTCCAGAATTGAGCCTATGTTTAATTACTTTGTGCATCTCAGGTGAGTTAGGTTAGTTAATTAACGAAGAAATGGAATGCCATTATTTATATTTTCCTCGTAACTAGCTCACTGGCTCTATCGAACACGCAGATTCATTGCTGCGCGGACATAAGCTATCCATACATCTCTATCCTGAGCTAACGTTTTCCAATCATCTCCTGTATAAGTTACTTCTTCCACCTGATTCTTGGTCTACCAACAGGGCGTTTGGTAGAGATTTTTTAATTAAAAAATTCTTAAAGATGTCTACAATATCTACTTTTGATGATTTTCAGCATCGAAAAACTTGTATCTGAGGTTGTAAAAGTGAGATATCACGTGATTTGTATGTATTTTGTAGTGAATTACGTGTGGGAGACGATATGACGAGTATCTTGCAATGATAGTCTAGTCCAGGTGTGTACAATCCACGGCCCTCGATCCCATCGCATACGGCCCAGAATTATATTTACTCTATCACATCGGATACGGCCCGCAGTGATAAATGCAAGTTACAGTCTAATATTATTTATTAAATAAGTAATTCTATTTGGGATAAGATAAACTTGAAACAATAGACTTTTTCTGTTTCCAACACGTGTGTTGCGAAAGTTAATCCTACTCATTCTCTTACTCAAAACATGGAGAAATCACACCCGTTTTAAGAAACACCCAGCCCACATTTTATTTATGATCCTACCTACCGCGCATCGCTTTGAAATCTCCATACATTGTTCAGCGCACAGTTACTATTTTCATACTCGAGTGTGCGCCAGATGTTTTATTATCGTTATATTTTGTACATTTCAAGTTAGTTTCCAGTTTGCACACATTGTAGTGTTAATATTTAATATTTTAATAAAATTTTAATGATTAATATTTTAATAAAATTTTAATGATTAATATTTTAATAAAAATAACATACTATATTAGCTATTTTATATTTAAATTAATTGGTTCATCCTAGATTCCATTTAATACGGTAAAAATCTGACCATGTGGCCCGCAAACCAATTCACCTTAACGACAGTGGCCCTTTTCCTAAAAAAGGTTGGACACGCCTGGTCTAGTCAAGGAGCAAAGAGACATCTGACAAATCGTCATGAAGTTACGATGTAATCAACAATTGAAATCATTGGTTAATTACACTCGTCGATATCACTGAACCAGCTCTGAACATATTTCAATAACAACAAAAAAAAAACTCATTCAATAATTTCCATAGAATGTAGAACACGCTCTCGTTTCACTAAATTAACACTAAATTTTTACCTTGAACACATTCAGTAGTTGTAAAACATTTATTAAATTATTTTAAAAAATGCCTCGGATCATAAACTTCATGTTAAATTATTAATTACATTCTAGTACCATAAATTAATTTCAATTCTTTGAAACAAATGCCGATCTAAATAAACTATGGCTTGTCGCAGAGACTGCAGCACGTTCATAATGCTTGCGTTTAATTCATTCCAATATCAGCCGTTTTGATCATATTTCCGAACACTTCAATAACCTCTCTTAGCTCCGTCTTACTAACAGACGAAAAAATGCCCTCTCTTTCACCTCTTTTCAAGCTTCTGAATTCCTACACTCCTAGTTACCTGGCGTCCAGATTTGAGAAGTTATCTTCTTACCACGATATTGACAATAGGTCACAAGATAGCAGTCTACTAACAATCCCTCTTCATAGCGCTTTCTATTATTCTACTTCTTTCATAGTAGCCTCTGCCCGCTCCTGGAATTTCCATCCTCAAGATATCTGGGGTTGCCGCACACTTAGCACTTTTAAGTCACGCTTATACAGTTACATGTTGTCTAATAATTTTTCTCTATTTATTTAAATTTATATTTTTTTCTCGTTTTTTTATATCTTGTACATATTATATTTCTATCTATCTATCTTCTGATTTTTACAGCTGCTGCCGTCTTCCCGTGCCAAACCTCCAAAACCTACGATCTTGGACATCTTCAATGCTTAGCCCTCTTGCTTGCATTAACGTCTTCATGTTTTCCTTCCATGTTAACTTCGGTCTCCCTCTCTTCCTCGTTCTGGTCGGATACCATTGATATAGTTGCTTTGGCCATCGCTCATCTTGCATTCTTAAAACATGTCCTAACCACTTTAATTCCTTCTCCTCAATTCTTTCAATTATGCTTTCTTCTGCTTCGATTATATTTCTAATTTACTTATTTGTGACAATCCGGCTGATTTCCATGATATAAGAGAAGAATTGAAAGTACAGCCTTTATTGGATAAAGTAACGAATTACAGACAGAAATGGATTGATCACATGGATGGAATGAGTAAGGAGAGATATCCATTGTTAGCAAGAAATTATCAAGCAAGAGGAAGGCGTGATGTTGGAAGACCTAGAAGACGTTGGGCTGATGCATTATGAAGTCGGAACGGGCAATTGCCTAATCCCTGGAGTGATGATGATGATGATGATGATGACTTATTTGTGACATGTTCTAATTTTGACTTTCTGGCACTTCTGCGTAAATAATCCATTTCTAGAGCTATTAGTCTATTCTTGTAGTACTTATTGATTGTCCATACCTCACTTCCATACATATTATTATATTTAATTCGTTATATGTATAGTAAATCAAAATACATTATACATAACATGTAACCGTTTATGACCAAGAGGACGAAGATCAATTGGCCGTCCTATGAAACGCTGGAGGGAAAATTTTCTATAGGATCGTTAGAGGCCTTGGCCTAATACTTGGAAGGAAGAAGAAGAAGAAGTGATCGTTTATGTTAAATGTAATTTAGATGCAAGACTATTTTTTTGTATTTTTAAAACCTGGTTGAGTGGCAGACAAGGCCTTCAGGCATTAACTCTGCCACGTAAAATAAAGCTATTAGTCAGTTGTCATAAAAATGTTAACAGACGCTTCAGCATAAAAATGTCCTCTCATATATATAATAATACCCAATAACATGTATCGAAATAGACGAAATTTAATAAAATGGCATGAATATAACATTTGGGGCGGCTCCGTGGCAAATGCGGTTAGACGCTCGGCTCTCATCGTTGGGGCCTCAGGATCGAGACTCGGTCACTCCATTTAGGTTTCGTGGTGTACGAAACGGAGCTTGAGCAGGTTTTTCACCGAGTTTCTCCCGTTTTCCCCATGCCACAAATTTCATTCAATCATTTCTACATACTCATATCATTCATATCGTTTAATTTTGTTCATCCTTTCCTGTCACGGTGCGTCCGATATGGTCAGTCGACTTATTTTTGTGGCTCACTGACATCTGTAATTATAGGGGCTTCATATCATCCCTCCAACCGACCCTGAATTATACACGAGTTAAGATTTATTATTATTATTATTGCTTATTATTATTATTATTATTATTATTATTATTATTATTATTGCTATTATTATATTATTATTGTTATTGCTATTATTATTATTATTATTATTATTATTGCTATTATTATTATTATTATTGCTATTATTATTATTATTATTATTATTCGGTTATACAAATAATGGAAAATTTCTTATTGACTTCTTGTGCAATTAACAATCCAATTTTATAAATAGCAGAGTATGACTGATATTGGCTGGTTCGCAAATTACAACTTAGTACTGCATACAGTGAAATACGTTCTAGTTTGCTCTTAATAATGATTTAAAATATAATGTAGTCGATTTTGTTTCCAAAATTGCAAAACAGAAGATTTTGGTCAAGAAGTAAAAAAAGTAAAAAAAAATAGATCTTGCATACGTATAAAATATTCTGGAGCTTTTAACTTAAAATAAATTCATAAATCTGAATAAAATGTATATATTACATGAAATTATGTATATTACGATAATATTTTCTTTCATTACTTAATTACTTACTCACTCACTGGCACTAACGAACCCGTGAAGATGTGTTGGCACAATAAATAATATTATCAAGTTGCAGTGAATAAACATAACCTCACACTTCTTATTTGTTTTCAAACATCGCCGTTTACATTAAATATAAAAATATTTTTAAATAACTATATTTAAACGATGATTTGTGAGTAAACAGCCTAATTTTATTCGTTAAATAGTCCTAACAAATGCCACTAGTGATTTCCAGATTGTCTAGATAAATTCACTCGTCACGTTGATTTGGAAATCACTCGTGACATTACTTATGATAATTTGATTTGATTTTATTGTTCGAGAATGCAGTCACCACTTTCCTATTCTCGCGTTTGAGCCAATTTGATAATAAAGAAATGACATCTGGTTATATTACAGTGGCGTGACATTTTTCAAGTTCTGTGGACCAGCACTGATTGGCAGATTTCCAACCTTCGCCAACCCAAACGATTTTCTCCGTCTGGGGAAACTTAATGGCAGAGAAAGAAAAAGAACGAAATTGGCTTAGTTTGGTGAGTAAGAGTGGTATTGTTAACTACTGGAGTTTTTCTCCAGTGCACGCGGTCAAAATACTACTTTCCACTGTCTTTTTTGTGGTCTGCAGCCTCACTTTAAACATTACTTTTACAATCTACTGTAAACTTTCTTCTGCGGATTTTAAAACTTGTTTTTTCCTAGTTATACATCACTAAATTCAGGGTGCCCAAATAATGGTTATATTTGTAGAACATAGAAGAGAACAGAACAAAAATAAAAGTAAAATGCATACTGTGAAAGTGCTATTTAGAAAAAAGTGCACCATATTTCAGAATGTGGCTTTTTACAAAATATAAATAAAGAGTTGAGTTCAAATCGGATCCCCAAAGCTGTTTATAATTATATACTAAGAGGACGAAGATCACTGGGCCATCCTATGAAACGCTAGATGGAAAATTGTCTATAGGATCGTAACAGGCCTTGGCCTAATACTTGGAAGGAAGAAGAAGAAATAAAGAGTAACAATATTTTACATGTACCACCTATAGTAATGAACTATCATAACTAACTAACTCACTGGAACTATCGAATCCGTAAGTTCATGATCGCGCGGACGCAAGCTCTCCGTATTTCCCTATCTTGAGCTGTTTTCCAATTATTGCTTATATAATCTGCTTCCATCAAATCATGAATAATGTTATTCTCCCACCTCATTCATGTCTACAAACTGGGATTTTTCCCTCTGGTTTTCTACAAGAAGCTTTCATGCACGTCTTTCATTCCCCATTCGTACCACATGTTCTGCCCATCGCAGTTTACCAGACTTAACTGTTCTCACTATCATACACAAAAGAATAACATTAAGTTATAAAATTTAATGTGTCCTTCCCCCCTTAATGATCGCCTTATTATACATCTAAAACATCTCACACATAGCGCTAATAGAGATTTTGCGAAGTAAATGTAATTGACACATTCAAAATAACTCTGAGCAACAAAAAATAAACTTTTTTTTTTGTCTCAGAAGAAAGAATGTGTGATTCTGATAGTATTTTATCTCCTGAATTCAAATATGATATCGGTTTTTCTCCATCACGCAAAGTTTCCGAGAGACAGGCATTTATAATTTCAAACACTTTAATATTTTCTACATTCGTAACTACACAATATTCGAACATTCGGACTTAGCTAGAAAGTAAGAAATGACGATTTTCTGCTATATTTCGCCTGTGGAGCATCCCTCTTGATGGCCCAACAATAATCGGGCAGCATATTAGGAGTCCATTTGCCTTGATATCTCTTTTCCACAGCTGAAATCTCGTGATGATGCAAGTGTTCCCCATTTTATTTTACAATGGACAAATGGACAAAAAAAGTTTATTAAAAAAATAATTATTTAAATCCATTAATTGAAATTGAAATAAAAAAATTGTGGGTGATGGAGAAATTCCGAACACATATTTGAAAACACGATAAAAAAAACTGCATTAAGTACAGCTATTGGTACTCATGAGACAAATATCATGTTGACCAGTGTTATCTAGTGCTGTAAACTAAGGACGTTAATCATAATCAAATTTTACTAATCAATGTCAATGTTAATTATACGTAACGGTGTGTACCCGAAAACATGAAACATGACAAATTATAATAATTGGAGCGGGAAAGAGACCAATAGCATCGCAGTGTGTACTGTTCTTCATTACACATGTTTCTCTAATACAATATATAACTAAATCAAAACTCATTGGCACTATGGAACCCGAAGGTTCGTGGCCGCGCGGACATAAGCTCTCCAGATATCTCTATCAGTTTTCCAATCATTCCCTGTATAGTCCAATTTCGTCAAATCATGGTTAATGTTATTCTCCCATCTAAATTATATATATATATATATATATAGCCGTGGTCTCAACGTAGCGTGCTGCCTTGTCACGCAGCGGGCCGGGGTTCGACTCCCGGTCGGGACAAGCTTCCTATGTGAGACTTTTTTCGGAGTTTTTCCTCACCTGTGAGGCAAATGTCAGGAAGCATTGAGGCTCAAACGGATCTCAAATATCATCTGGCCATCATTATCATTTCACCGGTGTGGAAAACAACGGGAAGCTACCACACATATAGGCATAATTCCCTAGTAAAGCTACAATGCGTAGCATGAAAATGCTACTATTACAGTGAAAGACGTGGCCTAGGGCAGAACACTATTATTAAAAATTGAATATATATATATTATAAAATTTACATATGTAACCGAAAACATGAAACATTTATGAATTTTAATAATTAAGGCGGAAAGAGGCCAATAACAGGTTACACATCGTCATAATTATGTGCGTACTTCAGTATATATATTGTTCCTATACACTACTAAGGTAAAGGCACCAAATATCAGACCCTCCACTAATATGAGACCCCTATCTTTCTCGGAAAATAAGAGCTGGATGTTGTCAACAATGGCTGGAATCAGTAGCGGTTGACATCTAAGCGTTTCTTTAAAGTTGGCTACAATGACCGAGCGATTATTGCTTCAAATTCGAATGTTCTTGCGATTTCATCATTTGTAGTTTTTTAAGGCCCTGTTGACGAGACATCAAAATACGTCTAAGGTAAGTTAATATTCATAATTTATTACTGTAATGTGATTTGTGTTTAGCTATTTGTAAATTTGCAATTGGTTGTCTTTCTTTTTTAGAGCCTCGGTAAATTTTCTTTTACCCTCATTGAAGGTTGCATAATATAAGACCCTATGGGTTGCATAATATGAGACAAGGTCTCATATTAGGAGCTTCAATATTTCATGGGTTAAGGACAAAAATATATTACTTTTACAGATGAGTGATAGTCCAGGCAATAAACGGAAGACTTGGGACAAACAACAAATGATTCTAGCTGTTAATGCCGTCCGAGCTGGGAACATGGGATACAAATTAGCAGCCAAACAATTTGGTGTCCGAAAGGGACAATAGAGAGGTATGTAAAAAAGCGAGAGATGTCAGCTGACGAGTTGGTAGCAGTACCACTTGGGCGGAAGACTGTTTTGGGTGAAGGCCTGGAAGAACAACTGGTTCAATACTGTATTCAAATGGATTCACGGTTCTATGGGTTGAGAAGGCGAGATATTAAGAGTATGGCTTTTCAACTCGCTATACGTAATGGTATTCAACACCCATTTTCTGTACAAAATAAAACAGCTGATAAAAAGTGGTTGGCATCATTTCTCAAACGACACCCACAGCTCACTTTCAGGACTCCACAAAATATCTCTCATGCAAGGGTCAAAGGATTCAAACCAGAACATGTGAAAACATTTTTTGAATTATATGAACCCGAATTTCAAGCGATTAATGGAAGACCAAATAGGCTATACAATGTTGACGAAACAGGCATATCTGTCGTCCAACACAAAGCTGAAAAAGTTATTTCCATTAAGGGCAAGAAAGAAGTCGCAGCCCTAACATCAGCTGAAAGAGGCAGCCTAGTGACCATTGTAACATGTATGAACGCTGTTGGTACCTATGTTCCCCCTATGATAATTTGGCCTAGAAAAAACATGTAATTGGAGCTTATGGATGGGGCTCCAGCTGGTGCAATTTGGGGGTGTCATCTGTCAGGCTGGATTCAAGCTGATTTATTCTCAGTTTGGTTTGACCACTTTATTCAATTTACAAAACCCTCTGTTGATGATCCGGTACTGCTGGTATTAGACGGACATTATTCCCATACAAGGAATATCGCCATAATCAACAAAGCCAGAGACAACAATTTGAAGATAATCTGTTTACCACCTCACAGTTCACACAAGATGCAGCCACTGGATGTTGGATTTATGAAGCCTTAAAAACCTACTACTCAACAGAAATTGAAAACTGGCTGAAGAACCATCCAATGCGTGTTGTAACGCCCTTCTTGATTGCTAAATTGTTTGCTGCCGCGTACAACAGAGCAGCAACCATGGAAATATCAGTAAATGCATTCCGTAAAACTGGGTTGTTTCCTTTAAATGACCAAATATTTCGTGACTATGATTTTTCTATCCATGGTGGAAATAGAAACTCTTCAGAAGAACTCCCTGCTTCTCCTGGTGCAGAACCAACTGCAGACCTTCTCGTACACTAGTTTCTCCATTCGACATCAGGGATCTTCCAACAATTACAACGGTGTCTTGAAACCGAACTGGAAAAGCATGTGTCATTTCATCATCTCCCTATAAAAGGAGCCTTGAGCAAAGCTTAGACAGAATAAATGAGAAAAAAGGAAGCTAGCAGATGTCACTCACGTGAAAAATCATGCAGGTAAAATAAAGCAGGGTCCATGTAAGAAATCCCAAAGAAAACGACCTCTAAAAGAATCTAGCATTGAAGATTCGGATTTAGAAGTATCATCTAACAGCTCTGATGACGAAGCATTTGAAGAAGACGCTGAGTGTATCTTTTGTGGCTGCCTGTATTCCTCAAATACTCATGGAGAAGAATGGGTTCAGTGCACAGGATGCTATCGCTGGGCTCATGAACATTGTGGAGCAACTGACCGAATGTTGTGTCCAACATGTGTCAAAAAACAAAAGTAAATGGGGGGATCTCATATTAGGAGACATTTTGTGACTAACAAAAATGACCATTTTTTGTAATTTTTCAATTTTCTCTTCAAAGCAAAGAGCATTAATACAACTTTGTTTGTGTACCTTAAATTCAATAACAATCGAATGTTACCTTTGTGTTTTGGAACATTTGTGACTTTTATTTACCCAGTTACTACCATTTAAAAAAACGGGTCTCATATTAGGTGCCTTTACCTTATACATATGTGTGTGTGTGAGTTTTATAATTAATTTTTTTCTTCCATGTTGTACACTCGTATCGACTGATGATCAGGCTACAATAGCTTCTTCAGAGAATGACTTACAAAGAGCTATGTTTAAATTAAATAATATTGCACAAGATTACAACCTAGAAATTTCTTCAACAAAAACTAAAGTGTTGGCCCAGTGTGGCAAAGAAATGCAAAGAACAAAAATAGTTCTAAATGATAGAAAACTAGAATAAGTAATAGATTTCAATTATCTAGGTGTATATTTAGGTTGTAATAGAGAAAAATTCATAAATAATAAATTACAAATATTTCAATATTTATGTGGCACCCTTAAAAGAACACTGAAAAATAAAGAAAAGAAACACGTTTAAAATGTTATAAAGTATTGACTGTACCTGCAATATTGTATGGCTCAGAAATATGGACTCTGAATAACAGTCAATTAAAGAATATAAGCTGCAGAAATGAAATATTTACGATTTGTGGCAGGATATACTTTAATGGATAAAAAAACGAAGTGAAGATTTTCGTAAAGAACTACAGATAATCAGTTTGAAAGATAAAGTAGAAGAGTATAGGAGAAAATGGTATGCACACGTCTGCAAAATGGATACCAACAGATTGCCTGGGAAAAGTCTGAACTATCAACCAAGAGGAGGAAAAAGAGATCGGGGACGCCCTCGAAAGAGATGGACACAGCAGCTATACTTGGAACCGGAACGAAAACAATAAGGTGTAATCATGGTAAGAAAAAGATAAAATTGTAGTTAAAATCGCTATTAAAAATAACGTGAACAAATATCTAGTGAAAGTGAATCCAATTTAAATAAAACGTGTTTTATTGGAGTGGACGTAAAAATCTCTCTGTGCCGCTTGCAATTTTGATTTGATTTTAGAATTTAGTATCCAATTTTCGCTGCTATATTTTAGTCCTGATTTTGCAGTTACTTTGTGTAATCTCAATTTGGCTGCTGTTAACAATTGTTTGCCAAAATTTATTTTTATGACTCCATTTATTGCATTGTATTTCTGTAACTTTATCTCTGTGTACGTTTGCACTATTTTTATAAAAAGAATATGTACCCAAAAAGGGTTCCACCTCGCATGAAACCAAGGACTTCTGCAAGCTATGTGACCAAAAATGTGAACAATACCATCTAATTGACTGTATAGCAAGAAGAAAGCCTCTAAAATTCTACGCAGATGATACTAACTTTCAATGATTGAATGAGTCATTTCGAAAAGGGATCATCTACAGCTGATCAAATTTTACAGGAGAGGGAAAAAAAACGGATTGAACTTGCTCAGCATAAAACATTGAACTGCTATTGAATAAAGTCAAAAAATAATAACGGAATAGAAAAGTTGATCCTTTCTCACGCGGAAATGATGAAAATAGGTATATAAACATGGCATAATAAGTCAGAAGAAATTTTAATAAATCAAGGAGTTAGACAAGGGTGTAGTCTATCGCCCATTCTTTTTAATATATATATCGACAACATTATGAAACAATGGAAAATTATAATGGACGAAGGCCTTAGATTGAACAATAACTCAAGTATTAATAAGTTAATTTTCGCCGATGATTTAGTCTTACTACACCATGATGAAGATCTGTTACAATTGATTGCTTAGCCTACAAACTAAATGCAATATGTAGCGATTATAATTTTAAAATTTCAATAAGTAAAACAAAAGTAATAGCATTTTGTGGAAGAAATACTCTGCGTGCAAAAATAGTAATTAGAGACGAAATTATTGAACAAATATCCCAATTTAAATATTTAGGATGTGATATCAGCTATGGGTATGATAAAGATATTGAACATAAAACACATCAGTTTTTAGCTATTTGTGGTACAATAAATAGAACATTGAATAATAAAGCCCATAAACAAACAAAATTAAAATTTTATAAAACAATGGCTGTCCCTGTCCTTTTGTATGGGAGTGAATCTTGGATTACCACTACCAAACAAGAAGGTAAAATGCAAGCAGCCGAGATGAAATTTTTAAGAAGAGTAAAAGGTTGCACTAGAATGGACCAGATAAGAAATGAGGATATCCGTGAAGAACTGCAGATCTACTCCATAAAAGAAAAGATATTTAACAACAAGATACAGTGGAAAGAACATGTGGAAAGAATGGAAGAAAGTAGATTACCAAATAAAATCTTCCATTATTTTCCAAGAGGAAGAAGAGATGTCGGACGTCCTCGGAAGAGATGGTCTTAGATATATTAGTGAAGACGGAACAGGCAACTCTTGCCTAAACCAGGAAGTGAAGAAGAAGAAGAACATGGAATAATGAAATGAGTGAATTTCAGAAAACTAATAGATGATCCCTTTTCGAAATGACTTATTCAATTGTATCCTAATGTACATAATATGTTTACTAAATATTTTTAAAAAATGCATACAAAAAAAATTAGTCCAAATTTTAGTCCATAATTTGGGAATCTCTAGTCGATATTTACGTATATATTTAACCATTTTGATTATATATAAATTCTAGCCCTACTAATAACAAAGCAGGCGTGACCTTCAGACTCTTGTTATGTACTACGAATTAGGTGAGTACGCTGTAGCTAGGCTGTACAAACAAATTCATTCATAGAGTGCGTGCATGAGTGGCGGGAGACGGGATATGGAGAAACTTCGTGAACATTGTAGTTTAAAAAGCTATAAAAATAACGCGAAGAAATATCTAGTGAATGCAATTTAAATAAAAACGTGTTTTATTTCGGTTAATATGAACGTAAATATATTTTGTAACATATATGTATAATATTTTAAATTAACAGTTGTAGCCGGAGATTCGGGTCTTTGATAATTTTATTGAAAATTGTATTTGATTAGTTATTAAAGTAAGATTTAACTCCGCCATGTCCGGTCCCAAGCCCGGATGAGAAAGGAGGAGGGGGAGGAGTAACAACCTCGTTAAAAAAACCAGGGTTCAGTTGGCTCCGACTGATAGTACTCTGTAAGGGCCCCTAGCCAGGGTTACGGTGAAGACCTCAACGGCAGAGTCGGCGCAGAAGGAGTCCTTCATCACGGCGGATCTGGCGGAAGAGGCAACCCTATCTCTAAGGGAAATAGAGAAACGCTGCCTTGCGGTGAAGAGGGATCTTCAAAGGCTATGGGAGGAAAACCCTGACAGAAATTTTCCTGGTCCTCCAGGTTGGGGGTTTATGCTGTGGGCCAGCTCCCCACACATTAGAAAAAAAACAAAATGCTAAAAGACCAAATCAATCAAAGCCGGACAGAAAAAAGTATGAAAGACAAAAGCAACGAAAACGGACATTGAATATAGGCACGTGGAATGTACGAGGAATTAGAAACAAAGTTAATGAAGTAGCAGGAGAATTATTCCAGAACAATATAGATATTGCAGCAGTGACGGAAACAAAAAAGAAAGGATCGGGAATTCAATTTAGGAAAAACTACATACATTTTTGTTCAGGTGTAAATAAATCAAAAAGAGCTAAAGCAGGAGTATCAATGTTTGTAAAAAAGAACGACAGTAAAAACATAACAGAATATGAACATATTAATGAAAGATGCCTAAAGATTAAAATGAAGCTTATGGGAAGAACAATGGTGTTCTTAGCAGTCTACGCACCAACAGATGATGCTGCACAGAGTCAGAAAGAAAAGTACTATTCAGTATTAGTGGAACAAATAAAGAAAATACGAAGTAATGAAGAATTAATACTAATGGGAGATTTAAATGGGAAAGTGGGTAGAAGAAACAATGATGAAGCAGTAGGAAAATATGGGGGACAAGAAGTCAACGATAATGGAAATAGAATCATAGAGATGTGCAAACAACATAAATTAAAGATAGTAAACACATTTTTCGACCATAAGGATATTCATAAATTTACTTGGAAACGACCTAGTCTCAATCAGAAATCAATAATAGACTACATAATTATAAAGCAAAATACTTCCTTATTTATTAAGGACACAAGGGTTAAAAGAGGAGCAAATTGTGGTTCTGACCACTATCTACTCACAGCACAGATCATCCCCAAATTCCTTACAGGGAAAAAAGTGCATGATGAAGCAAGGGAATCAACAATGCAACTGAAGCAGGAAGAAAAATTTAAACTGTATTTATTTAATCAGGATAGTATCAACAACTTATATAAAGAAAGACTGAGGATTAAAATTGAGAATTTGGATTACAAGGAAGACATAGAAGAAGAATATAATCAATTAAAGGAAATAATACATTCGGCAGCAAAAGAAGCATTAGGCCACAATAAATAAAAAACAAAATACACAAGATTGGTGGAATGATTATATTGAAGAATTAACCAAAAAGAAGAAAAAATGCTACTTAGAATGGTTGGCAAATAAAACAACAGAAAATTGGATAGAATACAGAGAACAAAACGCCAAAGTTAAAAGGAAAGTGATAGAAGAAAAAAACAAATTATGGAAAGCAAATGCCAAGAAATAGAAAGTTATATAGGAGGATCACAATCATCAGAAGTATGGAGATTTCTAAAAACACTGAAAACCAACCAAGGATCCAGCAAGATAAATTTGTTAGCAAAATCAGACGCAGAAAAACATTACAAAGCTTTACTGTCAGAAACTAGAAATGAGTTTATGGAAACAACAGAAAATCCAACCATAGAAATGAACGCCCTGGAATTTGATACAATAGATATAGAATTAGAAATTCAAACCCTAAAGAATAAAAAGGCACCAGGGCCGGGAAACATACCCAATGAGTTAATTAAATATGGCCCAAAAAATTTAATAGGTAGATTGAGGGACTTGTATAATAAGTGCATTGCAATACAGAAGATTCCTGATGAATGGAAAATAAGCTACATTGTACCAATATACAAGAAGGGCGATAGAAGAGACGCAAAAAAACTACACAGGACTAAGTATAAATAATACATTATATAGAATATTTACGAAGTTATTAAAAACAAAGTTACAAAAAGATGTCAAAGACAAATTAGGAGAAGATCAAAATGGATTCAGACCAGGAAGGTCTTGTGTTGACAATATATTTGCAATACAACAGTTAATTGAAAAACGGACTGCAGTTGGAGAAGAAACCCATTTGACAATGATAGATTTAGAAAGCTTATGACTCAATTCCGAGGAACAAATTATGGGAAGTATTGGATAAATACAATATTGACAGAAACCTAATAGAAATTATTAATCAAATCTATAAAGATAACTCCGCTTATGTTAAAATGGGAAATATAATGTCTAATCCTATAAACACCTCAAAGGGATTGAAACAAGGGTGCAGTCTATCACCAATTTTATTTAATATTTATGTAGAATTTATATTAAGGAAATGGAAACAAAGCTGCAAAGGTATGGGGATCCCAATAGGCAACAGATTTTTGCTGACATTACAATTTGCCGATGATCAACTGGTTTTAGCGCAAGACAAATTTGATATGGAATTCATGATAAAAATGTTGAAAAACACATATGAATCATGGGGTCTCACAGTAAATTTACAAAAAACAGAATATCTGGCAATAAATAGCAATGAAAGAGAAAATTTAATATTGGAAGAAGGAATCCAAATAAAGCAAGTGAAACAAACTAAATATTTGGGAATGATTATGGATAACATCGAAGGTATAGGCAAAGAGAACATAAAACATAGAATTGAATTGAGTAGCAAAATAATATCATCATTAAATTCCATATGGTGCGATAAGCATATTTGGAAAGACACAAAAAAAATATATTGGTAAAACATTGGTGGAATCTGTTGCAATGTACGGAAGTGAGGTATGGACAATCAATAAGTACTACAAGAATAGACTAACAGCTCTAGAAATGGATTATTTACGAAGAAGTGCCAGAAAGTCTAAATTAGAACGTGTCACAAATAAGGGAAATTAGAAACATAATGGAAGCAGAAGAAAGCATAATTGAAAGAATTGAAGAAAAGGAATTGAAGTGGTTAGGACATGTTTTAAGAATGGAAGATGAGCGATGGCCGAAGCAACTATATGAATGGCAGAAAGAAGAAAGGAGGAAGACCAAGGTTAACATGGAAGGAAAACATTAAGACAGTAATGCAAGCTAGAGGGCTAAGCATCGAAGATGCCCAAGACCGTAGGCTTTGGAGGTTTGGCACGGGAAGACGGCAGCAGCTGTAAAAACCCGAAGATAGATAGATAGAAGTAAGATTTCTTAATAAGGGTATCTGGCAAGGGGTTGCCACGATATTAAGTGTCTGGCAGTAGATAACGTGATTTATAATATTATTCCAAATAAAAATATAAGAAAATTACGCTTTATTATATGATATTTTTAAGTCGGTATTTTATACACTTTTGCTAATTGTTAAGTGCCAAAGCCACGATGACCCAAAGTACATAGTAGCCCATCGTTCCTACCTGTGTTAGAAGCATGCGCTGAGAAACTGTTAGCTTTTATAAAATAACGAAGGTCTGGCATTCACGGACTCTTGGTCAATTAGTTGCAATGTCAATAGCTATTTTTTTTTTGTTTAAATTTCCTCTGAAGATGAACTCTACACTTTATCCTGCATGAAGTGTTCGAAAAGTCCAGCTTCATCTGTATAAAATACATACTTTCTTGTCTCACTCAGTTATCAACATGACAAAGACAGCAATATTCACTTATTAATAAAATAATATCTCCTCTACATGTAAAAATGCAAGTCTGTATTTTTTGTGATATACTTCATAAAACGTATTTTAATACTAGACTTTATGCCTTCCAGTTATTATTTTAACTTTTTTAAAAATTATCATAAGTAATGCCACGAGTGATTTCCAAATTATCGATAAATTCACGACTCACGAAGTGAGGAGTGAATTTATCTAGAGAATTTGGAAATCAAGAGTGGCATTTGTTAGGACTATTTAACGAATAAAATTAAGCTGTTTACTCACAAATCATTATTTAACTATAGTTATTTTAAAATATTAATATATTTAATGTAAACGGCGATGTTTGAAAACAAATGAGAAACTATAGGTACGCTTCTACTGCTTCTTTTGTTTATCACTGCAACCAGTATTGCTATTTATTGCCAAAGGAACGCAATATTGTAAGGAGGAGCTTTCTTTAATATGGTAATTATAACACTGATAAATATTTGGTGAAACACGACTCTGATTGGTTGTAAAACAGAAATCATTGAAACGTGATTGGTCATTGACTCCCATTTGGGGCATGAGTTAAATAGTCATGATAAGTTGTGTGATCACTTTTTATTAATACTAGCTAGTACCCGGCGTGCGCTGCTACGCCTAAATAAATGAAAATTAATGTGTGTTATGTTTAGTTGAATAAGTAAAAGGAAAAATAGTTATCAATTTATATTTTATAGATACCCCATGCTGATTACCCGGCGTTGCCCGGAATCTACTTATCTCGATCTTCTTGACATAAATGAGCTGAAATACGAAAATTAATGTGTTTTATGCTAAGTTAAATAAGTGAGAGCAAACATTAATATCGTAATTATTTTTAGATTTACCCGGCGTTGTCCGGGAATCTACTCTTCCCGATCTTCTTGGCATAAATGAGCTGAAAGACGAAAATTAACGTACTTCTTATCATTAGTTGAAAAAGTAATATGAAAAATTATTATAAATGTATATCATAATTATTTTAAGATTCCCCGTGCTGATTACCTGGTGTAGCTCGGGAATCTACTTATCTCGATCTTCTTGGCATAAATGAGCTAAAAGATAAAATTCGTTATTGTGAGTTATCCGTAAAAAATACCCGCCATGTGCTGCTATGCTTGCAGAGGAATATACGTACTTGCTTGATATCTTCTTGTCATCAATGAAAGGCAAAAATGGTTATTGTGAGTTATCAGTAAGAGACAAACACATGCTGTCGGGGACTTTTTTGTAGAGTGTTTTGAGATATTTAATTCTGTTTACATTAATTTTGTGTCTATTTGTTATAAGTTTGGCAGTATAAACCAATTAAGCGACCAAAGAGCCACATTTTCACGTTTTCCACAACAAAGGGCGATTTTTAAGGGTGTAGGAATTGCATATCACAACTCTCTTATAGCCTATGTTCATACCGGGAATCTCCTGAGCATTTTGCAAAAAGTCCCATCACAATCGGATCAACGGTGTGGCCTCGCATAAAGTACGAACAAACAAACAAACAATTTTTATATAATAGATTCACAAATGAGTATGGGAGAGAATAAATACAACGCTTATTTAGCTTTTCTATGTTAGAAAGAGTCTTAATTATATTCAATAACATAATTAATTCAACGAGAATTCAACACGGAGAAATAATATCAAATTTATAAGAGGACGTCAGATGGTACATATGACGTCATGATAAGCGTGAGATACTTGTCGTCCTCATCTGGCGCTTCAACTTTTTCTATCAGGAACACGATTTGAATAACATGACTTCAGACAGTGTAACTGCCACTTCTGTTCCTTTTGTAACAGCTTTTGTCTGGAATAGAATCCAACATACTAAAAGGTGGCGCACAAATAAATTCTCTTAACGTCTAAAATTAACGGTGCCGTTAAACTACATTTTTTTTTACATTTTAGCCGAGAGTGAGAAGCAATTCTGTCTAGTTAAAAAGTTGGTAAAAGCTTTCATTCTACCTATAAATGGATTCGCTTTTTAAAAGGGTTGTGCATTAATAGAACATTATTTTATTACTTCTAAAGGATTTTAATTCCCATAATATCTTTCCAGACCCTTCTATTATTATTATTATTATTATTATTATTATTATTATTATTATTATTATTATTATTATTTTGATTATTATTACAAATTGGATATGGAATTCATGATAAAATGGTTGAAAAACAAATATGAATCATGGGGTCTCACAGTAAATTTACAAAAAAAAAAACAGAATATTTGACAATAAATAGCTATACAGGAGAAAATTTAATATTGGAAGAAGGAATTCAAATAAAGCAAGTGAAACAAACTAAATATTTGGGAATAATTATAGATAACATTGAAGGTATTGACAAAGAGAATATAAAGCATATAATTGAATTGAGTTGCAAAATATATATCGTTAAATTCCAAATAGTGGGATAAGCATATTTGGAAAGACACATAACAAATATATTGGTAAAATATTAGTGGAATATATTGCAATGTATGGAAGTGAGGTATGGACAATCAATAATTACTACAAGAATAGACTAAAATCTCTAGAAATGGATTATTTATGCAGAAGTGCCATAAAGCCAACATTAGAACATGTCACAAATAAGTAAATTAGAAACATAATGGAAGCAGAAAGAAGGCTTAATTGAAAGAATTGAGATGAAGGAATTAAAGTGGTTAGGACATGTTTTAAGAATGGAAGATAGCGATGGCCGAAGCAACTATATCAATGGCGTCCGACCAGAAAGAAGAAAAGAGGGAGACCAAAATTAACATGGAAGAAAAACACGACAGTAATGCAAGCAAGAGGGCTAAGCATTGAAGATGCCCAAGATCGTAGACTTTGGAGGTTTGGCACGGGAAGACGGCAACAGCTGTACAACCCCGAAGATAGAATAGATAATAATATTAATAATTATTATTTTTTGTTGCTGTTGTTGTCGTTTTAATTCATTATTTATTTTTTGTAAATGTATACAATTACGTAACGTAAGTCAATACTAATAAAATTCATGATGAGATTTCGTTGAGGTATTAAGTCACAATAGTCAAATATGAATAAAATTGTAAAAGTCAGCTTACAGGTCCGTCTCCTGAACTTAAAATGTTTGAAGACTCTGTAAGGCCTTTCGGGACTAGTGCTTCTACGAAGGTCAACAAATACAGACCTGCTTCATTCTGCCTGACAATGGGACTAGTCCCGAAAGGCCTACAGAGTGTTCATACATTTTTAGTTGAGGAGATGGACCTATAAGCTGACTATTTAACAATTTTATTCATATTTTACTATTGGTTCATAACATAAGATGAAAAACTAATAACATAATATATTAGGCCCTACTGAACAAATTCTAAGTCCATTTTATTTATTGTAGACGTACCAATATAGGTATAACTGTCCTACAGTGTAATCCAAAGCTTTACTATTTCTGAACAATTTTATTTTTAAAGGGCGAGACTGACTAAAACCTGGAAAGCCAATCCTTATCGACTCTCCACGACAGTTTATTTTGACAAAGGGGTATTTTTATGTGCGTTTTATATATTTAAAATAAATTTTCAATGGCTGAGATAAAAAATTACTGCAAAGGAATAATATGTTCTTATTGCATTCCAGTCTATTTTATACACGACAATTTAGGAAATCTTCCATTCAAATGAAACGAACAGTATATAATAAACGTAGCCAGATTCTAGCGAGTGTAGATGATCTTATTATTTTGGGAGGAACAGAAAAAAATCTGTTAGTGAAACATTTGGTGCCTTGTGGAACAAACAAGCACCTACACTGGCTAGATGATCATCTACCTCTGTGATTGACACATGTGGATGTGAGGCCAGCAGCCGGATGGTAGGCCTGTCGCGCCATGGAATTATTAATTACTAAAATAGGATATACAGAATGTATTTATACGCTGTACAGTATTTAAATCTCGAGTTAACGTTAAGTACTAACTAAATAACTATCTAACCCGAGGTCCATGGCCGCGCGAACATCAGCTCTCCAACATCTCTGAGCCGTGCTAATGTTTTCCAATCATCCTCTGTGTAATCTACTTCCCTAAAATCATTATTACTCTCCCACCTCATTCTAGGCGTTTTATGTTAAATACTACTGACATAAAATGTACTTGAAAATAAATACAATTGTTTTAGACATTACAATGTTTATAACTACACGCATTATAAGCAATTTGTCATTTATCGTACAATTTATGATATTACGACAAAACGTGACACTAAGCTTTCATAAATTATATTAATTTTTTGCTTGGAATTGGTTACTGACCGGAATCTCCTGATCTCTACTGCTAGCATGTTCCAATAAAAAAAGTAGGACAGTGAGAGAAGAAGAATAATGATATATTTTTTGATACTGTATGTTTAATATTTAATTGAACTCTATATTGAAGAATGATGAACAGAATCATATTCTAACATGAAAGGTGATTGACACAACTAATTATTAGTGTTTATTTCAGTATTAGTTTTATATTTATGTAGCCTATTGGAGTTAAAACTATGTACTAAATTATAAAAATAGATAATAGCTGAAACAAAAACACCTTTAGCATCAAGTTCTCATTTTTATTATGTTTTTCCTTTATTTAGACCCCGATGAAGTTCAAGAGAATAGCTTGCGGTCTTAACTCAATTAGGTAAAATAAATAAATAAATAAATAATCAAACAATTAATTAAATAAATAAATAAATAATAACATTACGAGTATTTAAGAATAAAGTTTTTAGGAAAATTTTCGGCCAAAAAGAGATGAACAGACAGGTGAATGGAGAAAACTACATAATAGTGAGCTACATGATATGCACAGGAAGCCAGATATAATAAGAAGAGTTAAGTCTCGTAGACTGCGTTGGGCAGGACATGTGACATGGATGGGGTGAAAGAGGTGTATGGAAATTTCTCGTAACGAAACCAGAGGGAAAACGTCCAGTTGTAGACAAATAATGATATGGAAAAATAACATTATTCATAGTTTGACGGAAGTAGATTAGTAAAGGGAAGATTGGAAAACTTTAACTCAGGATAGAGATGCGTGGATAGCTTATTTACGCGAGGTCATTAAACTACGGGATAAATAGAGCCAATGAGTGAGTTAGTTAGTTAATAATATATTTTTATTATATTCAGGATTCTCTCTGTTATTTAAACAGGTATCCTCAACCAAAATATAACATAGATTATACAAGGGAAGATTGGAAAACTTTAACTCAGGATAGAGATGCGTGGATAGCTTATTTCCGCGAGGTCATGAAACTACGAGATAAATAGAGCCAATGAGAGAGTTAGTTAGTTAGTTAGTTAATAATATATTTTTATTAAATTCAGGATTCTCTCTGTTATTTACACAGGTATACTCAACCAAAATATATTTTTTTTTCTTCCACACTTCCCGGTCGTACGTGTCTGCTTCTGTCATATTTATCTTCTTCATGTTGTCTTCAATTCCGTTTATCCACGTTGGCTTTGGTCTACCACGTTTCCTTTTCCAGGAGGTATCCATTTCAATACTTCTTTGTTTGTTTCTGTGTCCCTTCTTCTCATTATATGTCCATACCATCTTAGTTGGATTTGATCAGTGTCTTGTACAATATCCTCTTTTACATTCATAATTTCTATTATTGAATTATTTTTATTCTGTCTAATTTTGATATTCTTGCAGTTAATAATAATAATAATAATAATAATAATAATAATAATACTAATAATAATAATAATACCAATAATACTAATAATAATAATAATAATAATCTGTTGTCATTCTCCTCTACACCTCTCTTCTATTCCAATCTCCATCGTCCAATTCTTTTTCGCTGATGCTGTTCAAAACACCATAAACCCACGTTTTCTTGGCCGTCCTCTCTTTCTCCTACCAAGTGGCACCCATTCTAGTGTTCTTCTAGGAAATTTGTCTTCTGTCATTCATTTTACATGATCGTACCATTTCAACTGTTTGTTTTTTTATAAAATCCAGAATTGTTGTTTGAATATTCATATTTTGTTTAATGACACTGTTTGCTATTTTATTTCTTCTGTAAATTCCAGCTGAATGCCTTCAAAATTCCATTTTTGCAGAATTTAAAATACTTATTGTTATAGATTTTAATTCCCACGTTTCTGCATCGTATGTCGTTCTATCCCTCATTACTATATTAAAACTTTATTTTGTTTTAGAACTTATATAGTGATCCAATAAAACACAATTTTTGCGCGATAGTGCGTTTTGTTGTACTTACAGCACATGACGACCATGATTGAAAGTTCAACTTCCTACATATCGGGGTTACCAACCTAAATAACTAACTGTAAAATTACAAACCACATGTGAGAAATAAAACCACTGCTCTCTATGTATACTACATACAATGTATATACAAAAATATATCCAAAAGGTAGTGCCAATATATATTATACGAAACAAACCACTGCATTTTAAATGAACTAAACTTTATTTGAAACGATATAAAACAATAAATACGTACTTGCCGCCATTTTATACTGATTGGTGTCACGGCCTACTGTAGTTTCAACTAATAAACATTGCCCAACACTGTTAATGTTAGTCATTTGTTTATAATGAACGCAAATATTTCTAACAAATATATTATTTTAGTATTATCGATAATTTTGAAAACATCATCGCGCAAAAAATAATATAAAACGCACGTTTATGAAGTGTTTTTATAGAACCTCGGAAATTAAAAACCTCGCTATCGCTCTGTTTTTAAACATTTTCCTCGCTTCTATAAAAATCACTTTTCAACCTGGCATCGTAATATACTATTCATTTTATATTTTAGATTTAACTTTATTTATCCTCTCATTAATTTGAGGATCGTGACTTCCATCATTTTTATCTCCAAATTGACATATTCCTCACTATGCTTTTATTTTCTCATACCAGTCATCTAAAACCAGATCTTTTGATTCAGCTCCTATTACCATATACTTATTATGCTTATTATGCTCATTATTATTATTACTATCACTATTATTATTATTATTATTATTATTATTATTATTATTATTATTATTATTATTATTGTTATTACTACTATTATAGGCTTGAAAATATTGGGACATCAAAGAAATTCAGATATCACGGAGAAAATGAATGTAATAATAATAGTATGAAGAAGCGCGCACAAATGTGCATTAGATTTTATCTCTGCTGTATCCCAGAAACGATTTTGTTCTCTTTAAACAGAAATTGAAATGGTATCTTGCACACGATCTATCACAGAGCTTACACACGCAGTGCATTGACGGATCATGATAGTTTGAAATTTTGCAGAGTTTGTGGTGATATTCATGCACTGCCTGTCTTGTTACTGCACTGCGTATCTTGTTGTTTGGTCCACTCCACTCTCGATTGTTCATTGCATCTGTTGCGTAAAAATCGCCCGGTATATATTTTCTCTTCTTTTGTCTTATCTCATTCAATGTAGTTTCCTGTTTAGTAGCTGGTAGCAGGAACTTTGTGCGTAGATCTTCCACGAGGAAAGTTTCCCGTGCTAACTCATATGCAAGTGTAAATGGAGCAAATTTGGAGATCCCCAGCTGCTTTTAGGAAACTTGTTTTCACTTTTTCTAAGGTGTTTAAGGGCCGCATGCAAATACATTAGTCTCTACTCAAATTACTTCCAATCACCGGTGAGCTGACTTTCCGTGAACAAGTGCAAATATCGAATTAGCGACACACTAACTGATCATGCATCAAAGTCGTCGTTTTCGTAATATTGGCAAGAAATTACCCAGAATTCTCAGCGATAAAACCACTTCCGTTATTTTCGTCTGCTAGAGGAATGCATTTACGTTTGCGTCCCGCAAATGAAACCGTATACGACGACGTCTGCGTCGCGCGATATTACGCCGATTCTCCTGTTCTTCCAGTTGAATTCTTTGACAGACTCTATTAAATTCCTCTTCTCCGCGTAAATCGAAAACATGATCGAAGTCTTCAAGGTCTGACATCTTGGATAAAGCAGCAAGGTTTCAAAGTACAACGGTTCCCATCGGGTTGCTCACGATTCGTTTCTCTGCTAATTCATCTTGCCAGATAGCTTAGGAATTTCGACAATTATTATAGCATGAACAGATTTTTGAGTACACAAAAACGTCTTTGGATGCAACTTTCTCAGCAGAGAACACCTTTTACGGTCTGATGCGTTCATAGATACGACCCTAAGTCTCCGCAGCTGAGGTCAGTCCATGTGGTATTAGGTGAAAAACTGTTTCAGGAAAATAGCTCCAACACATAGAAAGAATGACACAAATCCGCTTTCCAAAATTAGTTTTAAAATTCAAACTCACAGGCAAGAGAGACTTGGGGTGATCCACGGAAAATATGACATGACATAGAGGCATAAACGGAAGGATGTCGTAGAAGAATTAAAACTATATATATAGTTCATGCTGATGATAATTTTTAATATAGTTATTTATTTACCATTTATTACAATATGTCGACATAAAAATAATTTTTTTTTTCAACATGTGAAAATGTTGCAAATATGAAAGAACTGTAAACGCATTACAGTGTATCTCGGGGCAGAAGAACATCATTTAGTTGAGAAAATACAAACTTCAATCAGATGAGGGAGAAGTTTTTTTTTTGGAAGTTGCCCGAAAGAGAAAAGTGGATAAAAAAACGCTGTAGTCTACAAAACACATCGTTTTCAAGTTGAATTCGATAAGGAGATAAAATCCAGAGAGAGATCGATGAGAGAGTCCTCTATGGAAAGAAAACTTAATCCCTCCCTCTTCTTGTTATGTTGACTTACAGCAGAAGGAGATGTTTTCTAAACAAACAGGACCAATATCGCTAATCATGAAATCGAATGCATTTAGCAAGCCAACCCGTATCAGCTACAATGTTTGTTTCGGATACAGAACACATATTTTTTGTTATTAGCAAAAGTAACTTTTTACACCAGAACTTGAAATTTGTGTCCTTCTGATTTGAGTATCATTTTTTATATTTATTTAAAAATATGTTTGTGGAGGAAATCTGGACGATGTTATGTATCAACCGGCTAAGCGCCATTTTGTAAAAAACTGAGATTTTGATGCCATATGTTGCACTGGCCGATGAACTAAGTGTACACACATTTTTAGCGCCAAATCTTTAAATATAGCCATATTATTATAGAAAAATATGAACGCCATCAGTCCTATCAGTGATTTTATGTTTAGCAACAAACGGATATGAATCAGATCAACATAAATGTTAATCTAAATTTTGCATCATACAGCTAAGCACTAAATGTTCCCGCTCTTAGATTGTTGATGCATAACTGTCAAACAAGGAAAATAACTTGCAAATTTGCAATATCCAGTATTGTTAGTTTGGCGTTACAATAAATAGTGAAGATTGACTTAAACTTTAAACGTAGGCCTATTTTTTTCTCGAAACTTATATAACGGCGCATAGCTGCTTGATGCATAACGCCGTCAAATGTGCAACTTCCTTGGTGTGGCATCATACTCTCGCGTTAATCGGGCGATAAAAAACAAGTTTGGTATTTCCCTTAACTGAATCGCTATAGTTTACCGTAAATTTAAATAATTCAAACTATATGGCACTACAGCCTAGAATGGCCTTCCCCTACGATCTGGCTGCTGGCCTCACATCCATATGTATTAATTACAGAGGTGAACGTCATGTAACCAGTATAGCGGTGACATGTGGTCAGCATGTCAAGACCACAGCAGTTATATCTGGTTTTCTCAACCTGGAGCCACTGCTTGGTGTAGTTACCCAAAATTCTCGTGATGGTGGATAGACACCGGTCCGATACTGACCGAAATTCCATGAGAAAAAAAAATCGCCCATGGTGATTCGAACGAGTGAAGTCCCGTAACTCTGCACCAAGGCATCATACCTTTAACATCTCGGCTAAGGCGCGGAACTTAAGTAATTTAAATCTAACTCCTTCTTTATTAAGTGGCACTATAAATCCATTGCGGACCTCCTTCAGACGGCTCTATACTTAGATTTTACATTCCATCTTGATATTACATTTCTTAATATGACTGTACAGAACGATTTAAAATAGGTATTTGCAAGAACTCTCCAGCCAGACTGTATCACCTGTGTTATGTGAGTGTCCAAAATATATGAATTTATTAAAAAATTAGGTTATTGCCAAAATATATTTTAACTGCAAGTCAAATATTTTATATAAGAAGTGTTGCTATAGGAAGTTGTGTGACTTTATCTATAAAATTTTTAAGAGACTGAGTTAGTTTTGGTTTGTTAATTAATTTATTTATTTGTTCATTTATATTACATTGTTACTGATAAGTAACGCTAGAAATTAAGCATAATTTAAATTACTATAAATAATTAATTGTATTGTAACTAAAACCCTAACATACCGGATGGTGAAATAGGGTTCACATTATTGGTGACTCGATGATAATAATAATATGACTGTACACATCATTCCACCATCTTCATATTTTGGTCTCCCTCTTTGTCTTTTTCCTTGTGATTGACTAACAAAAACGTTATAAGGACCTTTCTTTTCATCCATTCTATTGATATGATCCACTTTAATCTCATAATTGTTATAAATGTGACCATGTCCAGATCCATCTATAGCTAAATTAAGTTCGTTGTTAGATCTTATTCTCCGATCATTATTAACTTTGGTCCTAGTGACTTCCTCCACATTCTCCGTTCAAAACAGCTTGTTTGTCGTTTACTAATGTTTGTTTATGGCATCAAATTTCTGCTCCATGGGTTACTATGGGTCTTATGAGAGATTTATATATAGTAAAAGCTCCTTATTCGCAGGGGATATTTTCCATAAATATGCCGCGAATACTGAAATCGCAAATATCGAATGGTAATTTGGGTATATAGGGGATACGTTCCCAGGTTCCAATATAAAATAAACATTATCAAAATAAAATCAATTAATGAGAGATTCTGAACAATTTTCTTTTTACTCATTATAAATTGACAACAAAGCAAAAGAGACTAGTGTTATTCTTAAGTAATGCTACGAGTGATTTCCAAATTATCGATAAATTCACGACTCACGAAGTGAGGAGTGAATTTATCTAGAGAATTTGGAAATCAAGAGTGGCATTTGTTAGGACTATTTAACGAATAAAATTAAGCTGTTTACTCACAAATCTTTGTTTAACTGTATTTATTTTTAAATATTTATATATTCAATGTAAACGGCGATGTTTGAAAACAAATGAGAAACGATAGGTACGCTTCATCTGCTTCTTTTGTTTATCACTGCAACCAGATCATACTATTTATTGCCAAAGGAACGCAATATTGTAAGAATGCTTTCTAGTGGAGAAAAAATGAAACACATCAAACTGTATATGAATTAATTTCTGATGTCGTATGATGTAAATATGACAATTATATTTTTCTGGATTGTTACCTGGGAAAAAAATAGATTTAAGAAAGTGCAAACAGTGGTTTCTTTTTTTTTTTTTGGTGGTGTAATAAATTGCTACAAATGTTTTATATTAACTCCCGCATGCGGCATGTGTTGACATTCATGCACTATATATACAATCTGGTAGCCGTATTTCTCACAGACTCTGTCACTGCAAAATAATGGTCAGACCTGTTCAGAATATTAAAAAGCAGGAGCTTTTTTAATATGGTAATTATAACACTGATAAATATTTCGTGAAACACGACTCTGATTGGTTGTAAAATAGAAATCATTGAAACGTGATTGGTCATTGACTCTCATTCGGGGCATGAGTTAAATAGTCAATCAAAATTATTGCAACGAATGGCAAGATGAAACAATACAACACCGATCATGGCATGGGCGGCATTTATCAACGGGCATAGTGGCACGTGAAATGCAGTTGCGGTGGCTTTTAACAACGAACTTTAGGCTTAGTGACAATAAGGTTTGTTTTACTTTGATATTAATTTGTCCATTTGGTTTAAATCACTCTTTGTAAAAGCCACCTTGACACGTGCCTGCAGTAAAAATAAGTTATCGATGCGTTAATAAAGGATACTAATCCTTCTAATATATCGATTGGATCCACGAATAAAGACATTTTTAGCCGCGAATACACGAACTGTGTCGCAATTTTTTAACCCGCGAATAATGGAAACGTGAATAAGGGAACGGCGAATAAGGAACTATTACTGTATTCTTAATTTAGTATTTCTATGTATCATGTGACTCCTCAATACGTTACACCAATCCTAGTTTCTACATCGTTTCATTATCACTTGTCAAACATTATTCTGTATAAATTTATCTTTATTTTTTAAACTATAGGCCTATTTATGTATTTTTATTTTTTTTATTTTGTACTTGCTTATTCACTTCCTCACTGACACTAACGAACCCGTAGGTTCATGGCCGCGCTGATATAAGCTCTCCATATATCCATATCCTGAGCTAATATTTTCCAATCATTCCCTGTATAATCTACTTCTCTCAAATCAAAGTTCAAGTCATGGACTCTTTTCGTCCTTAAAAATATATCATCATCATCATCATCATCATCTGCATTCATGGATTAGGTCTGTTGACCCGTTCCGACTTCAGCCCATCTCTTTCTAGGTCTGCCCACATCCCGGGTGCCTTTAGGTTTGTATTTTGTTATTTGTTTTGGATATCTATTTTCATTCATTCTGTCTATGTGTTGCTTCCATTTTTGTCTATATGTATCTATTTTATCAGTTATTGCAAATATTTCAAGTTCCTGTCATATTTCTGTGTTCTTGATTCTGTCTTCCTTAGCGCACCCTTTAACAGATCTCAAAAAATTCATTTCTGCCGCCGTTATCCTACTTAGATCTTGTTTTTTATGTATCCAGGCTTCTGAACCATAGAGCAGTACCGGTACTGCCAACATTTTATAAAATTTCAATAGGGTCTCTCTTGTTGTTTTGTTATTTAGTGTTCATTTTATCGTACCACATATTCCCTGGAATTTTGCTATTTTATTATTTACCTTAAAAATATATAGGCCTGTAAATATATAAAACAGTCATTCTTCTAGTTATGTCATATGCATTCGAAACATGGATTATTTCAAGCGAGGATCGGAGATTACCAATATTTTAGAATAAAGTTCTTAGGAAAATTTTTGGACCAAAGAGAGATAAACAGACAAGTGAATGATGAAGACATGATAACAGTGAGCTGCGTGATCTTTATAGAAAACCAGATATAATAAGAAGAGTTTGTCTTGTAGACTGCGATGGGCAGGACATGTGGCACGGATGTGGGAAAAAAGAGGGGCATGGAAGCTTCTTGTAGGAAAACTAGAGGGAAAATGTTCAGTTGGTAGACCAAAAATGAAGTGGGGGAATAACATTAACTATGATTTGAGGGAAGTAAATTATACATGGTATGATTTAAAAACATTAGCTCAGGATAGGGATGTATGGAAAACTTATGACCGTGCGGCCATTAAAATAAGAGTTCGATAGTGCCATTACGTTAGTTATTTAGTAATTATTATCGGTATTAAACTGTTATAACTGGTAAATTATTTGTCTGAATTGAGAACAATATCAGATTATTAGGACTTGAGGGCTATGGACTGTTGGTTTAAATTTAGCGACATTTTCCAAGATGCTGCTCTATTACTAGTAAAGTCTTTGACAACTTCAAAGGAAATTCTTAAGGATCCCAGTTTCAGTCTCGGAAGAGATGCCTGGAACTTTATACCCTGTAAAGAAGTATTTTCAGCATGGAAAAAAATAACGAAACTTTCATTACAGCTCCAATTTTCAGCAAATGATAATTGCCATGAAGAAGATCTTACACACATCCTGTAGAACATATATTTTAGAGTGAATGTGTCTAAAATATGCTCATAAAACATGCTCAATCCAGACGGCATCTGGCTATTAATATAAACCAGAAGTTATACGTGTTCTGTATCTAACGGTGTTCTGTAATAACTCAGGTGTTCAGAATAGCAACTCTAATCTGGGTTTAGAAATCTTTTATTTTAAGCTTGAAGTTCTCTTACGTTTAATAAATCTACCATGTATTTACTTTCCGAAGAAATTCTTGGAAAATAACCTAAACTGGCCATGGCCGGATTTGAACTCGCAAACCTAGCGAATTAAGAGGAGCATATTAACCAGTAGATCATCGCGACCTATTATAACTGTTAAATAAGTAATATGACTCACCAATGGTCATTGGTCTTCTTACTTACTTACTCACTGGCACTATCGAACCCGTAGGTTCATGGCCGCACGGACATAAGCTCTCCATACATCCCTATCCTGAGTTAATGCTTTCCAATCATTCCCTGTATAATCTACTTCCCTCAAATCATAGTTAATGTTATTCTCCCACCTCATTCTTGGTCTACCCACCGGGCGTTTTCCCTCTGGCTTTCCTACAAGAAGCTTCCATGCAAGTCTTTCATTCCCCATACGTGCAACATGTCCTGCCCATCGCAGTCTACGAGACTTAACTGTTCTTATTATATAAAGACCATGTGGTTCATTGTTATGTAGTCTTCTCCATTCACCGCATTGGTCTTCAGGAAGGCCAATTATAAATTAGGCCTATATAGAAATGGATACTAATTCTTAAATTAGCGAGTTGAAACCCGACAGGGAAAATTTTACTTTAAAGAAAATATATTTTTTTTTGAGTCTGGGTTCTTCGGGAGGGATGTAAAGTTGTGTGGTAGATTTATGGCACGTAAAATAATCTACATAATGAAATAACACATGTCTAGAAAAACATATAGGCTCTTTCATGCCTAGGATTGAATTGCGAGCTAATGACCAGAGTTGCTAAAATAGGATCGTTGTTAAATGAAGTTCTGTTACTTTCTACATAGCATTTCCTCTTATTCTACTTCTTTCACAGTAGCCTCTGCCCGCTCCTGGAATTTTCTTCCTCAAGATATTAGGGGTTGCCGCACGCTTGGCAATTTTAAGTCACACTTATACAAATACATGTTGTTAAATCATTAATTTTCCTCCACAACTAAATTTATTCTCCGTTATTAATAGATTTTTATCTGAATTTTCTCTCTTGTACATTTTATATTTAAATCGTTAAATCTAGATTGAATCAAAATATTTTGTAAATAATAATTATATTGTAGACGTGCCATGTATATTTATGTTTATTGTAATTTAGGTGTAAGAATAATTTTTGTTATAACAGACAAAGACCTTGGATTGAACAATAACACAAGTATTAATAACTTAATTTTCGCCGATGATTTAGTCTCACTACACCATGATGAAGATCTGTTACAATTGGCTGCTTACAAACTAAATGAAATATGTAGCGATTATAATTTTAAAATTTCAATAAGTAAAACAAAAGTAATGGCATTTTGTCGAAGAAACACTCTGCGTAAAAAATAATAATTAGAGACGAAATTACTGAACAAGTATCCCACTTTAAATATTTAGGATGTGATATCAGCTATAGATATGATAAAGATATCGAACATAAAACTCATCAGTTTCAAGCTATTTGGGCACAATAAATAGAACATTGAATAATAAAGCCCATAAACAAACAAAATTAAAATTGTATAAAACAATGGCAGTTCCTGTCCTTTTATATGGGAGTAAATCTTGGATTACCACTACCAAACAAGAAAGTAAAATCCAAGCAGCCGAGATGAAATTTTTAAGAAGAGTAAAATGATGAACTAGAATGGACCAGATAAGAAATGAGGATATCCGTGAAGAACTGCAGATCTACTCCATCAAATAAAAGATATTTAACAACAAGATTCAGTGGAAAGAACATGTAGAAAGAATGGAAGAAAGCAGATTACCAAATAAAATCTTTACATTGTTTTCCGAGAGGAAGAGGAGATGTCGGACGTCCTCGGAAGAGATGGTCTTAGATCTATTAGTGAAGACGGAATAGGCAACTAATGCCTAAACCAGGAAGTGAAGAAGAAGAAGAAGAACAATTTTTGTATTTTTTATCCTGGTAGAGTGGTAGATAAGACCTTAAGACCTTAACTGTGCTAGGTAAAATAAAGATATTATTATTATTATTATTATTATTATTATTATTATTATTATTATATTATTATTAATATTAATATTATTATTAATTATCACAGTGGAAATTAAAAATAGAATCGCTCAAACAAAACAAGCAATAAATGTTTTAAACTCTGTTTGGTGGAGCAAAAATATTTTTAAAAAATATAAAATTACAAATATATCGAACTATAATTCAGAGCATTTTAACATATGGTGCTGAAGTCTGGCAAATTCCTGCCAGGGAAATGAAAAGAATTTTAAGTACCGAAATGGATGTTTTAAGAAGATCAGCTGGAAAATCTAGAATGGATAGAATACGAAATAAAGAAATAAGGGAAATGATGGGTGTACAAGAGGAGCCGGAAATCATAGACATTATAGAAAAGAAAATAGGTATGGCCATGTCAAAAGAATGCCAGAGCAAAGATTGCCTAAAATAAATTGTTATGTAATGGATCCGAATGGAAAGGAGGAAGAGAGGAAGACCGAAGAAAACTTGGATAGAAGGGGTACAAGCACATATGAATATCAGAGGATTGGAGGAAGATCAATGGATGGACAAAGAGGGATGGCGTTGGTTTCTGGAAGACGGCGGCAGCTGCCATGATACCGGATTATTATTATTATTATTATTATTATTATTATTATTATTATTATTATTATTATCAATATTATTATTATCAATATTATTATTATTATTATTATTATTATTATTAATTTTTCCATGATGAGGTATTTTGTGTACTAATGATATAAAGGCGCACACTACTATCATAAAAAAACTAATTTTTTATTATTAATGTTCTACTCAAATGTTCTTTCTGGCATGTAAACAAATACATATTTTATAATAACAATAATGGTTGTGAAATATAATTAAGAAAAAAGTAGGTAGTACGTAGAATGGGTCTGTTGTTGGAAAGATGAGAGCACTTGCATCGTATAGCGCTGTTGGTGCCCGTAGGCTGCAGAATATTAATTTCCCAGTCTCTTTTCTCTGTCACTGATATTGGTTATACCAGCGTTATTAGTTTGCTCTCTTCTCTTAACATGGCATTGCAACTCCTTAAGCTACGTCACATGAAAAAAAAAAAAGGAAGGTCGTTATTCCTTGACAGCGGGAAGGCGTTATATGCATCTGACAGCGTCACCCGGCCATTCTTTTCACTTACATTTTCCTTCTTCCTTGAAAATCAGCAAGAAGTTTTATAGACTTGTTTTTGTATGCTATTGTATAAATAATAACCTAGATAAAGAGTTTGGGAAAGCTTTACCGTAAATATTGAATCTCGCTATAATAATTATCCGACAGATAGCCATAATATTGTCACCTCTTTTTTAGTTCCCTCCATTTATTATTCTACACTGTTATGTCAGGTTTCAAGTTAAAATTCACAGTTTAACCCATTCGCCATTAGACTCGCTGACAGTTAAATGGCCTTCAACTCAGAAGACGATGTACACTCGCTTAATTCTAATATTATACATTTTGAAAAATTTTGTACATCCCTTGGTGGAGTAATATTTTGTTAACATTTATGAACACACTAAAACACAACGATTCAATTATCTATGTGGCACAATTAAACGCACTTTATTGAATAAGACTAGAAAATAAACTATTTTGAAGTCTTACAAAGTTTTGGCAGTTCCATCTCTTACCTATGGCTGTGAAACCTGGACATTAACAAAGGCAGACAGTAAACAAATAGAGGCTGCTGAAATGAAGATGTTGAGAGCAATAGCAGGATACCAAAGGGCCGATAAAAAGAACAATGAAGATGTAAGAACAGAACTTAATATATTTAATCTCTGTGAAAGAATAAAATATTATCAAAATGCTTATCTTCAGCACGTATTATGAATGAATGAACAGCGCATAACAAGAAGAATGTATAATTATAAACCAAGATAGATAAGAATGTTGGGAAGACCATTGAAGAGTTGGAAGGACCAATTCGACCTATAATGAGATCGGAAGAGGCCATTGGGCTTAATCTTTGTTGTTGATGATGATGAACATTTATGAATAGTAAAAGAATGTGTTTTTTGCCTTCACCCATATTGTGATCTCAAGGGCCGTTATCTTTTGTTTGTTTTGAATGTCTGAAAATAGACAACATAATATACAGAAACTTATATTCGGTTTCTGGGAAAATTCATAGAGCATTTAATTTTGAATGCTAATGGTTAATAATTGCCTTTAATATGAATTTTTGCTTTTTTTTCATTCTGTATATAATTATCCATCCATAGTAATTCTGCCCGAAGACAGGTCCTTCACTGCAATCATAGCATTTCCATGCTATGCTTGCAGCTTTACTTGGTAATTGTAGGCATGGTAGCTTCCCGTTGCTTTCCACGTCGATGAAGGATGATGATGATAAGGATGAAGATGATGACCATATGATTTCGGGGACCGTTTGGGCCTTAATGTTTTCCTGACATTTGTCTTACAGGTGAGGAAATACCCCGATAAAAACCTCACTCAGAAAAACTGTCCCGACCGGGGATCGAACTCGGACCCGCTGCGTGACAAGGCAGCACGCTATCTCGAGACCACACAGCGGTATAATAGAACACAACTATAATAGTTGAACGAAACTCATTCCAGTAATTTCTAAACTGTTTCGATCCTTCCGGGCTTTCAAACGAATCACGAATCCTCAAATGAACGCTGACAATGAGAATAGGAAGAGAGACTATTAGGTTACGAGTAGGGAAAGGATTTTGAGGTACGGCACTTGACAATGAGAATAGGAAGAGAGACTATTAGGTTACGAGTAGGGAAAGGATTTTGAGGTACGGCACCTTCCAAAAATGTAGCTGTTTTCATACTAATAGTTCAATATATGTATTTGGGCGGATTAAATGAAGCGAAATGAACACGATTTGTTGCACATTTTCGTGAGATTACTACATTTCGCCCCTTTTCCCCTCTTTTTTATGCATCAACACCTTTTCCTCCGCGTTTTTAAATATTTTTCATTATATACAACTTACCTCATTAGAGGATTGCCTCAAGGACAAAGTGATACAATTAATTTTTGGAATTGATTAAATACATTTTGTAAATACATTTTAAAAATTCAAATTGTAGGCCTAATTGAAGTATACATACTATAAAGTAGAAATTTTATAAAGATGGTTTCTAAAAATTGAAATTGATCCTCTAATGGCAGCGATGATGCAGCCTATCCAAATCTAAGGAATTCCAAAATTTGAAAATTTGACTAAGAATCCTGGTATAGTACCTTTGCCCTAATCATCAGTCCTGTCACAGTTATACTATCTAATTGGTATATCTTTGTAATAGTCAATTGTTGGCTCATATATAGCTTTCTTTTCAGAGTCAACTTCCTCAGGTTGGCCACTATGAGTCTCAAAACGAATTGTGGATCTAATACCATACAATTTTAGAAGATGTCTAAATGCAATGATATATATTCGTCTATTACTCCCATTAGTTGCCATACCATGAACTTCCTCATGAAAGAAAAATGTATTTTTTTAACAGCTTCTTAAGATCATAATCAAAAGTATTTTCTTCTTGAACAGCCTCTTAATGTCTCAATCAGAAGTCAACAATATTAAATAAATATTAAAATATAATTTATGTAAACCACCAGTAATTTATATCCCAGCAACAATAGCTAATCTGAATATATGAAGTCAAATTTAAACTTCAGCAGTGTTGCTGTAAGAGTTTTAAGTAAGTTCAGTTAGTACTGGCAACACATTTAAGTGTTCTACCTACCGATTTGTTGTTGGCTGTGTTTTACTTAGTCTAAACCACAACATACTTTTATTAGTGTTACAACTGGGTTTTCACAACAATAACATGGCGAATGCTAAGAAGGATAAGTTGTATGCACTTTCAGAATTGAAAAAGCAATTTATCGAAACTGATATTATCATTATTCAATGTTCCACCTGCGAAGTAAATATTTCAATAAACTAAATAACTATGAATTACCTCTTATGGACTCTATAAAAAAGAAACATTTGGTGCAAAATGGTATGCATATTACATAAATTAAGTTCATGAAACTGGTTTAAACTTTAATTCAATTGTTTCAGCAGCACCTTTTTGCACCTTTTGTATGTATTTTCAGAACTTTTTCCCCCTTTTACGACCAAAATTTGCATCCTAAAACCTGTTCCCTAGTTATGAGGCATGTATTTAATGAAAGTGGTAACTATTTATTATATTACAGGATCTTACAACATCCGACAGACAAACATCTAGGAACGATAAGTAATAAAGAGTGAATGGTTTTTTGTTAAGGAATATACTCCCAAACATGTCGTGTATGAGTTATGCGCAAAGTGCAAGGTGTGCGCTATTCTACGTATCAAATTTCTATTTTTTGAGTGCAATGAAACTCACGTTGCCACCAGAGAATCGCTTATGTGTTTCACCACATTAAACAGAATCCTGCAAATCCTTAGAGAATTGGGTGGTCGTTGCTGCGAAAGAATCAATCATAATGAGGCTGAGGGGAGACTTTTTGAACACACATTGCAGTTCATTAAAATGTATTTTGCGTAAAAGTGTCTTTATCCAAATTATCTACCTCCCGTACGAGCACATTTACCAATATACAGAACTCATAAACGGTATGTTTGCAAAAAATATATTTCTTTAAAAAAATTCTATATCATCGACCCTACCAAAAATATTGTCGATAACGTTCTTTGAAACAATGTATATATTTATATTCTGGTGATGAGTAGCATAAAGAAATGTTCTTAAAAATGGTATTAACTCTTAAATATATTCTATACAACATTAATATTGTACCAGAATTTGATCTTACCGTTTTTATATTTTGAATCAAACTGGAAATTTGTTACACATTGTGTTGCAATTGGTTCTACTTTATTTGATGTATACTAAACTAACTAACTCACTGCCACTATTGAACCCTTAGGTTCATGGCCGCGCGGACATAAGCTCTCCATACATCCCTATCCTGAGCTAATGTTTTCCAATCATTCCCTGTATAATCTATTTGCCTCAAATCGCAGTTAATGTTATTCTCCCACCTCATTCTTGGTCTACCAACTGGACGTTTTTTCTCTGGTTTTCCTAGAAGAAGTTTCCACGCACGTCTTTCATTCCTCATTCGTGCCAGATGTCCTGCCCATCACAGACTACGAGATTTAACTGTTATTATATCTGCCTTCCTACAAAGACAATGTAGGAAGCAAGATTTAATTTAATGTATACTTTATCTTGTATTTGGACGTTTTAATTAAAGTTATGATTATAATATTATAAGCTTTCCTAATTAATAAAGTCATTTTTATAATAAACCTGAGATCTTGAACAGATTAGGAAATAAAGATTTTTAATTTCGTTTGTTTTTAAGACGACTAGAAAAATGTAGTTTTCAAACTTTATACATTTAACTTCGAGATTTTACCGAGAAAGGAAATAAAAATAAATAAAATGATGTACACTTTGGTTTGAAGCAAAGATCTTCCCATTTATTTTCCCTTCTTTTCTTTTGGCATTGGCAGATGAGAGTGCGTTGAAGAAGAAAGGTTCCACTAATACACATCTCGTTTCTTTTCCAACTTCGACTCTAGAGTCCTTTTAGAAATTGTCTTCTGAAACCTTTAACAAATCCTACTCTTAACACTGGCGTATCACTTCGATACGTGTTTTTTATTTCTTCCTCTTTTTAGACTAAAACAATGCCAATTCAAAATATTGCAAAGTTAAAAATAGTACTATGATTGATAGTAGGCCTAAGTTCTTCTTTTTTCCAATTACGATTATTAACGATACATAATTTCGAAAATTAGGTTAACTCATTATTAACAGTCAGGTTAAAAGATTTCAAAATAATTTCATAAATTATACGGCTATTTTACCTTCTTATTGTTTTATCAGTAAGTACGATTTTAAATACCTCATTATCTGCCATTTTAATTTACAGACAACTGATAATAATATTATTAATAAAATTAATAATAATCGCTTTATTTTACTTGGTAGAATTAAGACATTAAGGCGTTGTCTACTATTCAACCAGGTTAGAAACATATACAAAAATTACTCTTACACCTAAATTACAAGACAATTATTATGGGGTATTGTATTGACTTGGGCCTTCACGGCCGGAGTTATTATGATGATTCTTGAAAAAAATTTCCGGGTTGTTGGCCGTGATCTTGAGGTTTGAAGTTCCCCGACGTTTCGCCAGAGACTGCGTCCGGCATCCTCAAAGGTTGTCTTCAAGATCATCATATTATGGGTATGACTACAATGCAATTATTATTTACGATATATTTTGATTTACTCCAGATTTAACGAATTAAATGTAAAATATACAGGATAGAAAATGAGAAAAAATAATATTAATAACATGGAGTAAATTTAGTTCCGAGAAAAAATAATTATTTAACAAGAAGTAATTATATAAGCTTAAAAGTATCAACTGTGAAACAACCCCTGATATCTTGAGGAAGGAAATTCCAGGACGGGCAAAGGCTACTGTGAAATAAGTAGAATAAGAGGAAGTGCTATGGAGAGGGATTGTTAGCAAAGAGTAATCTTGTGATAGAAATTCAAAGGCTTGAAAATAAGTGAAAGAGTATGCAACGTACACCTGTCACTAAGATCGAGCCAAAATAGATTTATGAAGCGTGCGGAAATATTATCATAACGGGGATGCTGAAAATGAAACGAACGCAAGCATTATGAACACGCTGAAGTATCTGCGACAAGTCATAGTTTAGGACATTATATATAACGTCACAATAATCGAAGTGTGGCAACACAAGATTCTGTACAAGGATTTGTTTTAATGAAACTGGGACAAAATTCTTTAAATGTCTAAGGTAATGTAAGATGGAGTAAATATTTTTACATATGTGTCTCACGTGTATCTGCCAGGATATATTTGGTTATAGATGTAGTACAAGAAGGAGTACTGTTGAAGAATAAGGGATCATTATATTATTTATGTCCACCGCTGTGGTCTCGAGGTAGCCTGCTGCCTTGTCATGCAGCGGGCCTGGGTTCGATCCCCGGTTGGGGGTAGTTTTTCTAGGTAAGGTTTTTATCGGGGTTTTTCCTCACCTGTAAGACAAATATCAGGAAAACTTTAAGGCCCAAACGGTCCCCGAAATCATATGGCCATCATCACCCTCATCATCATCATCAACACCATCATCCTTCACCGGTGTGGAAAGCAACGGGAAGCTACCACACCTACACAATTCCCTAGTAAAGCTGCAAGCATAGCATGAAAATGCTATGATTGCAGTGAAGGACCTGCCTTCGGATAGAATTACTATGGATGGATTGATATTATGTATAGTAATGTTTGGGACTGTAGATATGTCAGCAGTCTTTTTTGTCCCATTACGATGACTTGTGATTTGTTAGGACTCCGATTTAGACCGAAACTGATTTCCTATCCCACACTGCATATGTAAGGGCATAATATTATAATTGTGTGGTACAATTATTTTATTTCTAAAGAACTGGCGTCTCATGGGTTACTTAAATGTTTGTATTGAAATAGTTCATCATCATCATCAACAACAACAAGGATTAAGCCCAATGTTCTGTTCCGATCTCGTTATAGGTCGAATTGGTCCTTCCATCTCTTCAATGGTCTTCCCAACATTCTTCTCCCTTTTGGTTTATAATTATACATTCTTCTTGCTATGCGCTGTTCATTTATTCGTAATACGTGCTGAAGATAAGGATTTTGATAATATTTTATTCTTTCACATATTGAAATAGTTTAAAAATAAAATATACGGAACACACTGTATCAATTGAAACTCTTATTCGGGAGGTTCCGAAATCAATTCCTGGGGCCGACGAACGTTGGATCTGTTCATGACAAACTGCAGGTGCCAGTGAAATGCTGGGTTGGTATTCATTATCCCGTTCTATTTCAATAAAAGTTAACTGAATGGGTTTTAAGAAGACAGATGAATACACTCACAAAAGAAAAGTCCTACATACTGAACCCAAATATCCCACATCTAAATGATCCTAGATGTTTAAAAGTATAAACAACTGCACTGGTTCTGTTATTCTTACTCTCTCGTGAATACTGGAGCCTGTTTCGTGAAATGATCAGCCTACTTAGCCTATAAGTTGTCTGGACTGATAATGTACACTGCTAAAACTTGAAAATTGTTTAAAAATAGCAGTGTAAAATAATAATTAGCAGTGTTGAAATCATATTTAGAAGCATTATTTAGCTGTGTAACTACAACGCTGATTTATACGAGTACTATTAACTTAAGTTACACTCATAACTATCTAACTCACTCACTGGCTCTTTCGAACCTGTAGGTTCATGGGCGCGCGGACAAAAGCTCTTCATAGATTCCTATCCTGAGCCAAGGCTTTCCAATCCGTCCTTGTATAATTTATTTCCCTCAAATCATGGATAATGTTATTTTCCCACCTCATATTTGGTCTACCAACTGGACGTTTTCCCTCTGGTTTTCCTACAAGAAGCTTCCATGTACCTCTTTAATCCCCATTCGTGCCACATGTCCTGCCCATCGCAGCCTACGAGATTGTTCTTATTATATCTGGCTTCCTATACATATCATGTAGCTCACTATTATGTAAGTTTTCTCCATTCACTTGTCTGTTCATCTCTCTTTGGTCCAAAAATTTTCCTAAGAACTTTATTCTCAAATACTCGTAATCTTCTTTCCTCCCTTAAAGTAAGATTAATAAGTCTAATATATACGTTGAGAGGTTATCGTAATAGTTGCTACTAGTTAACTAAGTCACTGGCACTATCGAACCCGTAGGTTCATGGCCGCGCGGATATAAATTCTCCATACATCCCTATCCTGAGCTAATGTTTTCCAATCATCTCCTGTATAATCTACTTCCCTTACATCATGCTCTACCAATTGGGTGTTTCCCCTCTGGTTTTCCTACAAGAAGCTTTCATGCACTCCTTGCATTCCCCATTCGTACCACATGTTCTGCCCATCGCAGTCTACGAGACTTAACTGTTCTTATAATATCTGGCTTCGTATAAAAACCATGCAGCTCAGTGTTAAGTAGTCGTAAAAGCATCTAGCTGTGTATACAATTTTAAAATAACACAAACTTATCTTGATAATAAATTTGTGAATATTTCCTTAATAAGTTTTCTTGTCTGGTGGATTTTTGTTCTTTTTAAAATGATGATATTTTTATTACTTTGCTAAATAATACTATTACAGAACAACAATTCAACAGATTTACCATATTCTGTAGTCGTGTGTAAATCCAAACCATAGAGAAGACCTTGAAATCCAGTAGAGAGAATTATTACTGTCTCTGTCATATACCCTTTACATGAAATCGCACTTTTAACTGCTAAAAGTAGTAGGCCTATATCAAAATTAGTGTGCGTTTGTGTTTATGACCAGGCTGCTAACTAGTAAATTCTACACTGCTAATAAGTAACTACTAAAAGTAGAAGTTTTATGAAACTGGCCCCTGGTCTAATTTAAAAACACGAATAAGGTCATATAGCTATTAAACATAAAATCCGAAAAAAAAATATTATCCCTTATTTCATACTTATATCTCATTTCAATACTTTATAAAGTGACCGGAAATTTACCACGAACTCCACTGATCAAACTTTAAGAAGCTTAATGATTTGTAATTTATTTCGAATCAATAATAAATTACCTTTATTCAATTGTAAATTATTTTACTGTAAACAAATGAAAATTCTCCATAGAAATAATAATATACAAATTTTCTTGAAAAATGTTTCGTTATATTTTGATGCGTGTATAAACATTGTTACTAATAAGCAAATGTGTCAATTTATTATAACTAAAATAAATTATTATTACAATATCTAGAAAAAACACTACAAAAATAAAAAAATACTTTTAGGCCTGCATCATGTTAATATTTTCTGTACAATTGATACTAACACACAACTCAATGATTGAAACATATTCTTGGACTATAACTCAACGCCTAATATAAATAAAGTGCTTATATCATACAATAAAAAGTCAAACTACAACTACAATGCTTACAACCTAGTACTCAATACTAATAATCTCAATATTACATTGTTTTGTATCCTTCCCTGTTTTCTATATATAAATGAAAGATCCGGAAAAGAATACTGTATGGATAATTCTCTTTCCTTCAATTTACTTGATATCAATTCTGCTATAGCTTCATTATATATTTTTTATATTTATTATGGGTCCACCGCTATGGTCTCGAGGTAGCGTGCTGCCCTGTCACGCAGCGGGCCCGGGTTCGATCCCCGGTCGGGGCAGTTTTTCTGGGTGAGGTTTTTATCGGGTTTTTTCCTCACCTGTAAGACAAATGTCAGGAAAACTTTAAGGTCCAAACGGTCCCCATCATCATCCGGTGTGGAAAAGAACGGGAAGCTACCACACCTATAATTCCCTAGTAAAGCTGCAAGCATAGCATGAAAATGCTATGATTGCAGTGAAGGACTTGCCTTCGGGCAGAATTGCTGTGGATGCATTTATTATGGTGTTCAAAACATTCACCCAGGTTCACTAGGACTGTTATTCTTCATCCAGAGTGATTATAGCCTTATCTCACGTCATACGTCTGAGTGACAGGTTGCAACTGCTGCCACGTTTACTGTACCGCTGTCTCTAACAAACTGAGTCTTCAGAAAATAGGCTACGGTCGATTTTAGAGGGTTGGGCTTACGCTCCTTATCGGCAAAACCATCATGAGGGTCGTGCGACTGTCTGATTTAATCCTACCTGCTATCTAGTATTTTCATGATTCTGGAAGTAGATTAGTGGGTTCTTTTGTGATTGATAAGCAGTGATTGGTAACGAGCATTGTGTGTCTATTAACTCATTCAGTACATATATACCTATTAAAATGAATTTATTTATTAATTAAAATAGTGAAAGCCAATGTAGTGTAAAATAAAATGGTATGCGTTGCAAGGATTAAAAATGATTTACGAATTAATTTCGAAATTCTGACCTCGGCCATCGTATCTCATTCGTAAAACCTCATTTTAAGTTCTTGTAATAAGTATAAATAAATACAAAAAATTAAATTTTAATTTATAAAAAGATAATTAATTAAAATTTATAAAAAATATACATAAATTTATAAAAAATATTCAAAATTGTTGTGCAAAATAATGGAGCATATTCATTGTCCGCCGTCTTGACATGATCTGTGGAGTCCTCTACTCCAACTCCTGTGACCCGGGTTCGCTTTTCGGCGGGGTAGGAGATTAAAAAAAAACTTCAGGCCTGGATATATTTCCTAGTTTAATTGGTATGTAAAAATGAAATCAAATTTAAAACTATGTAAAACAAAAGTAGTAAACAGAAAAAAAAATGTAAAACATGCAATCTTATAAAAATACTGTAGAGTGGACTCTGACATCTAACGGATGTCAACTTCCTCTGTCGTGACCGAGTTCCTCCCTTCCAGTTATTGTGTCCGATGTTCCTAAAGTAATTCTCTATGACGTCCATTTGAGTTACATATATGTCGTTCTTCTATCCACCAGGACATGAAGTGGACATTTATTTGTGCATTCACACTGTATGACCTTACATTCTGCTTATTATAAATAAGATCATCAGCAGCATCAAGGATTAGACCTTAAGGTCAGTTCCGATCTCATGCTAGAATTGGCCTGTCCATCTTTAACTGGGTTTTCTAATAATTCTTCGTTTATAATGAATCTGTTTCAGAATTATATTGTTATCTATCGTATTTACATGGTCCAGCCATTCATCTCTGTATTGTGCAATTCTATCTAATAGTTTGAATATATTTAGCTTACTTCGTATACTTTCATCTAATTTTCGATTTGTTATTGTATAGTAGCCATTCTTCGTTCTTGGTTTTTGGTTAAGACCCAGTGTTCCCATCCATATAGTAGTGTTAGAACCGCTATTGTTTTATAAAATTTTAAAACTGTCTCCTTTCTAGTTCCTTTGAGACTTGGTTTTATGTTGCCACATATATAATTAAATGCATTTATTTTGTTTTCAATTACTTCACTATTTCTCTATGATACATTGTATCCCAGGTAATTAAAATTGCTCACCTGTTCTATTATTTTATTCTCTAATTGGATTTTTACTCTTAGTGACTCAATCCCTCGAAAAGCGAAAACTTTTGTTTTTACAGTAGATGTTTTCAAATTGTATGTAACACATATTTTACTTAATTTGTAAATTGCCCGATGTAAGCCATCTTCGATTAAGATGACTTCTAGGGATAACAGCTAGGCGATTCTGTCCAACCTTTCAAGATGTAGCTGCAACAAAATAATTTTTCTTTCAAATGGATCTCTATTTTCATCAACTTTAATCATAAAGAGTGTCCCAAATTGATGTATACATTCTTTGAAACGAAACGTTATTTCTGAGCAACGAAATGAAACCGAAATGCAATTTTTGTTGTGTATGATACACAAGGCACTGGAAAAGCATAGCAACACGTTCATTGATCTTCACGTCTTTATAAATAACAATGGCGGCGAGATTATCATTCGATGAACGTAAGTGGATACTGAAGTGTTTTAAAGTGGAGAATGTTGTTGAAGTGTAACGATGTTGAATGGTTGAATTTGGGACACCATCACCAACAAGGGTTACAATAACAAGAATCCGAGACAAGTTTGAAGACGATGCATGACTGCAACAGTACTCTCTTTATCAGTCAAACGTCTCTTTCTTCCGCACCGACCTTTCAACACATCTTTATACCGTTCCATCGTCTTCAAACTTGTCTCGTATTCTTGTTATTGTTACCCTTGTTGGTGGTGGTCTCCCAAATTCAACCATCCAACGTCGTTGCACTTCAACAACATTCTCCACTTTCCAATAACACTTCAGTATTCACTTACGTTCATCGAATGATAATCTCGCCGCCATTGTTGTTTACAAAGATGTGAAAATCGATGAACTTGTTGCTATGCCTTTCCAGTGCCTTGTGGATCATACACAACAAACATTATATTTCTGTCTCATTTCGTTGCTGAGAAATAACTTTTCAAAGAGTGTATACATCAATTTGGGGCACTCTGTATTTGTAATTATATGTAAGGAATTTCTGAGAGTTCGAATTCCGATAGGATCAGATTTTTTTAACTGGGTTAAACCTTCTGACCGCACTTGGCATTGGGATCGACTCAGCCTAAAAGTGAAATAAATGGCTGACGTATGTTCTGGGGTTAAAGTTGCCTGTCACCAGGGCTGACATCTGGTGTCAAATGTCCACAAACGTCCTACTACCCTAAGAGATTGTAGTGGATCACTTTACTTTATTGCTAATGTAAATGTATTACATTTTAAATGCATGCATGGAGAGAGGTCTTCTATTACGTATGGATTATGTCATCTCTATAGACGCCTCTATTTTTCCAAACTTTTTTTCTCTCTTATAACATTAGAGTTATCAGAATTGAGGAAAAGGGTAATAATGTAAAAGGCCATTAATTCTATCTTCTTGTTAAAATCTCGAATCGAGTAAACGACTCAGATGTGAAAAACGCCACAATCAGAATCGCAGTTTCTTTTGTCACGTCGCCTCGTTCACATCACATCAGGTCTTTTGAAAATACCCAGAAATGGAGTCAGAAAAGGAAAGAAAGTAATTGGCACGCCACTGCTTATCACAAGAAAGTATTGCTATTCTCCCTCTCTCTCTCGCCTCCCGTTTCCTTGTCATAACTGTCTCTCCGCCTCCAGCACATCTGGACTCTAATTTCCTCCTGCTTTCTCAAAGCAAACCTTTCTTCACTCACACTACCTGATTTCAACAACTAGCTCTAACATTTAGGCTAAGATTGTAGATGCAGAATTCAATTGCAATGACTTTGCTATCATCTTCCTCTACAAAATTAGAGTTCGAACATCACTGACTTTTATAGTGGAAATTTGTATAATATTCTTCATTCGAGCGAGAAGTATAGACTAAGATCTCATAATGAATAATAAATCCATGGAACGACAGCTTCGTTGAGACATGATCGACTTGAATTGGTTGCTGGCAAGAATAACAGCTGATGGCAGCACAGGAAGCGACATGTTTAGCGTGACGCTATCCTTCTACTTCATTATCAGTATTCTTAACTTCGTTCTCACATAGTTACTCATTTAGTGGATCCCGTTCCAAAAACCTATTAACAAAAAATTCCACTTTGCAGATAAGGAACAACCCGGATCCTCGGAGATGACATTCTCACAAAAATCCTAAAGCACAAGGACATTATTATTATTATTATTATTATTATTATTATTATTATTATTATAGCTAATATCCGGCGTGCGCTGCTACGTCTAAATAAATTAAAATTAATGTGTTTTAATGTTTAATTGAGTAAGTAGAAGGAAAATAATAAAAAAAATATTTTTTTAGATACCCCGTGCTGATTACCCGGCGTTGTCCGGGAATCTACTTATCTCGATCTTCTTGGCATAAATGAGCTGAAATACGAAAAATAATGTGTTTTATGTTTAGTTGAATAAGTAAATGTAAACATTTATATTGCAATTATTTTTAGCTACCCTTGCTGTTTACCCAGCGTTGTCCGGGAATCTACTCATCCCGATCTTCTTGGCATAAATTAGCTGAAAGACAAATAATATGTACTTATTATGATTGGTTGAATAAATAAAATGAAAAATAATTATAAATGTATATCGTAATTATTTTAAGATTCCCCATGCTGATTACCCGGTGTTGCACGAAATCTACTTATCTCGATCATTCTTGGCATAAATGAGCTAAAAGACAAAATTCGTTATTGTGAGTTATCCGTAAAAGAATACCCGCCATGTGCTGCTATGCTTGCACAGGAATCTACGTAGGCCCTACTTGCCCCGATCTTCTTGGCATCAATTAAAGACAAAAATAGTTATTGTGAGTTATCCATAAGAGATAAACAAATGCTGTCGCGGACTTTTTTGTAGAGATTTTTTAAATATTCAATCCTGTGTACACTAATTGTATGTAATTGTTATGATTTAGGCAGCGTAAGCCATTTAAGCGTCCAAAGAGCTATTTTTTTCAGGTTTTCCACTACAAGGGGCGATTTAAGGGTGTAGGAGTTGAGTATCACAACTCTCTTATAGCCTATGTTCATCCCGGGAATCTCCTGAACATTCTGCAAAAAGCCCCATCACAATTGGATTAACGGTATGGCCGCGCATAAAGTACGAACAAACAATCATTTTTATATATTAGAAGATATGGCTGCTAAGCACATGAGAGAATTACGTTTTTCTCGGTGACCTTGGATGTATTTTCATCTTCTGTATCTCTATGTTTTTTAATGCACTATTTTGCTTTAGGAAGGTATCAGTCAAATTACACACTGGAGTATATCGATATGTTTTCATATCGATCCATTCTCGCTCGTTCAAAGTAACTCGTCCATATCTGAGACATAAGCTCTCTGATTCGTTGGGGTCCAAAGTAATGCGATTTTTCGACTGGGGTTTGCTTCAGATGAAAAATTGGAAGGTATGACAAATATATGCGACACATTAAAGAAACGTTGAATATGTAAAGCATAAAGAATGTTCCAAAAACCTATACAGGGTGCTCTAAAATTCTTCTTTCAAACTTCTAGAACTTGTAGAGGCAACTGAGTTGAAAATATCTAGAATTGGAAATCATGTTCGGAAAACTTACCGTTTCCGTGCTACAGCCGTTTGAAAAATGTTTTTTAACGCGACCACTTTTACAAGTAATTTATTATGAGGCGTGACACAGTACATCACTTGTTTTACAATTCAACTCATTAATAACCAAATGTCAACCACTGTGGTCTCGAAGTAGCGTGCTGCCTTGTCACGCAGCGATACCGGGTTCGATTCCCGGTCGGGACAGGCTCCTGGGTGAGGTTTTTTTTCGGGTTTTTTCCTCACCTGTAAGACAAATGTCAGGACGCCTAAGGCCCAACGGTCCCCGAAAATCATCCGGCCATCAGCATCATTCTTATCATTATCATCATCCTTCACCGGTGTGGAAAGCAACGGGAAGCTACCACACCTAAAATACCCTAGTAAAGCTGCAAAGAATAGAATGAAAATGCTATGATTGCAGTGAAAGACCTTCCCTCGGGCAGAATTACTATGGATGGATGGAATAACCAAAGAAACAAAATGGAAAATAAATAAATTTTTCACAAACAATTTCATATACATTTAAACTTTTTTTTGTCCTTTTGAAATGATGGTTAACTTTCAGATCAACTACAAGTGAGGTTCGATGTAGCGACCAGCAACTTCGTTGCACACATTGTACCTAGGAATGATGTTTTGGTAAATGTGCTCTATCACACCTGGTGTATCTGCAATCTCTCCTGCAACGACCACTACTCATGCCGCCAGATCTTCTTCTGTCTCTACAGGAGTATCATAAACTAAACTCTTCATACGATCCCAGATGAAAAAGTCCAATGGAGTCAAATCCGGTGATCGTGGAGGTCATGCAATTGGACCACCTCGGCCTATACATCTTTGTTCGAATCGTCGGTCCAGATGTTCCCGAACATCAAGTGAAAAGTGAGTGGGTGCGCCGTCATGCTGAATCCACATGTCTTCACGGACGTTCAATGGCACAGTATCCATCAACACACCCAATACTTGTTGTAGGGAGATCAAGTAGATGGGACTTGTTAGCCTGGATGGAAGCATGTACTGTTCAATCACATGACCATCCAGAATACCTGCCCAAACATTAATTAAAATCTGTGTTGGAATCCCTGGACATGCGCTGCATGAGGGTTTTCGTCTGCCTAGACATGGCTATTTCGTGAATTGAGTACACAATCCCTAGTAAATGTACATTCATCTGTGAAGGGAATGCGCCGTGGAAATAGGGGCTCGTTGATGCAGCGGTGCAGAAACCACGTACACAACTCAACGCGTTGAGCAAAATCGGCTGGCAGTTGTGAATGTACTCTTTAGAGGTGGTATGCATGTAGTTGTTGTTCATGCATAACATTCCATATGGTGTTAGAAGCAACATCCATTACACGCGCAATTGCTCGTGTACTCGCTGACGGGTTCCCTTCAACTTGATGCAGTACGGCCTCTTTCAATTCGGGAGTGCGGCGTCTCCTTGGTTCACTACAGTCATTCCTGTTGGCGGTGAAGGTACCCCTTTCTCGAAGCCGTTGCGTAATTATGGCGAAAAGGGTATCCGATGGAGTTGGACGTTGTGAAAAACGATCTTGATAAAGACGACGAGCAGCTCTTCCATCACCTCGAGCTTCGCCGTATAGAAGGATCATGTCGGTGAATTCAGCGAAAGTGTACTGAACCATGTTGTTCTAACACTGAAAAACACGTGAATGAGGCTCAAACGGCTCCAAGAGGTAGGATAAACGTCAATTGACATCATGTGATTCGATGTAAGTGCCTTTCATCATGTAACTCTTGCAGGCGGACGAATCGCGAAGCTATTACTTGTCGAGACAGGTGACGTACGTTTAGGCAATGCTCGTTTTCAAACGGGTGTAGCACGGGAACGTTACGTTTTCGACATGGTTTCCAATTCTAAATATTATCAACTCAGTCTCATCTACAAGTCCTATGTAAGAGGAATTTTAGAGCACCCTGTACTTGCAGACGAAGTTATAGGCAACATAGATAAAATTAAATAATCATTTCTTATTATTAATAGATAACTTATGAGATAATGTTAATTATTTATTTTTATATGAGCTTTATATGGTACTAGCAACATTATATCAGCTCTTGATAATATATGTCAAATCAGGGAGAAAATGCTGAATTTTTCAAGTATGCACCTGCTACAGTGGAGATTTAATAATGCAACCTGACCTGTTTTATTTCTCTTCTAGTTTAAGACTCCATTAAGATGTTATCAGTGACCATGAAGTCGCTGTTGTTTGCAAACTAATTTATCATCACCCCCCCCATAGGTAGGCAAGATCGTTGGGATAAGTTACTAATCACTCATTCATAATCTGCATAAAATCAGTAGAATGTAAAAATAAAAGTCATTCACCTGTTCTTGCTGTGTCGCTAGTCAATCAGATGATTTGCTTTGTGTACTTTCCCTTCTTCTATTCAATTATGAGATTATCGGTGTTCATTTTGGAACTTAGGTTTAAAATGGTGTCTCTACTTTGTGGTAGTGGTGGGTCTTGAGTGGTCAAGTGATCCTGAGGGCTATTCCGGCGTTAACATAGCTACTGGTAGAGCCTCCCTTGCCGAACAGGTCAAAGGTGATGATACAAACAAAATGAGATACCCTGGACCTCTAGGTTGGGGATTGGGTCGCAGGGCTGACAACTCTGTACGCATAAAAAATAAAACATGTTGAGAGGTATAAAGAAAACAGCCGGATAGATGACTGTTAAAAGGGAGACTACAAGGACCAACAAAGTAGTTTAAAAAATATATTTTTTTATATTTGGCTGACACTATATATCTACTAATTATTTATTTAAACTTTTATCAAAATATCCTGTGTAATAACAATATACTATAATATAAATTTACGTATACAATTTACGTACATAATAAATAAATTTAATCTAATGTGTAGCACTATTAAAAGAACCCTTAAAAACACAAAAAAGAAACAAAAATGAAATTTTATAAAGTAATGGTTGTTCCTGTACTGATCTATGGATCAGAATGTTGGACGATCACTAAACGTTAAAAATTAAATTGTACCTGTTGGTAGGTGCCGTCGTCCTCAACTTTATTAAAATATTGTATATAAAATTAACTGGAGCGCTTTCGGAAATTATCCTCCATCTTCTGCAGGAGCAACAACTGATTTGTTTTTGATGATCTGGTATAATGGGTTTAACTGAGGTGCGTTCTCATTAAGAAGTGAGGTGTTGTTTGTTTTCTTTATAATTTCAAGGCCTTCAAATATATTTACCCTAGCTGGAATGTTTTCTCGGTGGATTATCGTGAGAGTATTTTCAATTGTGTTCATTCGATGACCTGCGTTAATGAGATGTTTAGCGTAGCTTGATTCATCACCCGCGTGTATGAAATCTTTTAGGTGTTCTTTATATCTTGTATTGAAATTTCTGCTTGTCCTGCCAACATAAAATGTATTACAAGCTTTACATAGTCCCGCGCCGTAGCCGAGCGGTTAAGGTAGGAAGCCTTGGCGCAGAGCTACGGGACTTGCGCTGGTTCGAGTCTCCATGGGGGAAGAAATTTTCTCATGGTATTTCGGCCAGTATGGGACCGGTGCCCTCCCAGCATCGTGAGGCAATTGGGTAGCTACAATAAGTAGCGGCTCCAGGTTGAGGAACCAGCTATAACGGCTGGGGGACTCGACATGCTAACCACATGTCACCCCTACACTGGCTGTTGATCATCTACCTCTGTGATTGACACATGTGGATGTGAAGGGCCAGCAGCCGGCTGGTAAAAGGGCAACCGCTGAAAAGTGGAAAGACCCTCAATCGGAAATCGGAAGCTTTACATGTTAGTTTGTAGTCTCCCTTATTGTTGAATTTGTTGTGTTCTTCTATGCCATTGTATATTATGTTGTTTAATTTGTTTCCTGTTTTATAAGTTATGTTAATGTCTTTATTTATCTTTTTCAAACTTCTGGCTAGGATAAATATATTTGAAGACCTTGAAATTATAAAGAAAACAAACAACACCTCACTTCTTAATGAGAACGCACCCCAGTCAAACCCATTATACGAGATCGTAAAAAACAAGTCAGTTGTTGCTAAAAACAGTTGGAGTATACATCACCGTACACAACAACAACGAGTAGCGGAAGCTCAACCTGCAAAAGATGGAAGATAACTTCCGAAAGCGCTCCAGTTAATTTTATATGCAATCGTTTAACAAAGTTGAGGAAGACGGCACCTACCAACAGGTACAAATGAATTTTTAACTTTCATCATATGACTTCAGCTCAACGGAATTTGATATGGATTTTACTAGTATTGATCACTAAAAGACAAGAACAAAGATTGGAAGTAGCTGAGATGAGAATTTTTTAAGAAATATAGCAGGATGTACTCTGCTGGATAAGAAAATTAATGAAGATATAAGAAAAGAACTAAATATTTTCAAACTTACAGACCGAATAATTAAATATAGGAACACCTGGAAAGAACATGTTGATAGAATGCGAGAAGAAAGATTTCCAAAATTATTGCTAAATTATAAACCACACGGAAGGGGAAATGTTGGACGCCCACATAGAAGATGGTCTGAACAATTTTAACAACTGTAGCTTTCATGAAACCGGAACGAGCCAACGGGCTTAATCCCTGGATGATGAAAAATTTACATTTATTCTATAGTATGAATGGGTTTAAACTATGACTACGGGATAACTGGAAATTACAAGAATTTTTTTTTTTAAATGTTGTAAGGTGTCTTCCTCCATTTTGTTCTGTATAATATAAATTGCATGTAATTGATTGCTAGGAGTCAATTAGAGCAAAAATAGCATGCGGTAACGTGGACTATTAAACAATTCAGGTAGTTAGACATGGTTGCTGAATAAACTAGTAGTGCAATGCATACATGACAGGGTCACTCTGACCACATATTAGCTAATGAGGATATATTTGATAAAACAAGAGAGTTGTAATGTGGTACTAAAATAATTACTTTCATAATTACGAATAATAACCATGTAATTAATATAATTTAAATTAAATTATCTCACATGAAATTACAATTTAATAAAAAATTATTACACGAACGTGAATAATAATCGTCAGCTATTGTTATATTTTCGAAAACCCAATTGTGATAATAGTTGTCATGAAACCACAGTTGATTCTAGTAATATTTTTCATTTAGTTCTTATTTATAGACGCTTTAAGACTTAAGAACATAGCAGCTAGGTATATTCAGTATGATATATGTTTATGGTGTATAGTGTATGTTATTTGATTTTTGAAGAGATTGTAACTAACTAACTTACTGGCACTATCGAATCCTTAGGTCCATGGCCGCGCGGACATAAGCTCTCCATACATCCCTATCCTGAGCCAATGTTTTCCAATCATTCCCTGTATAATCTACTTCCCTCAAATCATAGTTAATGTTGTTCTCCCACACCATTCTTCGTCTACCAACTGGGCGTTTTCCCTCTGATTTTCCTACATGAAGCTTCCATGCACGTCTTTCATTCCTCATTCATTCCACATGTCCTGCCCATCGTAGTCTACGAGACTGAACTGTTATTATATCTGGTTTCCTATAAAAACTATGTAGTTCACTGTTACGTAGTCTTCTCCGTTCACCTGTCTGTTCATCTCTCTTTGATACAAAAATGTTCCTAAGAACTTTATTCTCAAATACTCGTAATCTCCTTTTCTTCCTTAAAGTAAGAGTCCATGTTTCGCATCCATATAATATAACTGGTAGAATAATTTTTTATATATTTTAAGTTTAACGTAAACTTAAATTTTAAGTTTAAGTTTAACGTCAGAGACTTAGATCTGCTGAAATGAAATACCTTCGGAGGACTGCAGGATACACACTACTAGATCACAAAAAAATTAAGACATCTTAGAAGAATTACACATGGAACCTTTAGAAAACAAAATTTCTGATTATAAGTCAAGATGGATGTAACATGTTCATCGAATGGAAGATCACAGAATACCCAAACAAATGTTAAGATATCAACCTGCAGGAAGAAGAAGACCAGGACGTCCAGTCAAAAGACTTTAGGATGGTGTTTCTCTTGAGGCCGAAACATGTCAACAAATGACCTAAATTCGTGAATGTACTATGGTGATGATGATGATGAAGTTTAACGTTTTTTGAAAGGAGTTGTGACGTCAAGAGTGTTGAAGACATTCACTGATTCAATTTAATGGTAGTATAAAATGCTGACCATGATGTAACTGATGTTGATAGCGAAACTCCAATCCTGCGATTATCTTAACGACTGAGCAAAAAAATAAAATAAATAAAATAAAGTGTCAGTTTGTAATCACAAACGCTATAGTCTCAGTCAACTCGCAGAGGTGAGGTAAACCGTTTGCAACATGAAACACGTTTAAATATAAACTAAGCCTTAACATTCTAAAATTGTTAGGAAACAATTTCTCGATTAGGAACACTATACTTACAGCCCTAGATAAGGAACAATGACTACCATGTACGGTTGTAAATGCTCAGTCAGTTACCATGGAATTAAACATATTCTGTGTTGTAATTTAGTTCGGCGAGAATTCTTGAATTCAAGGAAAACGAAAGAGATGAAAAATACTTCAACATTTCACCACGTCATAAGCTCCACCTGGCTATTACAACTCTCGCTTGGAACTTACCCAAACTGACAAAAATGAAAAAAGCGCTGCGGTCAGCAGCCGATAAACACAACTCAACTCCTGCTTACAATCTAGCCAATTTCCTCTTGTTCGCTCGTAAATGATTCTTTCAAAAACTGCCAAACCTTAGTAACAGATGCTTAGATTGGTACATCTCTCTCAAAGAACTTGAAAAAGTTTCATTAAATGAATATTAAAACTTACATGACAGTATAATTGTATAAAACCTCTTCATCTCTTCTTCGTTCCTAAGGAGAAGAGACAAGAATCTTAATAGATTTTCCTACTGGCGTCCCAATAGTTTCTAACGTAAAATAGTTCTGTAATAATAGTTGTTTAAGTTATTTAAACGGCTAGTTACAAAAGAAGACGTTTAGTAACGAGATCTTCAAGTTATAACACGACCTAAAACAGTATATTTTGTATATTTGGTATATTTAATGAAATGTATTTATTGCGGAAACCATACGTTCAGAGATAGACTAATGGTGGGCTTTGGAAAAAACAAATGACACTATAAATCAACAAAAAATGTTATTATACATGACATAAGAAAAATAAATTCCTGAACGGGATTTGAACCCGACCTCTGGGTTGGTACCCGAGCGTGCTATCAATTACAACACCAGGCAAATCCAATTCAAACATTTATCTTTCTTATATATCATCATCATCATCATAGTACATTCACGAATTTAGGCCAATTGTTGACCTGTTTCGGCCTCAAGAGAAACACCATCCAAAAGTATTTTTGAATGGACGCCCTAGTCTTTTTCCTGCAGGTTGATATCTTAACATTTGTTTGGGTATCCTGTGATCTTCCATTCGATGAATATGTTGCATCCATCTTGACTTATAATAAGAAATTTTGTTTTCTAAAGGTACCATGTGTAATTCTTCTAAGATGTCTTCATTTTTTTGTGATTATAGTAGTGGTGTATCCTGCAGTCCTCCGAAGGTATCTCATTTCAGCAGATCTAAGTCTCTGTATATCCTTCTGTTTCAACGTCCATACTTCGCTACCATACAAAAGAGTTTGAAGAGCCAGTGTTTTATACACTTTTAGTCTTGAATCTTTTTGGACTAACTGTGGCTTGAAGACAGAATTTATTAACCCTAAAATTCTTAAAAATTTAGATATTTTTGCATTTACATCCTTTTCTTCTTCATATGAGATATTGCATCCTAGATATGTAAAATTATTCACCTGCTCCAAAATTGTATTGTCCAGTACAATTTTACTTCTGACAGGATCTACACCTTTAAATGCCATAATTTTTGTTTTCTCTGTAGATATCTTCAATCCATAAGCTTCTGTAATTTTTTTAAGTTCATACAGACCTCCCTGTAGATTATCTTCTGAATTTGCTATTATTATTTGGTCATCTGCAAACAATAGGGTCTTTAATTTTCTATTTTCTGATATTTTTATTCCAAATTTATATTTCTTATTCCAGCAACATATTACTTCGTTGGTATAAATCGCAAAGAGTGTTGGGGATAGGGGGCAGCCTTGTCTCACGCCACGATTTCTTATTCATTCTTCAGAAAATCTGTTATTTAATTTAATCTTTATGATGTTGTCTTTGTAAATATTTTGTATGTTCTGCGGAAGTAAATTTGGTATATTTCTGTCTTCCAATAAATTGAAGAATTTTGATCTCTTGACTATGTCGAAAGCTTTTTCAAAATCTATGAAAGCAAAATGTGTTTCTAAGTTGAATTATCTTCTTTTTTGAAGCAATAGTTTAACAGAAAATGCTGAATCAATACAAGACCATCCTTTCCTAAATCCATTTTGACATTCCATACGGAAATTTTTCGCTGATGAAATTTTTCAATTTTCACTTTAAAATTGTGTGCATAAATTTTGTAGCATGTGTTATCAAACTGATTCCCCTATAGTTGTCCATTTTTCTCTTGTCTCCTTTCTTGAACAGGGGTATAACAATGCTTGTCTTCCATTCTCGTGGTATATCTGCATTTTTGAATACATTATTAAAGAAGGACAACAGTCTTTCATGGAACTGTTTGCCTGCATATTTGTACAATTCAGAATTCAAGCCATCTGTGCCAGTTGCCTTCCCATTTTTCAATTTCTTTAAACTATTGTTCAATTCTTCTTAAACCAAGTAATGAAATATTTGTGAATTACAATTTCTTTACTTTAGAAATAGTAATGCATTATAAAACAAATTTAGTTTATCATATGGACCTGATACCTAGATTAATGTTTGTAAAATGTATTACGCACGGCGAAACTGAATTCTACCAACAAATTTGACAGGTTGTTCAGGGATGTTGTCTGAGTGTTTGACATAAATAATTTGCGGCCTCCGGCGACTTATTACATATAATGTGTTGTCATGTCACGTGGAACGTGATAAGATGGGAGATGATTAAAAATATATATTTTAAAACATAGTAAACTATTCATCATGTTACATGATGTCAACCAAATACGAACAGGAATGGAAGGATGATTTCTAGATCATTTACTTGATTTGATGATTAGTTGATTAACATTTCCTTATAATAACACGATCAAAAGATATGCTACATGTCAAAACACAGTATACTATGGTTATTATTAACATTTTATTTAACTACAGAGGTTATAGGTGTCATAATTCAAGTATGGGGGCAAAAGGGCCGATAAATTTTGCTAGGCAGCTTCTCACTATAGGCTTCAGTTTATTTAGCGTTTACGAAGAGTATAGATTGAATTTAAGCGAAACAAATCTTCTCGAGCAATAAAAAAAAATGAATATAAAATTTGTAACGGAAGTCCATGAAGCTCCTGCTAAGGTCAGTGAAAAACTCTCACATTCGTAACGTATATGTCAAAATGAACAAGTTTGAGAAATTCTGACACTTGTAACGAATGTTTATAACGTATTTGTAATGAAGCGCATGTTGTAACGTATATGCCAGGTTAGGTATGTGTGAAAAACTTCACATTTGTAATGTATGTTTGTAATGTAGGTGTCTGGATGAACATGTTTGTAACATATAGCCGGAATGAGTATATATGAGAAATTCTCACTTTTGTAACGTACATGTGAAAGTTTGTTACGTTGATATTAGGATGACCATGTTTGCAACGTATATGCCAGGATGTGCATGTTTGAGAAATTCTCACACTTCTAACGTATTTTTGTAGCGTATATAACAGGATGAGTATATTTGCAACGTATATATCAGGATGAGCATGTCCGTAACCTATATGTCAGGATGAGCATTTTTAAGAAAACATACTCAAACTCTCCAAACGTAAATAGGAATTGTACGATGGAACTCATTCTTTCTTTTTCTCTCTCTCTCTCTCTCTCTCTCTCTCTCTCTCTCTCTCTCTCTCTCTCTCTCTCTCTCTCTCCCCCTATATATATATATATATATATATATATATATATATAATCTTAACACTCGATCCCATCAGCACATTGTCCTTTATATCCCTCCTCATCACACTCTATATTATTCATTATCTTTTACGGTCTCACTTACCAAAACATGGAATTCCCTTCCGCCCTATGTCAGAGACTGTCAAACTATAACATCCTTCAAAAACAAACTAAAGAATTATTTAATAACAAACTAACTTATACACCTCACTGATAGTATTGATTTAACAATTAATAAATTTAATTATTTATGAAAATTATATTAATATTAATAAATATTTTCTTTTGTTTTAAATATTGCATAATCGTAAAATTAGTTTTCTGTATCTCATTATTTCTCTTTGTTTTTTATATACATTAGACAGGGACAATTTAATGTGTCTTGCTTGTATACATTTTATTATTAGTTTTAGTCTTAATTTTAACTAACATTAACTGGTCGTAATATAATAGATATTATATTTTTGATCAAATTTTTATTTAGTATTTAATATAAGAGTTAATTGAGATTTTATATTCTGATGTAATATATGTTTGTCCTGGTGAGTGGAAGAGAAGGCCACATGACCTTAACTCCACCAGGCTAAATAAATCCAATCTAAATCTATATATAGATAAATACCTTCTTCGAAGACAATTTAAATTAATTTTATATCAACTGTAGAGCACGGCTCTTAATAAGTGCTAACTATGTATCAAATGTATTCCCTTCTCCTAACCGCATACAAGTGCACTCCCAGCGAAATAACACAACTGACAGTGAGTAGCAGTGACTTACCTTGTCAGCCTATCCGATGTAAGGATGTATAGACGTCTTCTCACACTTAGCGAGTACTTATTACGAGTAATAGTGCCTGCTGTAGAAATGTAACTAGTTCTCTCTGCTTTATCTCGATATGGAGCAAACTTAGTAAGGAATGTTCAGCTTCATATAGACCTTTTAAGTGATTTATTCATCTCTAATCAAGTTTTATGTAGAGAAGTCTGTAAGTCAGGAGCTCAATTATTTAATTATGAATAATATTAAAATTATCAAAAATAGCACAGACAGGGCCTATAGAGTAACATGTTCAATTTATATAGTTTTTCCCACAACCCATGCCGTTTGAAGGTCATTTTCCTACTTTCTAAAATAATTTGTTTTACTATAAACGCAAAGCATAATTGCTATTATAGAAATGCAGTTATATTTGAACAGTACACTTATTTAAATTTTCTCCAAGATGTTCAGAAACAGCAAGGTTTCCCTGTCATTCAGACCGCAATATGAGAAACATTTATACAACTCTGTTTTCATCAGAAGAGGTTCGTTTTAAATCATCTCATTTTATTATTCCTTCTACATGTGAGAGTCTCACCACGAGCATCATCGTTAGCTTCATTGCTTCCCTCGTTAGAGTTCACACGAGGAATTAAAAATAATAGAATGCTGTGGTTCTGCTGTCTGAAATAATAATACAGAGGGAGCCTGATGTGATGTGACTTGATGAGCCCCAGAAGAACGTGTTTAAATCGTGTTGTTTTGGTTTTTCAGTGCCGCTGTGAAGAGAGCCACCAGGGACTCATCAATGGACACTGTTTCGCAATTAACTGGACTCCTGCTAATCACACAAACAGTCCTGTCCCAAGTTTTATTATCATGAAAGCAAATAGAAATTAGCAATGAAAAAATCAAAGGCCTTACCGAAATTACATTAGAGTAAATGTGCTTCTTGTTCAATTATTACAGGATATATTCATCATCATCATGTTATTCAAAACAATGAAAAACATTAATTAAATCACGAAAAAACCTAGAGCGAAATTATAAGAACTAGTGTATTGACTTAGACTTTCACAGCCGGAGTTAGTGATACGAATCACCAGAGACTTTGACAGGAACTGTATAATAGGGCAGGCAGTCCTCCGGGCGTGGACTACTTCAGGGAACCCATGCCAAAGGCTCATAAATAGGTAACACGTACAGTCACACACACTACTGAGTAACACTAAGAAATTGGGACTGGAAGTAAATATCAATAAAACTAAATATATGGTCACACATAGAAATACATTATATAATGGAAATGGACAGCTAATGACAAATGAGGGAAATTTTGAGGAAGTGGCTGAATTCAAATACCTAGGAACAACAACCACAAACAGGAATGAGATGCACAAGGAAATTAAACATAGACTCAATTCTGGAAATGCGTGTTATTATGCATTACTTCTCAACTTCTCAACTCCTTTCAAAAAACGTTAAACTGAAAATATATAAAACTATTATTCTACCAGTTATATCATATGGATGCGAAACATGGACTTTTACTTTAAGGGAGGAAAAGAGATTACGAGTATTTGAGAATTAAGTTCTTAGGAAAATGTTTGGACCAAAGAGAGATGAACAGGCAGGTGAATGGAGAAGACTCCATAACAATGAATTAGATGGTCTTCATAGGAAGCCAGATATAATGAGAATAGTTAAGTCTCGTAGACTGCGATGGACAGGACATGCGGCACGAATGGGGAATGAAAGACGTGCATGGAAGCTTCTTGTAGGAAAACCAGAGGGAAAACGCCCAAGAATGAGTTGAGAGAATAACATTAACTATGATTTGAGGGAAGTAGATTATACAGGGGATGATTGGACAACATTGGCTCAGGATAGGGATGTATGGAGAGCTTATGTCCGAGCGGCCATGAACCTACGGGTTGGATAGTGCCAGTGAGTTAGTTAGTTAGTTGGTTAATTAGTTAGTCGACAAAATTGCCAGTCAACCCTTGGGGATGCCGGACGTAGTCTCTGGCGAAACGTCGGAGATCTTCAAGCCTCAAGACCACGGCCAACAGCGCGGAAATCTTCTTCAAGATCATAATAAGAACTATTGATCGCCGAGTGGTCGAAATTCGACCATAAATAATACGTCACTTTATACTATATTAAAAATTCTTAGTTTTAAATTGTATTAGACCATAATCATAAAATTACAGAGTGTATATTTATGTTGGTCCCGCGCCGTAGCCGAGCAGTTAAGGTAGGAAGCCTTGGCGCAGAGCTACGGGACTTGCGCTGGTTCGAGTCTCCATGGGGGAAGAAATTTTCTCATGGTATTTCGGCCAGTATGGGACCGGTGTCCACCCAGCATCGTGAGGCAATTGGGTAGCTACAATAAGTAGCGGCTCCAGGTGAGGAACCAGCTATAACGGCTGGGGGACTCGACATGCTAACCACATGTCACCCCTACACTGGCTGTTGATCATCTACCTCTGTGATTGACACATGTGGATGTGAAGGGCCAGCAGCCGGCTGGTAAAAGGGCAACCGGTGAAAAGTGGAAAGACCCTCAATCGGAATATTTATGTTGGAGTGTAATTGATGTTGGGCTGATATTATTCTAAATTAGCACCCAGCATCGTGAGGAATTAGGGTAACTACAATAAACAGCGGCTCCACGTTGAGAAAACCAATTGTAGCGGCTGCTGGACCCAATATGCTGACCACATGTCACCCCTACCCTGGCAGGATGATCGTCTACTTCTGTCATTAACACATGTTCATATATTACTTCCGTATAGTTTAAATAGGAGTTTTTGTTCTGGATTTTAATTATTTGCATTTAAAAAGATACATTTTTCTGGGCATGGTCTTTGTACATCACATGCTTCTGTGGAGATTTTCCATAAATACTGCCTTGCAGTTAAAAACGGCATAATGTTTCCAATTTTTTTTTGGTAACACTAAAGCTAGTCAATGGCTATTAAACAAAAAAAATCGGTTGACAAACAGAGGATAAAATGGTACTTAACTGTTTAGTCCTAGCCTATTTACATATAGATATGTAAGAAAAATACAATTAATACAATTTTTTTTTTTTGCGCGATAGTGCGTTTTTTCGTACTTACAGCAATGGCGACCATTATTCAAAGTTCAACTTCATTTCGGGTTTGCCAACCTAAGTAACTATATTGTAATATTACATATTACAAACCTTGTGCGGGAAGTAAAACCACTGTCCTTTATGTATAGGCCTACTAACTACAATGTATATATAAATATATCCAAAAAGTAGTGTTAATATGCATTATACGAAACAAATCACTGCATTTTAAATGAACTAAATTTTATTTGAAACAATATAAAACGATAAATACATACTTGCCGCCATTTTATAACTGTTTGGTGTCATCGCCTGCTGCAGTCTCAACTAATAAACATTGCCCACACTATTCCATCCTTAGTAATTCTGCCCGAAGGCAGGTCCTTCACTGCAATCATAGCATTTTCATGCTATGCTTGCAGCTTTACTAGGGAATTGTGTAGGTGTGGTAGCTTCCCGTTGCTTTCCACACCGGTGAAGGATGGTGATGATAATGATAATGGTAAGGATGATAATGATAAGGATGATGGCCATATGATTTCGGGGACCCTTTGGGCCTTAAAGTTTTCCTCACATTTGTCTTACAGGTGAGGAAAAACCCCGATAAAAACCTCACCCAGAAAAACTGCCCCGACCGGGGATCGAACCAGGGCCCGCTGCGTGACAAGGCAGCACGCTACTTCGAGACCACAGCGGTGGACGCCCACACTATTAACGTTAGTCAGTTGTTTATAATGAATACAAATATTTCCAACAAAGATATTATTTTACTATTATTTATTATTTTGAAAAGGCCATCGCGCAAAAAATAATGTACAACGCATGTTTGTGAAGTGTTTTATAGAATTTCGGAAATTAAAACCCTTGATACCGCTCGGTTTTTAAACATTTCTTCATTTCTGTAAAAACCACTTACCAACCTCGATTCGTAATATACTATTAATTATGTTTTTTAATTGTATAGCGCACGTTCATTTTTATTTTCATGTTGTCTTTATACATTTATACTGTGAGAACTTCCCTTTCTATCAACAGTTGGTGGTATTGAAAATAATTTATTAACTCCAGGAATTACAAACAGTTGTAATCTATAATATGAATAGAAACCAATAATCTATCTCAATTTTAAGGCATTTATGAACTCTCCTAATGCGGATTTATGTTTTATGTCTCAAAATTGAAAAATTATACTTATACATGTTGTTAAGGATAGATATGTTACATAAAAGTATTACCTCAAATATAAGAAAGACGACACGTAACAAGTTGTATGATTTTATTTGTACATAATATTTCAAAGAAACATTTACCATAATGTCATAGTAGACATTGTAATCGATTTAACAAGATTTTTCAAAATGTAAACATCGCTGTAGAATTTAATTAATTAATTAATTAAAAATGTTATTTGGCCGATAGTGCATTTTGTCATACTTGCAGCAATGGCAACCATGATTTAAAGTTCAACTTCCTACATTTCGGGGTTGCCAACCTAAATAACTATACTGTAATAAAACAAACTATACTGTAATATTATTACGTATTAAAAATCGTCTGTGGGAAGTAAACCCACACTGTCCTTTATGTATACTACGTAGAATGTATATACAAAAAAATACCCATATGGTAGTGTTAATGTACATTATACGAACCAAATCACTGCATTTTAAATTAATTTAACTTTATTTGAAACAATATAAAACAATAAATACATACTTGCCGCCATTTTATCACTAATATTGTCTCACGGCCTCCTGCACCTTCAACTAATAACCATTGCCCATACTGTTAACGTCAGCAGTTGTTTATAATGAACGCAAATATTTCCAAGAAAGATATTATTATTTTACTATTATTTATTATTTTGAAAACACCCTCATGCAAAAAATAATATACAACGTACGTTTGCAAAGTGTTTTACAGAATAAATTTCGAGATTCTGTAAAACCACTTTCCAAATCGCACCGTAATATACTATTGACAAGACTTGCAAAATGTATGTATACATCGGCTATATATAGTCATCATCATTGGTATTACGGTTTAACTTCTTCTTACACCTAATTTCAATAAAGGAAAGTAATTAAAAATAATGATTTTAATTATCAATCTATCCATCCATCAATAGTAATTCGCCTGAAGGTAGGTCTTTCACTGCAATCACAGCACTTTCATGATATGCTTTGCAGCTTTACTAGGGAATTGTAGGTGTGGTAGCTTCCCGTTGCTTTCCACACCGGTGAAGGATGATGATGATAATGATAAGGATTACGATGGCCATATGATTTCGGGGACCGTTTGGGCTTTAAAGTTTTCCTGACATTTGTCTTACAGGTGAGGAAAAACCTCGATAAAAACCTAACCCAGAAAAACTCTCCCGACCGGGATCGAAACCGGGCCCGCTGCGTAACAAGGCAGCACGCTACCTCGAGACCACAGCGGTGGACATTTTAATTATGTATATTACAATATAATGAAACTATTAAACTCAAGATATATATATATATATATATATATATATATATACAGGGGTAAGCCGTAGCGTTGTGGTTAAGGCATTGCGCTACAAGTCGGAAGTTCGAGGGTTCAAGTCCCGGTGGTGTCAGGATTTTTAAACTGACCCAAACCTTCTGGCGGCACTATGTCCCTGGGGTCGACTCAGCCTCTAACGGAAATGAGTACCAGCCGCTTGTTCTGGGGGTAAGGGCGGACGTCACGCAGGGCTGACAACCCGGCTGACATCAAGTGCCGATTGTCTAGAAAAGCGGGAGCTTTAACCTCCTACTACCCCAAGGGCCTCACGAGGCCAGTAGTGGGATTACTTTACTATATATATATATATATATATATATATATATATATATATATATATATATATAGCCTATACATTTTTTCCATTTAGAAAAAAATGGCCAAAAAAGTAAAGTTAATCTTATTAAAAATGCTTTCTTGTTATAGAAGCCGTAAGTTGGCACTGCGAGCGATGTTCCGCTGAATCTTATAGTAGAGAATTGTATGTAAGGGAAGGAAAAAGTAATGTTCGCACTGAGATCCTGAGTGGACAAGATGGTATGTCACCAACATACAAAGTTAGAGGTCTCGGGTTCAATTCCTGGTTCATTCTATATGTTTATTTTCATATTATATATGCGCTTTGTCCATCGCTGTGGTCTCGAGGTAGCGTGCTGCCTTGTCACGCAGCGGCTCCGGGTTCGATCCCCGGTCGGGGCAGTTTTTCTGGATGAGGTGTTATCGGGGTTTTTCTTCACCTGTAAGACAAATGTCAGGAAAACTTTAAGGCCCAAACGGTTCCCGAAATCATATTGCCATCATCATCATCATCATCCTTCACCGGTGTGGAAAGCAACGGGAAGCTACCACACCTACAATTCCCTAATAAAGCTGCAAGCATAGCATGAAAATGCTATGATTGCAGTGAATGACCTGCCTTCGGGCAGAATTACTATGGATGGATATAGCGCTTTAATATATTCTAAATATGAGAAATTAGCACTGAAGAGGATTACATGGATTACGAGTATTTGAGAATAAAGCACTTAGGAAAATTTTTGGACCAAAGAGAGATGAACAGACAGGTGAATGGAGAAGACTACTTAACAATGAACTACATGGTCTTCATAGGAAGCCAGATATAATAATAACAGTTAAGTCTCGTAGACTGCGATGGGCAGGACATGTTGCACGTATGGGGAATGAAGGACTTACATGGAAGCTTCTTGTAGGAAAGCCAGAGGGAAAAGGCCCAGTTGGTAGACCAAGAGTGAGGTGGGAGAATAACATCAACTATGATTTGAGGAAAGTAGATTATACAGGGAATGATTGGAAAACATTAGCTCAGGATAGGGATGTATGGAGAGCTTATGTCCGAGCGGCCATGAACCTACGGGTTCGATAGTGCCAGTAAGTAAGTACGTAAGTAAGTAAGTAAGTAAGTAAGAGGATTACATGAAAATAATGAAATTAAAATTACACTGCATACCAAACTGACACACTATTGACTAACAATAAGAAATCCCGGATTCGAAGTATACATCACTAATATGTTCACACTAGAAATACGTCATTATATAATGTAAACTGACAGTTAATGACAAATGAGGGAAGTTTTAAAATAGTCACCGAATTCAAAAACCTAGCAACAATAATTACAAATAGGGATGAAATGCACAGATAAATTAAACATAGGCTCAATTTTTAAATACATGTTATTATGCAATCCATGGTATCTTTACCTTGTCGTGGTGGAGTGGCTTGCGTGCTTAAATGATCCTGAGAGCTATGCCGGCGGTAGCATTGCTGCCGATAGGGTTACCCATGCCGGACTGGTCGAAGGTGATAAGCCAGACGAAATAAGTACCTTGGTCGAAAGAGTGACGATCTTTCACCGTAAAAATACAACCGTCAAGAAATGCGGACATGGGTTCATCTGGGGTAAAATTTTCCGGAGGTCAAATAGTCCCCCATTCGGTTCTCCGGGCGGGGACTACTTCAGGGAACCCATGCCAAAGGCTCGAACATAGGGACATGTTCCTAGGAACATGGAATGTTAGGACTTTATACAATAGCGGGGCACTAGAGATATTAACGCGGGAACTAGATAAATCACCCTTGGATATAGTCCGCTTTACAGGAAGTTAGGTGGCCAGGAGTAGGTAGTCAGGAATCAGGAAGCTTTGCATTATACTATGGGGGTGCAGAAAGACCTGCATTTGGAACGGGTTTTTTAGTCAGAAGGAGGATACTATCCGCTATCCGAGATATTAAGTTTGTTAGTGATAGGATAGCATACATAATTCTAAAGGGTAAACGACATGATTTTATAATTGTAATTGTACATGCCCCCACAGAAGATAAAGATGACAAGATCAAGGATGAGTTCTATGAAGAATTAGAATGCTTACTTGATAGCCTTTCACGATATCATATGAAAATTATCTTAGGAGATTTTAATGCAAAAGTGGGGCGGGAAGATATATTCAAACCAGCAATAGGCAAATTCAGTCTTCATGAAGATAGTAACGACAACGGGGTTAGATTAGTCACATTTGCCACATCAAAGAATCTCATTGTTAAGAGCACAACATTTCATCATAAGGATATTCATAAATACACTTGGACGTCTCCAGATGGAGAAACTCGGAACCAGGTAGATCATGTATTAGTTGATAAACGCTGGCACAGAAGCATCATTGATGTTAGATCAGTTATGATGTTAGATCGCTTATGAGAGGAACAAACGCTAAAGATGATTCTGTAAAATATGAATTAAAAAACTTGAAAAATGATGAAATGCGGCAAGAATACCAAATCAAAATTGCTAATAGATTTGAAGTACTGGAATCTTCAGATGACAATGTGGCAAACGAAGAAGAAACTGATATAAATAAAGAATGGGAGGCTGTAAGAGATACTATTAAATTGTCAGCATCAGAAAGCATTGGTTGTTTAAAAAAGAGGCAAAACAAGAAATGGTTTGATGAGGAATGTGCCGACATTGTAAAGAAAAGAAAGCTAGCAAAAATGAAATGGTTACATGAGCCAAATGAGGTAAATTTAGAGCAATTGGGTAGTATTAGACGGGAAACCACCAAGTTACTAAAGAGTAAAAAGAGGGAATATTTGAGAGAGAAGATTAATGATCTTGAAATGAATGCAAAAAATAGGAACATTAGAGAATTATATCAGGGAATTAGTATAGAGAAGAAAGGGTTTCAGGCTAGAACAAACATAATTCGGAATGAAAATGGGGATATGATTGCAGATTCCAGGAGTATATTAAATAGATGGAAATGTTACTTTAATCAGCTATTAAATGTACATACAGAACAGGACATTGAGGAGGATAATTTACAGACAGCAGAAATGCTAGTCGCCGAGCCAAGTGCATTAGAGGTTGAAATGGCGATTGAAAAATTGAAGATGTATAAAGCATCAGGTTCAGATGAGATCCCAGCAGAACTGATAAAATCAGGGGGAGAAAAATTGATGGGCAAGATACGCTGGTTGCTTAGTATGATTTGGGAAAAAGAAGCTCTTCCAGATGAATGGAAGGAATCAATTATCTTACCAATTTATAAGAAAGGAGATAAAACTGATTGCAACAACTACAGAGGCATCTCATTACTTTCAACTTCGTACAAAATTCTAACAAATATATTAGTAAGCAGACTTACTCCCTATATTGATGAGATTCTAGGAGATCATCAATGTGCATTTAGAAGAAACAGGTCTACAACAGATCAGATTTTTAGTATAAGACAGATTTTAGAAAAGAAATGGGAATATAATGGTACTGTACATCAACTATATGTAGACTTCAAAAAAGCATATGATTCAATTAAGAGGGAGAAGTTATATAGTATCCTGCTGGAGTTCGGAATTCCTAAAAAGTTAGTTAGACTTATACGAATGTGTCTAAATGGCTCAAAGAGTAGGGTGCGTGTAGGCAAACAGTTTTCAGACACTTTTGAAATCCAGAATGGGTTGAAGCAAGGAGATGCACTATCTCCTCTACTATTTAATTTTGTACTAGAGCATGCCATTAAATCTTTAGAGAATGAGGAAGGCTTACAACTCAATGGTATTAATAAGCTGTTATTTTATGCTGATGATGTAGTACTACTGGCCGATAGCGAGGAGATACTAAAGGCCAACACGCACACACTATTGAGTAACACTAAGAAATTGGGACTGGAAGTAAATATCAGTAAAACTAAATATATGGTCACACGTAGAAATTCAGTATATAATGGAAATGGACAGCTAAGGACAAATGAGGGAAATTTTGAGGAAGTGGCTGAATTCAAATACCTAGGAACAATAATCACAAATAGGAATGAGATGCACAAAGAAATTAAAACATATGCTCAATTCTGGAAATGCGGTGCTATTATGCATTTCAGAGACTTTTGATGTCCCAACTCCTTTCAAAAAACGTTAAACTGAAAATATATAAAACTATTATTCTACCAGTTATATTATATGGGTGCGAAACATGGACTCTTACTTTAAGGGAGGAAAGGAGATTACGAGTATTTGAGAATAAAGTACTTAGGAAAATTTTTGGACCAAAGAGAGATGAACAGACAGGTGAATGGAGAAGACTACATAACAATGAACTACATGGTCTTTATAGGAAGCCAGATATAATAAGAACAGTTAAGTCTCGTAGACTGCGATGGGCAGGACATGTTGCGCGTATGGGGAATGAAAGACTTGCATGGAAGCTTCTTGTAGGAAAGCCAGAGGGAAAACGCCCAGTTGGTAGACCAAGAATGAGGTGGGAGAATAACATTAACTATGATTTGAGGGAAGTAGATTATATACGGAATGGTTGGAAAGCATTGGCTCAGGATAGGGATGTATGGAGAACTTATGTCCGCGCGGCCATGAACCTACGGGTTCGATAGTGCCAGTGAGAAAGTAAGTAAGTAAGTAAGTTATGCATTACAGGAATTTTTATAGTCCCAAATGCTCTCAGAAAACGTTAAAATCTATATTTGTAAAACTGTTATTCTCCAAGTTATATTATATGAATGCGAAACATGGACTATTACTTAAAAAAGGAGGGGGAAAAAAACATCACGAATATTTGAGAATAAAGTTCTTAGTAAAATTTTTGTTGCAAAGAGAGCGGAAGGGACAGGTAAATGGAGAAGACTACATAACAGTAGCTACAAGATTTTTATAGGAAATCATCTTCTTATAGGCCTATATAAAAATCAATGTTTGTTTGTTTGTATGTTTTTTTGTTTGTTTGTTCGTATTCTATGCGCGGCCATACCGTTGATACGATTTTGATGGGGTTTTTTGAAAAATGTTCAGACGATTCCCGGGATGAACATAGGCTATAAGATAGTTGTGATATTCAACCCCTTCATCCCTAAAAATCACCCTTCGTAGTGAAAAACGTGATATGAAGCCCCAATTTTGATGCTTAAATGGCTTAAGCTTCCTAAACCATAAAAAATATATCAAATTAATGTACACAGAATTGAATATCTCAAAAAACTCTACAAAAAAGTCAGCGACAGCACACATTTATCCTTTACGGATAACTCACAATAACCATTTTTGTTTTTCATTAATGCCAAGAAGATAGGGATAAGTCGATTTCCGGACAAGCGTTCTCTGCCATACTTTCCATCCGATTGAGATGGGGCTTTTTGAAAAATGTTCAGGAGATTCCGGGGATGAACATAGGCTAAAGGGAGTTGTATACTCAACCCCTTCACCCCTAAAAATCACCCTTTGTAATGAAAAACGTGATATAAAGTCCCTGTTTCGACGCTTAAATGGCTTACGCTGCCTAAACCATAACAAGTACACCAAATCAATGTACAGAGAATTGAATATCTCAAAAAACTGTACAAAAAAGTCCGCGACAGCATACATTTATCTTTTACGGATAACTCACAATAACCATTTTTGTCTTTCATTGATGCCAAGAATATTGGGATAAGCAGATTCCCGAACAGTACACGGGTGGTGGTAAAAACAAATTAGCATGTATTTATGAGTAGCAGCGCACGCCGGGTATTAGCTAGTATATAATAAGAAACGTTAAGTCTCGTAGACTGTGATGGAAAAGGCATCTGGTACCAATGGGAAATTAAAGAGGAACATGGAAGCTTCTTGTATGAAAACAAGGGGAAAACGGCAGGTTAATAGACCAATAATGAGGTGGGAGAATAACATTGTTTGTGGGAAATAGAACATACAGGAGATGCTTGGAAAACATTAGCTCAGGATAGGGATGTATGGAGAGCTTATCTCCGCGCTTATGATTATGTGGCTTAGATAGTTGAGTTAGTTAGACAAGGATGAACAATGTATCTACAAATGTATTAATGAAACCATTTCAAGAAAACATAAAATGAATAATTATTTCAAAGCAAACACTTCTTTCCGCAAATGATGAAGTTGTGATAACTCATTCAAAACACGCATTAAAAAATAAACTTACAAATTATAATAATTTATGCAAATCTGAAATCAGAAAACGAAAACAAAGGTACAAACTAATAGATAACACTGAGCAACAAAAAATATATATTTTTTGTCTCAGGAAGACAAATGTGTGATTCTGATAGTATTTTTTGTCCTGAATTGAAATACGATATCGGTTTTTCTCCATCGCGCAAGGTTTCCGAGAGACAGGAATTTATAATTTCAAACACTTTAATATTTTCTACATTCGTAACTACACAATATTCGAACATTCGGACTCACCTAGAGAGTAAGAAATGACGATTTTCTGCTATATTTCGCCTGTGGAACATCCCTCTTGATGGTCCAACAATAATCGGCCAGCATATTAGGATTTAATTTGCTTAATGTCTCTTTTCCATAGCTGAAATCTCCTGAGTTAGCTCATTTGGTTTTATTTTACAATGGACAAATGGACGAAAAAAGTTTATTATAAGAATAATTATTTACATCCATTAATTGAAATTGAAATAAAAAACTGTGGGTGATGGAGAAATTCCGAATACATATTGGAAAACACGATAAAAACTACTGCATTCAGTACAACTAATGGTACTCATGAGATAAAAATCATGTTGACCAGTGTTATAGAATAAAAGAGCAGATAAATACATTTAACTACACGCTATGATCAATGTCATATGAAAATAAGAGGATATTAGTAACAATACTTAGAACTCTTTAATACTTAGTCTGAAACATAAGACACACGATATCAGTCCACTGTGTTTCGATCTTCAAAATTATTTTACATCGAAATGGTACGTTTACGGACATGTGTTCCTTAACAAAACTTTATCTACTAAGTCCCTTCTACAACCCCTAGAAGTCTGTAATACTTATTCTGAAACATCCTGTATAATTTGAAATCAAGTATTAACAAAAATAAACCATCTCAATAATTATCTGCTGTGCTATTTCACCAACGCACAGAAACAACGCACAATGGCGATCAATAAGTAGAACCAGTGTACTGCAAACTCCAGATAAATTTCTGCACGACAATAATATATGTGTCACTTACATTCTCTGCTATTTAAATTAACAGACCCAGAAATAAAAGAGCGGAAAATAGAGTAGAAATAAAAACAAAAATTAACTTGGACAACTGTAATTAAAACATGAATCACTTTATTGGAATTGTAAAATTCAAAACAGCGAAGATGTAGAAATTCATAAAATGGAATTATTAATCTTACCGAGATGTTATTAACTGGAGAAGTTAGGAAAGTTAAATACTCGGGGAAATAATTACTGATACGAACTGAAAAGAAAAGTGCTAACCCACAATTAACCGCATTTTGAAGCATCTTAGTTCTGAACTTGAGTGAATTCTACAATACTTTCTGTTTCATTCGTTCTGCTGTATTAATATCCAAGCGCTAGTTACACACACTTGTATCAGTTCAATACTAATAAAATTCATTGTTTAAAACCGTTGAGGTTGATAGTCATAAAATAGAACAAAGTTAAAATTTGTACCTTCTTAGGTCAGTGCCGTCGTCCTCAACTTTGTAAAAAGATACGTATGCTTTTTGTCTGAAGGCCTTTCACAATATCTATTCCATCATCAGCAGGTATCTCTTCGCTACATTTATTGATGTTCTCGATTCTGGTCTTAATGTAGTGATGTCCGTTAAGACGAGCATCGAGAACATCAATAAATATAGCGAAGAATTATCTGCTGATGATGTGAATAGATATCGTGAAAGGTCTTCAGACAAAAAGCATACATATCTTTTTACAAGTTGAGGACGACGGCACTGACCCAAGAAGGTACAAATTTTAACTTTATTTTATTTTATTGTGTCAGTTCTCTTTTCATAATACAGTACAGTAATAAGATATAACATTAAAATATGTACCTTTTGGCAGGTGCCGTCGACCTCAACTCTGTTAAAATTTTATATTTAAAATATTATCTGGAGGCCTTTCGGAAGTTAACTTCCATCATCAGCATGAGCTTCTGCTACTAGTTGTTGTTATTGTGGAGGAAAACACAACGAGGATATATACCCATCAATACCTAACTCGATGCTATTGTTATTGCAGACGATTTAGCTCTTCTGGCACTTTCCGAAAATGATTTGCAACGATCAATTTATTATTTACAAAAAATAGGTGCCAAATTTAATATGGAAATATCAATTAACAAAAACTAAAATCATGGCATTTCATGGGACCCCATACAAAGTAAAATCTGCCTCCAGAATAAAATTTTAGAGAGATCTAATCAATTTAAATATCTTTGATATTATCTCTCTATCTGGGATGAAAAGGATATCCCTGAAAAAATTACTAGTTATAATAATAATTTGAGAATTATTAATCAAGTTATGAAACCATCCCTTGTACAAAAAAAAAAACACCAGATTACGTTTATATAACACTTTGGCTAGACCAGTGTTGATCTATGGTAGTGAAGCGTGGGAGACTAAAAAGACAACATGAAAGCAGAATAACGGCCTGTGAAATGAGATTCATGCGCAGAACAGCGGGTTACGCCAGATGGGATCGGAAAAGGAACACAGATATCTTAAAAGAATTGAAAACAACGCCAATTTTGGAATATATTAAACAGTACCAACTAAATTGGAAACACCATCTTGAAAGAATGAGTTTAAATCGGATCCCCAAAGCTGTTTATAATTATATTCCAAGAGGACGAAGATCTCTGGGCCGTCCTATGAAACGCTGGAGGGAAAATTTTCTATAGGATCGTAACAGGCCTTGGCCTAATACTTGGAAGGAAGAAGAAGTTGTTATTTATGACGATGTAGACTCCAAGTATCTGTACAGAAGCTCATCCTGTTGATGATGGAAGTTAACTTCCGAAAGGCCTCCAGATAATATTTTAAATATGATATTTTAACACAGTTGAGGACGACGGCACCTGCCAAAAAAGTAAAATATTTTGATTTTTTATCTTATGACTATTCACCTCAACGGAATTTGATATGAATTTTATTAGTATTGACAGTACAGTAAATCCCGAATATTCGCACCCATGATATCCGTTTTGTTTATTTTCCGCACGTGTTTAGTACAAATTTGTGTTGAACAAAACTTAGTTGATTAGACTGCACGAGGGGTCGCGAGCTCAAATCTGGGCTGGATCGTTGGATTTTTAGTAAGGGGAAATCCTAAGGACAAGTCCTCTGGGAGGGATATTAAGCAGTGGGTCCCGAGTCTGAAGATTTTCGGTCCCGGAAAAGAACAACAAGCTTAATTTAATTCATCTGGGTAAAATTAACCGACTTTAACCATTCAAGTCATTCTTTAATTTGCCACTAGATGTCAGAAACAACTCACTAATATCACTTTTTAAAATTAATAATTGTTTTTTTCGTTATTTAATAAAAATAGTTTTAAGATTTGTCATAAGTAATACCACGAGTGATTTCCAAATTCTCTAGATAAATTCACGACTCACGAAGTGAATTTATCTAGAGAATTTGGAAATCAAAAGTGGCATTTGTTAGGACTATTTAACGAATAAACTTAAGCTGTTTACTCAGAAATCGTTTTATTAAATATAGTTATTTTAAAATATTTATATATTTAATATATACGGCGATGTTTGAAAACAAATGAGAAACGATTGGTACGCTTCATCTGCTTCTTTCGTTCTTCACTGCAACCAGATCATACTATTTATTGCCAAAGGAACGCGATATTGTAATAATGCACTCTACTGGAGAAAAAATGAAACACACCAAACTGTTTATTAATTCAATTCTGATGTCCTATGACAATTATATTTTTCCGGAATGTTATTACCTGGGAAAAAATGCATTTAAGAAAGTGCAAACAGTGGTTTCTTTTTTTGGTGGTATAATCAATTGCTAAAAAGTTTATATTAACTCCCGCATGCTCCACGTGTTGACATTCATGCACTATATATACAATCTGGTAGCCGTGTTTCTTATAGAGTCAGTCACTGCAGAATAATGCTATGACTTATTCGGAATGTTAAAAAGTAGGTGCTTTCTTTATTATGATAAACTTTAGTTGGTAAATTCTACGCGAAACACGACTGTGATAGGTTGTAAATAAAAATAATTGAAATGTGATTGGTTATTGACTCCCATTTGGGGCATGAGTTAAATAGTCCAGATATTTATCTAATGCCTTGTATAATAAGCGATAGATTAATACATTATAGTTTATTACTTTCTTCGTATTTTCTTCTTGTTTCCTTTTTATGTATACAAGATTCGAGCTGTTATTCCTTTCTGTATCCATTCTATCATTAGTTTAATTTTAGTGGTGTATCATGTTATTATCCCTCCATGGTATCTTTATCTTGTCGTGGTGGAGTGGCTTAAATGATCCCGAGAGCTATGCCGGCGGTAGCTTTGCTGCCGATAGTGTTACCCATGCCGGACTGATCGAAGGTGATAAGCCAGACGAAAAAAGTACCTTGGTCGAAAGAGTGACGATCTTTCACCGTAAAAATACAACCGTTAAGAAATGCGGATATGGGTTCCACTGGGGTAAAATTTTCCGCAGGTCAAATAGTCCCCCATTCGGATCTCCGGGCGGGGACTACTTCAGGGAACCCGAGCGGCCAAGAACCTACGGGTTCAATAGTGCCAGTGAGTAAGTAAGTATCATGATATTATATTATTAGACAATATCTTCATTATTATTCAATTTGACAGAGAATTAATTGTTTAGTATGTACTATTGTTGCAATTTTTTTGTATTTATATGTAACATATGTTTGTCCTGGTGAGTGACAGAGAAGGCCACATGGCCTTAACTCCATCAGGCTAAATAAGTCTATTATATTCTATTCGTCCACCACTGTGGTCTCGAGGTAGCGTGCTGCTTTGTGAGGTAGCGTGCTGCTTTGTGATGCAGCGGCCCGATTTCGATCCCCGGTCGGGGCAGTTTTTCTGGGTGAGGTTTTTATCGGGGTTTTTCCTTGCCTGTAAGACAAATGTCAGGAAACCTTTAAGGCCCAAACGGTCCCCGAAATCATATGGCCATCATCATTATCATCATCATCATCATCATCATCCGTCACTGGTGTGGAAAGCAACGGGAAGCTACCACACCTACTATTCCCTAGTAAACTGCAAGCATAGCATGAAAATGCTATGATTGCAGTGAAGGACCTGCCTTCGGGCAGAATTACTATGGTGAATATTCTATTCTATTCAATGAGGCTATGTGCTGTCACTTACTGGCATCTATAGGGAAAGAAGCGTAACTAAATTATCTTGGTCAGGAAATTGCCGCTAGGGGAGCACCCAAGTCTCAACGAGGGACGTGTGGTGTCTTACATACATACAATTACCTTATTACTACTTTTAATACTAAGTTTTTGCCGATAGTGCGTTCAGTCGTACTTACAGCAATGGCGACCACGATTGAAAGTTCAACTTCCCACATTTCGGGGTTGCCAACTAAATAATTATACTGTAATATTACATAACGTGTGTCGGAAGTAAAATCACTGCCCTGTATGTATATTACGTACAATGTATATACAGAAAATATCCAAAAGGTAGTGTTAATATACATTATACGAAACAAATCACTGCATTTTAAATGAACTGAACTTTATTTGAAACAATATAAAAAAATAAATATATTCTTGCCGCCATTTTATCACTAAATGATCTTATGGCCTCCTGTAGTCTCAACTAATAAACACTGCCCAAACTGTTAACGTTAGTCATGAAAGAGGCAAAAAGTTAGCCATCGGTAATTTAGGTATAATCTTTGCTATACTAGCTATTGGCTATTGGCTAATGAAGGCAAATAAAATATATCCAACAAAGATATTATTTTACTATTATTTATTATTCTGAAAACACCATCGCGCAATAAATAATGTTTCTAATTTCCGAGATTCTGTAAGACACTTTTGTGAAGTGTCTTACAGAATCTCGGAAATTAAAAACCTCGCTATCGCTCGGTTTTTAAAAAATTTTCTCCATTCTGTAAAAACCACTTCTCAAACTTGTATTGTAATTTAATACACAAGTGATCTTCTTGGTGATCAAACATTAAAATATATATACAGTCAATATCCCATTTCACCAATTAATGTTTAAAAAGGTCAACAAGTTTCCACAGCCAAGCTGTCATTCTCAAGACCAGATATCTGATATATATATTTTGTATTGTAATATACTAAAACCTATATGCTTTCTTAATCCAAATATTCTTATATAATATGTATTTATTGCATACCCTGTAGCTTAGTTTTTAGGGCAATATATTAGAAGTCGGAAGGTCGGGATTCAAGTCTCGATAAGGTCAGGTTTTTTAAGTTGGCCTAAACCTCCTGGCGGAATCATAGTCCTGGGTTTCATTCAGCCTCTAAATACAATGATTACGAGACATAATGTTCTAGGATCTAGAGATTTCTGTAAGGAAAACGAAGACCATGGCTTTTAGAGGAAGAGATCCAGTGAGAACCAAAATTATTTTAGAAAATCAAGTATAGAACAGGTGTCTAGTTTCAAATATTTGGGCTGTGATGTTGGCTACAATGTGGAAAGAGATATTGACTCCAAGATAAATAAATTTCAGACGGTGTGTGGAACAATACAGAGAACATTCAAAAATAAAATTAGAAAAGAAACCAAGATAAAAATGTATAATGTTATGGCGGTTCCCACAATATTGTATGGATGTGAAACTTGGGGCTCCAGTGAAAAGACGAAGGATAGAACACAGACGGCAGAAATGCGGTTCCTAAGACAAGTAAAAGGATGTACAAGACTTGATAGAATAAGAAATGAGGATATAAGAGAAGAATTGAAAGTACAGCCTTTATTGGATAAAGTAACGAATTACAGACAGAAATGGATTGATCACATGGATGGAATGAGTAAGGAGAGATATCCATTGTTAGCCAGAAATTATCAAGCAAGAGGAAGGCGTGATGTTGGAAGACCTAGAAGACGTTGGGCTGATGCAATATGAAGTCGGAACGGGCAATTGCCTAATCCCTGGAGTGATGATGATGATGATGTTCTAGGAGTAAAAGCGGCAGTCATGCAAGACTGAAAACTGCTGATAACTAGTGTCAATTTTCTAGAAAGGTGGAAGCTTCAACTTGCTACTGTCAAAAGGCCCTCCTTACGTTTGTGAAACAAACTAAACAGGTTGCAATAAAAAAAATCATCATCGTAAAAAAATACATATTCACTATTTTTAATCGATCATTTTTTCCCCTAAGCTTATAACGATGATAGTGTAAAATAAAAGACTGTAACGTTGAGCACGATCCAATATTAATATATGGGAATAATGGGGCCTCTCGTCCTGACTTTATTTTCATAAATTACTTAAGTAGAAAGTGTTCATTTTTTTTTACATATTCACAAAAGTCTCATAAAATATCATTAAATTCTATGAAGCTGATAATATGTCGGCAAAGGCGACAGCTACTATAAATGCATATGAAGTTCTCTACTTTCTTTGCAGAAGAAGTGTCTATTATAAAAATTTAGATCCCATCAGCAGCTACTGTGACGTTACCGTATTAGATTAAAACAACAGTTACTGTAAATGATACTGTTATTACCGTAACAACCACACCCTGTCATTATCTCTGTTTTCCACATTTTCCTTCCAAATCAATTTCTTACTTGCTAGATACGACACATTTTATTTTATATGTTTTTTTATTATAATTGGAGTAATAGTTACAACAAAACACGTTGTCAATTAATCAACAAAACAGCAATAATAATAATAATATAATAATAATAATAATAATAATAATAATAATTATTATTATTATAATAATAATAAGACAAGAATTTCAACAAGGGATAAGGTCAGAAACAGCACAATAAGGAAAATTATGCAAGTTGAAAAAAAATTAGAAAAATATAAGAAAAACGTATGAAATGGTATGGACACCTCATAGGAATGGAAGAAGAGAGAATACCAAAGAAGATCTTTAATTGGAAAGCTAATGGAAGAAGTGAAAGAGGCAGGCCTAGAGAACGATGGATGGATTGGAATGAAGAGAAGTATGGAAGCTAGAGACTTGAGGGAAGAAGATGCTTTAGACAGGAACCTCTGGCGACAAATCACTTTGGTTTGAAGGAGAAACACTGTATTGTGGAATATTCCTGAAATAATAATAATAATAATAATAATAATAATAATAATAATAATAATAAGAATAATAATAATAATAATCCTCTTGTCATGCCCTGCTCTTCGAAGGTCGATTCCAAATATACTTCCAACCATCTGTATCTTCCCAATATTTCCTTCCTTTTAGTTCTTCCCAGTCGTGTTATCTTTCTTGTAAATTTTTCTTCACTTGGCTAATCTATCTTTCTCGTGATCTACCTCGTGGTCGTGTATCTTGAGATTTAACAGTCTTTGTGGCAATCGTTCCTTTTCCATTCTTCTTAAATGTCTAAGTCATTTTAGTTTTTTTTTTTTGCCTGTTAATTTTGTACACTTAATGTCTCCCTGATTTTGTCATTCATTATTCTATCTCTCCTTATTTTATGTACAATTCCACGTAAGAATTTCATTTCTGTAACTTGGGTTCTGCCCAATTCCTTGTTTGTATATGTTCAAGTCTCAGCTGCAAATGTTAGAACTGGTTTGAAATACGTTTTGTACATTGCCATTTTACTCTTGATGGGTATATTTTTGTTCCAGATTGTTTTTTTAGTTAAATTACATAGTTTTAAACTTATTATTATTATTATTGTTGACTATTTGTACTTATCAAGTTGTCGATAGGTACATTTTGGTTTACAAAGGTTTTTGTAAAGCGGTATGACGAACTTCCGGTTGCCATGTTGTTATAAGCATTCTTTGAATAAACGTGTACTAGAGTGGTCGTGTTTTTCACTGTCTCCGGGTAGAGGCTCGATATTTCCTCTTCAGATCGGATCTTTTAGGATCTAATCATCAGGTCCACGCGGGGGCCTTAAGCATATATTTGGTGCTTCTTAGAGACCAATATATTTAGAAATTTAAGCATAACTTCAATTCAAGCCACGTGCTTCAACGCAACTTCGTGTGAGTGATTTGAATACACCACGTGTCCATCTACATCTTGTGCACCAAGAAGTTCGTCTTCCAGCTAATAGTCTCCACGTGTAAGAACTTGTAAGTATTGTAATAAAATTAGTGTTAACAAAATTGTGAGTCCGGCAAATTTCTTTAGTAATTCTAAGTACCCCATCTTCAGGTCCGCTTAAGTGCTTGAGCGGCCGAACTCTAACAGCGATTAGAACTTACCAGCTGTGTAACTACAGTTGAGTGCCAGCAAGCAAGGTGATGTTGTGTGCAACTATATAACATCGCCGACGACCACACATGGTCCTCCGGGCCGGATATCGAGAAGCATTTGGGCTTAACTGTACGGATCTCATGAAACATTTGGTCCAAACGGTCAGTATTAACACTAGTGATCTATTATAGTGAATATAAAACATTACTGTGGTGATTATATTCAAAGAGAGCTGGAAGAACTGAAAATTACGAAAGTTGAGCACGTGGTGTTTAGTGCATATGTACTGAGGCGGTCACGTGATAGTAGGCAGCCATATTGAAATATTAGTAGACAATGCGAATAGCGCAGCTTCTATATTTAGGAACTTTGCGAATTAAATGAGCGACAAGAAGTCTTCATTAGTGTTCAAAAGTGAGAAGTGGAAAAAATACATCATTTAGACCTCAGTTTCTTACTCCTTAAGTAAAAATAAGGGACGATCGTAATTTACAAGATGGCGGCGAGAAATCACGTTATTCTTCTGCAGCATTTAACAAGGAAGGTTAAACAGCAAGAGTGACCTAAGGTGCTGCAGTTGTGCCAACATAGATCTGGTGTTTGGAACATTATATTTACATGCATTGTGTTCCATACCAACCGTCTTGGACATTTCAAGGAAGTATAATTAGTACATTAACACTAATGGCAATTATTAGTCAAATTAATTATTTTCTATGGTCTTTTGTTCAAAAAAGATAATTAAAACACTTCATGGGGGTTGTGTTTAAAGTAAAGATTGCTGAATATAAAAGTGTTAGTCACATTTTCAGTAAAGATAATTAATTTCAGTAGTAATAAATCATTATTGATTATTTATGGGAAACAATTGCCATTAGTAAGTTACATGTTAAGAAAGGTGGAAATCTAAAGGTACGTTAATACAATTGTTATATATATATTGTGTATGTTTTTCTGAAAACTATTTTGTGTTGGACACATATTTTGTTTAATTAGGGTTAAATATTATTTTATTTAACTATACTTGTAAGTGTTAGATTATCGAGTTTATGTAAGTAATTCAAATCCAGTAACAATGGCACTCGATAGTGAATCAAAAGCAGTTGCAAAGCGAAGCATTGCTTAAGCGTTCACTTACACAGCTAGAAAAATATTTGCAAAGGGAAAATTTATCTATAGCTGAATTATCAATCAAACAAGATAGATTAACTGATGTAGGGATTCAGTTCACAGAAGTTAAGAACTATTTAGAGCTGGAAATAGGTTGTGAAAATTCTGAAGCTCATGCAGAGGAGCATGATAATTTTGAAGAAAGATTTGGATAAACTTTCTATAAAATTTAAGGAACTCATGAATGTTTTTGAAAGACCAAGATCTCCTACAGGGTCTCATGTATCTGAAACATCAAATAGGAGTAATAGTTTAAAATTACCAGCTATAAACTTACCTAAATTTAAGGGTGAACTTACTAAGTATTTAAGTTTCCGAAATACTTTTATGAGTCTTGTTGCAAATAATGATAGTTTAGACAATGTGCAAAAGCTACATTACTTATAATCTCTTCTCTTGAGGGAGAACCAAGGGGCTTATTAGACAACCTGCAAATATGTCCTCAGAACTACGAAGTAGCATGGTCGTTGATTGAATCACGCTACTATAATAATATATTAATTTTAGGTCAGCACGTTAAGCAGCTGTTAGACTTAAATAGTTGTAATTCTGGTTCATTTGTAGATTATAGGAAATTAGTCAACGCTGTTAAGGGAAATGTAGCAGCTATTGAAAATTTAGAATCAAATGTGCCCTTGGAAGAATTACTTGTACAAGAAATTGTCTTGAATAAGATAAAATCAAACCATCGCAGTGAATGGGAAGGTAAATTCTCAGCTGATGAGATACCAAAATTGGATGATTTGATAGACTACCTTGAAAGGAAATGTCAAACATTAGAATTATCAGATTGTAAGAAATTTTCAACAGCTGACAGTCATAGCAAACCTAAGCTGAAGTCGTTGCTTGCTGCCAGCAACAATGATTCTAATAAATGTCTTTATTGTAATGTACATAATCATGTCATTGATAATTGTAGAAAATTTAAGGGTTCATTCATTTAAGGAAAGAAGGGAATTTGTTCAAAGGAACAACATGTGTTTTTTATGTCTGGCAAAAGGACATAGAAGTAGAGATTGTAAACAGAAGCCTTGCAGTAAATGTAATAGGAGGACTCATCAATTATTACACTATCACAACAGTAATATTGATGGCCCTAGTAATGCAGATTCAAATTATAAGGTAAATTCAAGGGAGAAAGAACTTATTATAGCTGAAGCTTCTCAATCAATTTCTACTGCCGCAATGAAAGTATTAAGCGGCCTAGGCAGCAATGTACTGTTGAGTACTGCTTGTGTTGGAGTGAGGACGAATGGTGGGGAAGTGATCCCAGTTCGTGTTCTTTTAGATTCTGCGAGTCAGCTCTCATTTGTTTCTGCTGAATTAGTTAAAAGGCTAGGTATTAAAACTAAAGCTTGTAGTCTTCCCGTAATAGGTATAGGGAATATTAATGCTTGTCCAGTAAATTCAATATGTGATTTACAACTTTTATCTAGGGTTTCTGACTTTGTATTAAATGTCAATTGTGCTGTGGTAAAATCCATAACCACACAACTGCCGGCTCAGAAAATTGAAATATCTGACTGGAGAATTCCAGATCATATTTGTCTTAGCGATGAAAGGTTTAATGAACCTTCTGAGGTTTCAATACTGCTAGGCGCAGATGTGTATTATGATGTTGTACTAACAAATGTGTTATCTAGGAAAGGATTTCCGACGTTGATTGAGAGCCGCTTTGGTTATATTCTTTCAGGGAAATTTCCTGATTCTTGCCTCGAGAGTAAGATAAAGAAACCTCGTAATGTTAATTTAGCAAAACTAGATTCTTTGCATTCCAAACTACAAGAATTTTGGACGTTGGAGGAGTTGAATAGTTCAGTGCTAACTCCTGAAGAAAAGGCATGTGAATTGCACTTTTCTGAGAACGTTTCCAGAAGTGAAAACCGGAAAGTTTATGGTAAAGCTTCCTATTAAAGAAGAAGCTCCTGTGGTGGCCTTGTCAAGGAACAATGCTATCAAAAGATTGAAGCACATGGAAGGGAAATTAAATAAAAACCCTAAAACATAAAAGTGACTATGTAACTTTTATGAAAGAGTATATGAGTCTAGGTCATATGGAGTTGGTCCATATAGAAAATGAAAATGATCAATCATTAAAATATATACCTACCTCATCACTATGTAATAAAGGAAGACAGTACCACTACTAAGCTTCGAGTAGTATCGAATTCGACGCTAGTTGTTCCTTCCTCTAATGGGGTCTCTTTGAACTCTATGTTAATGACAGGTCCAGTCTTACAACCTGACTTGTTATCTATTGTTCTTAGGTTTAGAACCTACTTTGTTGCATTGTCAGCTGACATTGCAAAAATGTATAGGTGTGTGGAAGTTCATCCTGCAGACAGGGATCTTCAAAGAATGGGTCTGGAGAGATTCTCCTGATGATGAAATTAAGGATTATAGGTTGACGGACTGTAACATATGGTTGTACTCCATCCTCGTATCTTGCTACAAGATGCCTTGTAGAACTTGCAAACGAATGTCAACGAACTCAGCCTCAAATGGCTGAAGTAATTCGTTCATGTTTTTATATGTTGACGACTTGCTGACGGGGGAAAGTTCCATTGAAGGGGCTCAGAAACTCCAAGAGCAATTAAGTAGTACATTGGATGCTGCACATTTTCATTTGCGGAAGTGGTCATCCAATGAAATGAATGCTTTGTCTAATTGTTCCGTCAGAGGACTTAGAACGTTCTTCTCTTTTGGAATTAACCAAAGAAGATTCCGTAAAAACATTGGGTATTGTATGGCATCCTGCTAGTGATGTTTTCAAAATAAATATCAATCTCAAGGCAAACTTAGTAGTTGTCACAAAAAGAAGTATACTGTCTTGTGTAGCTTCTATATTTGATCCATTGGGACTACTTGCATGTGTGGTAATCAAATGTAAAATGTTGTTACAACAGTTATGGCAATTAAATATGAATTGGGATGATCCATTAGATTCTTCTCTAATTTGTCTATGAAAATTGGACTAATCTTCACAGAAATCTTCATGTTCTTAACGAAATAAAGGTGCCAAGAAAGGTATTACCCTTTCAGAATGCTAAAAGGGTTGAAATTCATGGCTTTTCAGATGCTTCTGAAGGCGCTTATGGAGCTTGTGTTTATGTGAAATCCATTTCCATGGAGAATGAAGTTTACGTAGGGCTATTAACTGCTAAGTCAAGAGTAGCTCCTTTGAAAACGCAGTCTATTGCTAGGCTTGAGGTTTGTGCGGCTTTATTGTTGTCTAGAATAATGAGTAAGGTTTTGGAATCATTAAATCTGCTGTGTTTCAATTTTGTAACATATTAAGTATTATTTTGTTTTGTTGTTCTTATGTACAGTATATATGTTCTATGCAATTGTAGTGTTGAGAGTACTCAAGGTGGGGAATATGTTGACTATTTGTACTTATCAAGTTGTCGATAGGTACATTTTGGTTTACAAGGTTTTTGTAAAGCGGTATGACGAACTTCCGGTTGCCATGTTGTATAAGCATTCTTTGAATAAACGTTGTACTAGAGTGGTCGTGTTTTTCACTGTCTCCGGGTAGAGGCTCGATATTTCCTCTTCAGATCGGATCTTTTAGGATCTAATCATCAGGTCCACGCGGGGGCCTTAAGCATATATTTGGTGCTTCTTAGAGACCAATATATTTAGAAAGTTAAGCATAACTTCAATTCAAGCCACGTGCTTCAACGCAACTTCGTGTGAGTGATTTGAATACACCACGTGTCCATCTACATCTTGTGCACCAAGAAGTTTCGTCTTCCATGCTAATAGTCTCCACGTGTAAGAACTTGTAAGTATTGTAATAAAATTAGTGTTAACAAAATTGTGAGTCCGGCAAATTTCTTTAGTAATTCTAAGTACCCCATCTTCAGGTCCGCTTAAGTGCTTGAGCGGCCGAACTCTAACTGCGATTAGAACTTACCAACTGTGTAACTACAGTTGAGTGCAGCAAGCAAGGGGATGTTGTGTGCAACTATATAACATCGCCGAAGAAACACAATTATTATTATTATTTTTAATATAATGTTAAAAGATTCCGGGCTATGTGTCCGTGATCTATAACTGGTATTTCTTCCAGACGTTTCTCCCTCAACTGCGGAGGGCATCTTCAGTGATGAGTGATTCTAGGTGGTGTTGCCATTGTTGTAAACTCGACATTTATCACTGCAGTTGAGGGAGAAAGGTCTGGAAGAAACACCAGTTATAGACCACGGCTACATAGCCAGGGATCTTTTAACATTAGGATTACCGGCCGTGAAAGCCTGAATTCCACAATAATAATAATTAAAAGACTTCAGATGTTCTGATATTGTTATCTCCTTAATGACAGTTGCAGTTTAAAACATTCATGTTAAACTTTTATACAGTCCTGTCTCAATTATACATACGAAATAACAACCGAAATACAAATGTACCCAAAGTAATAATTACACTGGTCAACATGGTTTTTGTCTCATGAGTACCAATAGTTGTACTTAATGCAGTTTTTTATCGTGTTTTCAAATATGTATTTGAAATTTCTTCATCACCCACATTTTTTTATTTTAATTTAAATTAATGTATTTAAATAATTATTTTTAATAAACGTCTTTTCGTCCATTTGTCTATTGTAAAATAAAACCAAATGAACTAACCCAAATGGTTTCAGCTATGAAAAAGAGATATCAAGGCAAATAGAATCCTAATATGATGACCGATTATTGTTGGACCATCAAAAGGGATGCTCCACAGGCGAAATATAGCAGAAAATCGTCATTTCTTACTTTCTAGGTGAGTCCGAATGTTCGAATATTGTGTAGTTACGTATGTAGAAAATATTAAAGTGTTTGAAATTATAAATTCCTATCTCTCGGAAACCTTGTGTGATGGAGAAAAACCGATATATTTGAATTCAGGAGAAGAAATACTATCGGAATCGCATATTTTTTCTTTCTGAGACAAAAAAAGTTCATTTTTTGTTGCTCAGTGTAATTTATGCTAAGATTATAAGGCAGAAGGTGTGAAAATTTTAATGGACGGTAGTATTTCTCCAAAGATTCAGCAAATAAATTCCGGGACTAGTTAAGTGTGCTTACATAACGAATAGCATACACTTTTTTTATACTTTGTACGTTCTCTGTTGCATTATAACAATTACATTTTCAAAAAAAATCCTACGGATTCATATGTGTTAATAGAAGTGAATATATTCTAGTATTCTTCTGTTTTATTACAGTTTGTCACTACTGAACTGTTTATTCACTTCCCTAGGGAGGATATCATATTACTTACCTCTCGTCGCCTGAAAATTCCAAATTATTTGACGATAAAACAGAATTCCATGTCTAGAATCGATAATGTTAAAAATTTCAAATGACTATTTAACTCATGCCCCAATTGGGAGTCAATGACCAATCCCATTTCAATATTTTTTTATTTACAACCAATCACAGTCGAATTTTATCAGTTTAATTTAATGAATTTAAAATCCAGCTCCTCCTTTTTAACATTTTTAATAGGTCATAGCATTATTTTGCAGCGACTGGATGTGGCTACCAGATTGCATATATAGTGCATGAATGTTAGCAGTTAGCGCTTGCGGGAGATAATATAAAACATTTGTTGTAGCAATTGATTATACCACCAAAAAAAGAAACCACTGTTTACACTTTCTTAAACGAATTATTTTATAGAAAATAATGTTGCAGAAAAATATAATTGACATATTTACATCATAGGACATTAGAAATTAATTAATACCTGTAATGTTGGTTATAAATTTCTCCACTAGGGTGCATTCTTACAATATTGCGATTCTTTGGCAACAAATAATATGATCCGGTTGCAGTGATGAACAAAAGAAGAAAATGAAGCGTACCAATCGTGTTTCATTTGTTTTCAAACATCGCCGTTTACATTATATATAAATATTTTAAAATAACTATGGTTAAATAATGATTTGTAAGATAACAGCTTAATTTTATTCGTTAAATAGTCCTAACAAATGCCACTCTTGATTTCCAATTCTTTAGATATATTCACTCCTCACTTCGTGGGTCGTGAATTTATCGATAATTTGGAAATCACTCGTGACACTACTTATGAAAAAAACACTTCAAATAAATTTTATAAGTTATTCATTATTATGTGACTAAATAAATCTCAAAATTAATACAAGTTACAGTTATATAATACACTGCTCAAAACAATTAGAGGAACACTATGAAATATGCAAATATTTTTTCATTGGATAAAGGTACAAACATGAAATTAATAAAGTACATTATTTGTGGTTATTTACATATTTATTTATTGCTCATGTCAGTAAAAACAAATGAATAACGCTGATAATTAACTTTTCAAATAATTCCGCTATGTAAGCCATTGAATCTTGTTCTTATTTTTCAAAGTTAAACACTGGTTATACAGAGTTAGTATCGTGTACGGCCTCCACGATATTCGATGACAGTTTGGCACCTTTGTGGCATGCTCCCAATAATATTCTGGATTTCCTCTTGCGGGATATTCTCCCATTCCTCCTTCAGAGCATCTCCAAGTTGCTGCAGAGTTTGTGGAGCTTGATGTCGGTTCCTGACCTTCCTGTCTAGAAGATTCCACAAGTGTTCAATAGGGTTGAGGTCTGGGCTGACCGCTGGCCACTCCATTACCTCAATTTCATTCCTCCTCAGGAAATCCCTGGTGACAGCCGCAGAATGTGCCCTGGCATTATCCTGCATTAACAGAAATCCAGGGCCTACTCCAATGGCAGCAGGTACTACATGCTCTTCCAGAACGTGCTCGATATACCGGACAGCATTCAGTCGCTGGGGGAACAAGTACAAGGTCCGAACGATTGTTGTACATAACTCCGGGCCCACACCATTATGGAACCTCCTCCGAATCTATCAATTTCCTGTACAGCCTCTGCAGAAAATCTTTCTCCTGGCTGTCCCCACACCCTCAATCGACCATCACAACGTGTAAGACGATACCTGGATTCGTTCGAGAAGAGCACAGACTCCCACTGGTTCAGGTTCCAATCACCATGGTTTTCAGCATACGTACGTCTTCCTGCCTTATGCCCATTTGTTAAGCGTGGTTTTTAACGGGCCTTTTTGGACGAATATTCTCTTTCCTTAATCTGTTCCTTATCGTTTGGTCTGAAACCCGGATTCCGGAAGCCATATGAAGGTCATTCTGCAGGGCTTTTGCAGTTTTTGTACGCTGTCGAAGAGCAGAAAGAACAACGTATCTGTCATCCTGGGGGCTTGTTTTAAATTTACGGCCCTGGCCACGTCTTCTATAATACTGACCTGTGTCTCTGTGCCTGTTGCGTAACCTGGACACCACGGAAGGAGAAACCCTAAGCTCTCTAGCCACTTGTCGCAGAGATTGACCTTGTCGTAAAGATGTAGAGCATGATACACTTCAAAACTCATTTAAATGCCTCATTTTGTCAGAGACTTCAATAAACAAGGAAATAATCAACATTCGTCACTATAGCAACATCAGGAAGCTTACCAATTAGAAGTGGCCAGTGCCTTCCAAAATAAAAAAAATCTCTATATTTGTTATTTGAGGTAATTTCTCTGTATTTAGGCCATGGATCTTTAAAATGTGTATCCAATGATAAAAATAATAATTCAATTTACATATTGTCCAACTTTCAGCATCACAGCTTTAAAAAACAATTACTTATTCAATTTATTACAAGTGTTCCTCTAATTGTTTTGAGCAGTGTATATGTCACATGAAATAAAATTGGACTCTAATTAATGTTTGTTATAATTTTATTTTTGAAATAAAAAAATATCAATAAGTAAAACGAAAATCCTAGCTTTTAAGGGATCAGATATCGTAAGAGCTAAAATAATTCTGGAGGGGAAACCCATTGAACATGTGAACCATTTTAAATACCTAGGTTATGAAATCTCCTATTTTAAAAATGAAGATCTATTTAACAAACTTAATACATTTAATTATATATGTGAAACAATCAAAAGGATATTTAAAAGCACATGAAAAGAAACAAAACTAAAATTTTATAAAGTAATGGCAGCCCCTTACTATTGTATGGTAGTGAATTTTGGGATTTAACTAAAAGAGAAGAGAAGATCATAGAAGGAGCTGAAATGAGATTTCTGAGAAATGTGGCTGGTTGCAAACTTCTAGATAAGAGAAGAAGTGAAGATATTAGAAATTAGCTAAATATCTTTAACCTCTTAGACAGAATATAAGAATCTAGAAAAAACTGGAAAGAACATGTTCAAAGAATGGAAGATGATCGCATTCCCAAAATTATACTTAAATACATACCAAAAGGACGCAGGAATGTTGGTAGACCGAAGAAGAGATGGATCCAACTTTTGAATGAGAATCTATGAGACCGGAACAAGTCACATGGGCTTAATCCGTGATTGTTGTTGATGATGATGATAATTTTATTTTTGTGTACCAGTGCTACAAGAGATTAGGGTCTACCGGACTTTTACTGCTCATAAAGAAATTTAAATTTCTCTCTCTTGTAATTGGTCTTTCAGGAGATTATTTGCTGGTTTCTGATTTTTCGCTTCTCTAATAATACTGGCTTTTTTATTTGAATTTTTATTTAATATGTGTAATTATTTATTTGTAATTGTTCATTATATGAACGTTCTTATGTTTCTAAACGCCTTGGCCTTAATTCTACCAATTTAATTAATGCATTATTATTACTATTATTTCATTGGAATGCTGGTGTGTTCCGTAAGACTGTGCGTTTATTCTTCACAGCTTTTTCAGACCAAGAACCAGTGCTTCACTCTAAACACTGAATTTTCCACACATATATTTAACTTTTGTCTTTGTTTCTATATAAAATCCATTTATCTATAAGCTGCCTCTCGTTTTATATAATTTATAGTCGATCATTTTTTCTGTCCATTCTCTAAGTGTTTTTTTTTCAACAGGTAGATTCTTCTTTGCCCGCTATCCAGCAAATTTAATTTTATCTTCTTTATAATTTCCAGTAACGCAGAATTGTAGTCAATACTTCTGGCTACAATTCATGGAGTGTGGTCGACGCTTCGATGGGTGTACAGCTTCCGAAATGGACCACACTGAAAACTGAAAGTGTTTAACTACATAAGAACTAAACCTTGGGTGGATGTACGGCTTCGGAATCGGTCCACAGCGAACACTCTGTATGTTTAATTATATAAGACCTAAACATGTGACTCGAACTTATAATTCCTTGATAATGGTATGTGGGATCATGCCGAAACGTCGGAATCAGTGGCCAGAGGCCGAACTTGAATCCATGACGCGGAAAACCCAAGAAAACATTCTTAATCACACGTATATCCGCGAAAATCTGCAATATAACACATATATACATATATAACCTATATGTAATGACATTAAAAAAATAAACGCTAAACCGGGATTTGAACCCGATATCTCTAACTTCAGACATTAGTGACATGACCACAAGTCCACTCAGGCTCCTATAGCACAAACATTTATTTTTTTCTTCCTTGCATATGATTCCTCAATCATCTCGTGGCTTCTATAACAAATAAGCATTTTAAAGAGAATATTTGCTTTATAACAGTAATACTTCTTTATTCCGATGTTATAATTAAATACTAACATTTGGGGCAATGAAGGCGAAATATGACATAATAAGTAAAATAAACGCCTGAATCGGAATTTGAACCCGAAACCTCTAACCGTATATTAATAAAATATCCACTAGTCTACTCATATTCATACACACACACACACACACACACATATACACGGCTTTCATCATAAGGTGTGCAGAATCAAGAAATATCATGAACCTAGTGAGAAGTGCGTGTGTGAATTGTGTGGCGGACAGTGCGACCGATATCATATACCGAAATGCCCAAGAAACACGAAATCGCTGAATGACTACAGCAAAGACTAAAGAACAATCAATGTCATTAAGGTGAAACTTTCTTCTTATTGTATTCTCTTTGTGTAAAATTGACATTATGTTCTTGATTATGCTTAATTTCGTTGAACGATTGATCAGCATGTGTTATATGCTAAACAAAATTTGATTTCCCCTTTTTGTTTTTAAATTATCTAAAATGTCGATTGAATATTGTATTGAAATGCCTGTTGATTCTGCCGATATTTAATCATTTGTCACAATAAATAAATAAATAAATTATATATATACACCTAATACCTAATACAGGCTTTCCACTTTACAGCAGTTCGCCATTGATTCCTGCTTTCCAGAGATTCCTATCTTCCCATTGTCCTTCTTCCATACTCCTCTTCATCATGGCGTCGTACATTCCCTCATACCATGTTCTTCTACTTCTTCCCTCTTCATTCTGCCTGGCACCTTCCAATCTAGCACCTGTTTAGGTCACTGGTCTTCCGACATCCGTTGTACATGTCCATACCACTATAGAGCTCTCTTTGTTATCCTTTCGATAACAGTTTCTTTTGCATCCATTTCTTGTCTGATATATGTATTTTGAACATGTTGTAGCCTGGATATTCTCATACTTCTCCGTAATCCATCCATTTCTGTCGCCAAGATTCTTTTCTGCATCCTTTCATTTATTGTCCAGCTTTCTGATCTATATGTTAGTATATTTTCTATTAATGACTGTATAATATCTTTTTTGTTTTTTTGGTCAAATTTCTATTCCATAAAATACCATTCAGGGATCTAATCGCCTTCCTTGCACAATTTACTCTGTTAATAATATCCTTTTCACAAGTACCAGATTTATCTATTATATATATATACATTTATTTATGTATTGTGACAAATGATTAAATATCGGCAGAATCAACAGGCATTTCAATATAATATTCAATCGATATTTCAGAGAATTTAAAAACAAAGAGGGGAAATCAAATCTTGTTTAGCATATAACACATACGGATCAATCGTTCAACGAAATTAAGAGTAATCAAGAATATAATGTCAATTTTACACAAAGAGAATATAATAAGAAGAAAGGTTCGCCCTAATGGGCATTGATTGTTCTTTAGTGTTTGCTGTAGTCATTCAGCGATTTCGTGTTTCTTGGGCATTTCGGTATATGATATCTGTCGCACTGTCCGCCGCACAATTCACACACGCACTTCTCACTAGGTTCATGATATTTCTTTATTCTGCACACCTTATGATGAAAGCCGTGTATCGCATATCGTGTTACAACATGTCTTAGCTCTTGGTAGGTTTTCGTCCAGTTTCTGTCTCCTGACGTGTAGAAATCTGCACATATCATTCTCTGTTTTTCTCTCCTGTTGTTTAAAAGTTCTTGATAAGGGCTAGTAGCATTCTCAGTCGTAGATCTTCTATGTAGTATGTTTCCTTTGTGAGTTCATAGATGAGTCGTGAGGGTACAGTTCTCCCCACTCTCAGTGCTGTTTTTAGGAAGCGGACTTTCACGTTTTCTATCTATCTAAGGTCGCTGAAAGTCAATTTTTCCCATATCTGATCTATTCCATAAGTGATAATGGGCAAAATCGTGGTTTCGAATATAATCATAGCTGTCGGCAGGGATAGTCTCGCTAAGTTCTTGATGCTGTAGATTGCTTTGATGACAGTTATTGTTTTGTCATGTACATGTTGGCTGAAGGATTTCGCTGCAGTCTGTATTTATTTATTGTTCTCAGGGGTGTTATTCCTAACGTCAGATTGCCCTCTGTTGTAGCTCTTCCTCCTCTCCTAAATGTCATCTGGACTGTTTTATGACGAGGTTGGTCTCATCAACCCACTTTTTTAGGTCACACAGAGTGTCCTGGAGTTTGCTTTTGTTTGTGCTTCCTAGGGCCATATCGTCGGCACAAAGAGAATAGTAACTATAAAACAAACTTAATCGAAGAAATCGAAATTTGAAAAGAAGGAATGAAGATAAACATGTTGTTTGAGAACACACAGAATGATCTGAATCCTCTGTAACAATGACATTCTACATGCTGATATTGAAACATGTTTCTGAAAGGCCTACATTGTATTATGTTTCATGAAATTTTTAATTTGAAATTTGGTTTAATTGAGGACGACTGAAATATCAGGCACGAATTTTAAGAACCAACCTTTTACGTCATTTATAACATTATTATGATACATCCGGTACAGTACTAAAAAAAGTATAAACAGCGAATGTTACAAATTCGTCCCTTTTTATTTCAGCCACAAATAGTTTTTCCACTAGCGTACAACAAATAGCTTTTAGAAAGTATTGGAAATGTTAGACAATAATTAAAGTTTGCCTTAAGTTGCCAGAAAGCAGAACACTCTAGAAATGTCTATCAAACATTCTCTTTTTTTCCCCTCTGATGTGGATGATAAAATTATATTTTGACTTTATGTTTATTCATGAATCTATTTCGAATGGTGACGGGAACTTTACAGCCATATGACACTTTTCAAGTTTTGTCAGCGAGCAAAACAGACAAATAATTTTATCCGTCCATCCACTCCTTATTAATATATCTGCCGTTTTTAATATTAAAACAGTTCAGAAATCAGTTCCACAAAGCAATACATGGGTTCATTATTGGATAATACAAGTCAGTCCACATTTTTTCCACATACCAAGCTCAGAAATTAAATACGGGATACAACTGTACCCCAAGATAAATTAAAAAAAGCATTATGTAATAACATAAATTATTTATTAATAGAAGTTTGGAAATTCAACAAAAACTTAGAGCACAAACTTATGTCGATGGAAATGGATTTCTTGAGGAGAGCAGCAAGATGTTCAAAATTAGACAAAATAAGAAATACTGTCATATGAGAAAAAATGAATATTGGTTATTCAATAGTAGATTATATACGGTATAAGCAATTAAATTGATATGGGCACGTACGACGAATGCAAGAAGAGAGATTACCCAGGAAAACATTGGAATGGTGTCGACCTGGAAGAAGGAGGAGAGGAAGACCTCGAAACTCATGGATGCAGGAAATAAGAAACGGAATGAGAACAAGAGGACTGGATTGGATGGAGAGAGACGAATGGAGAAGAAAAATAAAACTTTAGGTACAGAAAGATGTGTAAATATTAAAATTCTGTTTATAAATCAATTAATAGAAACGATGGAAAAGAAAGTATCAATGCAACTACAATAGTCACGCGACTAAATAAAAGTTTATATTCCTAGAGCCTAGAGTACTTGAGATTAAAGTTCTTAGGAAAATTTTTGGACCAAAGAGTGATAAACAGACATGTGAATGGAGAAGTCTGCATAACAGTGAATTACATGGTCAGATATAATGAGAACAGTTAAGTCTCGTAGACTAGCGATGGGCAGGACATGTGGAACGAATGGGGAATGAAAGACGCACATAGAAGCTTCGTGTAGGAAAACCAGAGGGAAAACGCCCTGTTGGTAGACCAAGAATGAGGTGGGAGAATAGCATTAACTATGATTTGAGACAAGTAGATTATACAGGGGATGATTAGAAAACATTGGCTCTGGATAGGGATATATGGAGAGCTTCTGTCCGCGCGGCCATGAAACTACGGGTTCGATAGTGGCAGTGAGTTAGTTAGTTAGACCCAAATAAAATTTACGTTTGTAGTCTACTCTGTTGGACATACATAAGGAAGATACACAGATAAGGATTGTTTTCGGAACACGAGAGAAAGGATAATGTGATAAAGAATAATTAAGAGCGGGTGAAGTAATAATGTGGATGATTCTAGCGGAATTAATGAAAGCTGTGATGAAAATGATTGCAAAAACGTCACCGATGAAACGTTAAATATGAGGATAAATCATCATCAGCAGCTGGTTGTAAGAAGTCAAACAGGTTTAGCACGATAATTGTAACAGAAAAATAAACATTTTTGTGAGTCGCTATTTACGTTACAAGGATTGAAGATGAGATTTTGAGGATGAGTTGAGATTCGAAACGAATTCGTAAAATATTTTCAATCCTTACAACCTACAGTAACAGTACACCATATGGCCTGATTAAGGATAATGATTTTTTCATTTTTTTTTCGACTCCGACGCTATTAGGGCATCCGAGGGCTAGGGAGTCTTTCCTTTCTTCCATTTCTTCTTTCCTTTATTTCTTTATTTTCTTCTCCAGAAAAGCCTGACCAGAGACTATAAGGTGGCAGCTCCATCACTTGCAAAACACATATTGGAAACGGGTCATCAATTTAACAAAATCGATGATAGCATGACAATCTTACACAAATAGAACAGCAGCAGTAAAATTAGCACTTTAAGAAATCACAGACATGCTAAACGAGAACACACCCACAGATCTGAACCAATTATATATTATTATTATTGAATCTACAACAATGCGAACCCTATTTTACCTTCCGGTATGTTAGGATTTTAGTTACAATATAATATCTAGCGTTACAGAACCATTATATAATTTATACACCAACATCAGTACCAAATGACATGCCGAAGATGGAAAATGTTCTGAAAGGCCTACATGGTATTAACTAATTGGCGAAGATTTTTTAAACAAAAATCCATTTTAATTGAGAAAGGTTGATATTATCAGATACTTATATTATTTTTTTTTTAATTGTACAACAAGATGTGAAAGAACGACTAGGTAATATGGACAGACAAAATAAGAAACGAATTTGTATTAAGGTGAAAAAAAGAGTCAATTTGGATTTTTTGTACAATTCCACCAAGTTGTTTTAAGACATTTCTAGAATTCTCTATTGTCATTGGCGGAATTGTAACCCGTTTCTGAAATGTGGAGTTACATTCTCCGATGTTTTGATGAGTAATAAATTACATCCAAAGAGCCATCACCCGAGATGATGCCCAAAGAAGCCGTGTATCCTGCTTCGATGATTTACGATTGCAAAATAATCTCGAACCCAGAAGGCAACATTGCGGGCTCTTTCACACAGAGGTTTAAATTGGGACGATAATGGTCTGAAATGTTAAGATGGTCATTAAAGAAAATACAGGCTTACTACTACGACAGGGATTTTCAACACCTAGACTGAAAAAGTGAAGCGAAAACAGAGAAAGATTTCCTCCAACAAGAAGACAAGCGAGTAATTTAAAAGCAGTTTAATTCAAGTGTATCGGAAAACGCAATTAGAACAGCTGTGGAAGCAGAACAGATAATTAAGAGAGGAATAGCAAGGTGAGAAATTGGTTTGCAACTCCTTCAAACAAGCAGCTCACGCCAAGCAATCTACATCAAAACTTATCCAATCTCTCCAACAGTCAATAAAGTATTTCATATAGATAACGAGGTGAATAATAATAATAATAATAATAATAATAATATATTATTATTATTATTATTATTATTATTATTATTATTATTATTATTATTTAATTAGGAATATTCCACAACACAGTGTATCTCCTCCAACCCAAAGTGGTTTGTCGCCAGAGGTTCCTGTCTAAAGCATCTTCTTCCCTCTAATCTCTACCTTTCATACTTCTCCTCAATCCATCCATCCATCCATCGTTCTCTAGGCCTTTGTCTTCCAATTGTTCCATTAGCTTTCCAATTAAAGATCTTCTTTGGTATTCTCTCTTCTTCCATTTTTATGAGGCGTCCATACAATTTCAAACGTTTCTTATATTTTTCCTATCGATACTAGTAAAATTCATGTAATTGAGGCTGGACACCATATGCATAACATGCTCACAATATTACATAGAGAAAACATTCCAACGAGGATAAACATACTGGAGGAAATCGAAATCCTAAGAGAAATCGACAACAATCTAATTCTGAATGAAAACACACCCAGTTCACACAATCTTCTGTACAGTGCTTCAACAAGGGTCAACAAGTATGGACCTAATGCACTCTCCTGATGATGGGACTAGTCCCGAAAGACTTACGGAGTTATAAAACAACTTAAGTTGAGGAGACGGACCTACAAGGTAACTATTTTATAGTTTTTAACCGTACATTATATTGCTATTTTTCCTATGTTTTTTCAACTTACATAATTTCCCTTATTAATAATATAAAATAATATAATAATAGTAATACTTTTATTCATATGCAGATTTTCAATGTTCACACATCTTTTTGTGCATAAAGTTTTATTTTCCTTCTCCACTCGTCTCTATCCATCCACTCCATGTTCTCCAGTCCTCTTGTTCGCATTCCAGTTCTTATTTCTTGCATCCATGAGTTTCGAGGTCTTCCTTTCTTTCTTCTTCCAGGTGGACATCATTCCAATGTTTTTCTGGGTAATCTTTCTTCTTGCATTCGTCGTACATACCCATACCAACTTAATTGTTTTTATCTTATATAATCTCCTATTGAATATTTAGTATTCATTTTTTCTCGTATGACTTTTTTTTTTTAATTTTGAACATCTTGCTGCTCTCCTCAAGAAATCCATTTCCATCGACATACGTTTTTGTTCTAAGTTTTTTGTGTAATTTCCATATTTTATCTCCATATGTGACCGCACTTCTCACTATTTAATTATAAATTTGTAACTTTAGTTTTCCTGGTTAAATGTTTATTCTATAGCACGCCATTTTTCATTGCGGTTATTGCTCTACCTTTATTTATTCTGTTCTTAATAACAATATAATATTATAATATAATATTATAATAATTATAAACCTTCTTTATCAAGCTCTTTGTATTGTCTGTCATAATTTTCGTATGAATATAGGCCTACCAGTGCTATATATTTACCAGAATGTGTCTATTAGGGTTACAACTTTTTTTTTAATTTTTGTGAAATAAAATATTTCCTGTGCAATGGATGGACGAACTTTTACTTAGTACCATTGAAAAAGACCCTCATTGCACTGAGCTTCAAGAAAAGGTCACAGGTCACCCCCAAATATATTTACATATCAATATTGAATATTGATTTGGGGACGACCTTTACTTAACGCTAAGTGAAATTAAGGCATTTTTCAGTGCTTTAAGTCAAATAATGAAATATTTTATTTCACAAAAGTCCAAGACGTTATAACCCTAGTGTCTATCCTGTGAGAGACATTTAAATTCAGCTAATTCAAGAAAATATTGTAATTTACAGAAATAACTCAAAATTATGTGAAGTTTTTAATAAATCAGGAAGACAATTACTAACAATTTTAAATAATGGGTGTTATAATAGATAATGTTTTGTCGTTAGGCTACTTCTACAATTATTATTAAAAATATATAATTTGCCTGTGTTATTACTGTAATACTAATGACTTAGTTTACTCACTCGCACTATCGAACCCGGGTGTTCATGACAACGCGGACGTGTGCTCTTCGAACATCTTTATCCTGAGATGTTATTTTTCAATCATCCCCTGTATAATTCACCTCCCTCGAATCATGCTTGATGTTCCTCCCATTTAACTCTTGGCCGCTTTCCCTCTGGTTTTCATACAGGATATTTCCATGACCATGTTTCACATCACTCCACAACCATTCGAATAATAGTTTCATATATTTAGTTCAACGGTTTTTGAAATAAGGTGGTCAGAAAAGAGTTCCTATAATATAAAATTGTAGACATTCACGGCAGGTGTCTTGATTTATATATTTTATGTCTTTCGGGCTGAATGGCCATGGTCTGGTTTTATTAACACTCAATGTTTCGTCTACCACTGCGGTAGACATCTTCAGGAGATTTTGCGTGCTCTTTTACCTCCATTCTCTTCAAATGTAAGCTGCAGACTGGCTGTGCGTTGGAAATCGTGTCCTTATTTATAGTTGAGTAGTGTGTGGTGTTGTTTTCTATACGGTCCGTTACTTTGGAGCTATTTTTTGATTGGTTGTCACTGGCGTAAGTCATAGGTTTTTTTAGTCCGAAATACAAAGTACATAAATCAGTTCCTATAATGCATAATACCACGTGTTTCCATATTTGAGCTTAAATTTCATTCTGGGCGTCATTCCTCATTGTAATTATTGTTCCTAGTATTTTAATTCTGACACTTCTTTAAAATGTTCGTCATTTCAGTTTATTCAACACAAATAAAGTTTTAAATTGTGAATCCCCAGTCATAATATTGTAATTTACACTAAGTACACAGTACAATACTTCTTATGCGAGTAATTAAATTAAAATATATGTAATATATTTTTCATAAGTAATGTCACAAGTGATTTCCAAATCATCGATAAATTCACGAGTCACCAAGTGATTCGTGAATTTATCTAGAGGATTTGGAAATCAATAGTGGCACCTGTTAGGATTATTCAACGAATACAATTAAGCTGTTTACTCACAAATCATTGTTTAAATATAATTACCGATACTTTAAATTTTTACATATTTAATGTAAACGGCGATGTTTGAAAACAAATCACAAATGTGTGGTTATTTTTAATTTGTTTATTCACTGAAACGTGATCATAGTATTTATCACCAAATAGGATCGCAATATTGTAAGAATGCACCCTGATGGAGAGAAAATGAAACGCATCAAACTGTGTATTATAACGAACATCATATGTTATTAATTTATTTTGTTCGGAAACAACTCAGTAAAGTCATTATTTAAAAACGCAATTATTGAGCGCACAATTATCAAATGTATAGTTCGAAGGAATCTGTTCAATATTTGCTATATTCAATGTATTTGTTGGAGAGTAAGTCACTCTGACCAGTTCAGAATATTAAAAAGGAAGGATCTTCATTATCACAAAAGCAGGAGCTGGTAAAGAGAATTCGAGAAAGAGCGAGGAGAAACAAGTCTATCGTTGGTTGTAAAACGAAATTCTGTGGAGTTGAACATAACCAGGTTTTTACTTACGCAACTTAAGACATTTTTAATGCAATTTATCCCATTACTAAGTGATATTTGTAACATTTATCCCCGAAAAATTACCATCGTGAAAGTATGTTAATGTAATGTGAAATTTACAAGTGGAAATATGTTTTTACGTTGTAACCGTCGACCATTTTGAATTTATATAGAAGAGGTATTTTTTTTTTTTACGTATTTAAACAGATTTAAAATGTAACGAACCTAAAAGCTAACCTAACCTAATTCAATTACTCTAACCTAGATGAATCCCATGAAAGCCCATTTTTTCTTTCTTCCACGTTGTTAAATATGTGCATTTGTTTGTGTTTTACGCGGTTAAATTCGGATATAAATAAGTTATTATCGACAGGGATGCTGTGTTATCGACAGAGCCGTGGGTTTATCGCTGGTTATTAGTGTGGTTATCGCAGATTTTTAATGTGATTATCGCTGGTTATTACTGTGTCTATCACTTGTTCATAGAATAACTGTTGTAACCAGAGTGGTCATGACAAGAAACAGTCCCACTTTTTTCCATATTTAACCTTTCGTCGGCACAATATTCTGACCTTTGATTCGTGCGCAATGTGCCTGATCAGCACATGCTTAAAAAATGTATTTAACACACAGTTTGCAAATCTGAACAACGGGAAGTCGGAGAAATATTATTATTAGGGATGTCCTAAGGATAAAATATTCAGAATTTGCTGCTAGAAAACTTTTTATTGGACATAATATTGATTAAACAAATTTGTGACAAACCTCCAAACAACATGATATAAAAGTAAGAACAGGTTAGGTTCAGTTCAAATATACTTGAAAATAGTTCACATTATCAACATTTAGCCTATGTTTTTAGCAAAATTATTCAAGAATATGACATTATTTAGTCTAAATAAGTTAGATAAATAATTTTCTTTTTGCAAATATTTTTAAAATGTACATCTTCAATATGTAACGACTTCGGGCGCAATGAGCATCTCTGAACAAAATATTTACAACCCGCCGTGGTAAAGGTCGAAAGCAAACTCAGTGTGGTGGTTTTTTAGAGCAGGTAAAGAAAAATCAGATTCCCAGTCGTCAACGCTGTCTGTTGACAGTCGAATGGGACAAAATTGACAACCTGTGCCTCTTAGATCAGATGCGCCCGACTGAAGGTTAAGAATAAAATGAGTTAAAGATAATTAAATTCCGGGTCTAAATATTTTAAATATATAATATTATAATTATTTATTGCATTTAAGTAGTGTTTAAGTACGTAATTAAATATGGCGGTAGCTTCCACGGCGCCCAAAATTCATTGATAAGTTATTGGTCATTGACTCCCTTTTGGGGTTTGAGTTAAATGGTAACTTTGAATAATATTAGCTTGCGATGCATTGTACTAATTGTATGTCTGGGGCGGATACAAAAAATACAGATATATGTGAGAGTACAATGCTTGGGTTTAATTAGAACAATGATGTATGGTGTGATATTGATCATAGAACAAGGACCTGTGCAGGCGTAGAAGTCTCTTCAATTTATTTCTGAAACAGACTTGACAAAGATTGAAGAGAGTTTCGTGGACACAGACAGCATTAAGCTAACAGAGACAAATGCAAGCCAATCTTGTTAACTCAGCTTTCTGAACATCAAGTTGTTTAACTAGCTATCAGTTCCATGATTGAGCGTTTGTAAATTTATTGTTCATATGTCTACAGTATTGATTATAAGTTACCACAATGCAAGTGGTTCTAACGCGACGGTCAAACAAAGGTTCCATTCAAAATGTTGTACAATATTAAGTACTGGCTGTTCGCTGTCCTGGGGCAGACTGCCCTCCTATATTAATATAGTCCAGTTCAGGTAACTGTAGCCGTTCTTCTTCTACTACTACAAGGTTTAGGCTATGCAGCCTGTTCCGGCGAAGTTAAAAGTGGAGTCCATCTTCTACGTGGTCGGCCAACATCTCTTGTTCCTCTGGGATTATACAGGAAGGTTATTTTTGGTATTCTTTCGTTGTTCATTCTCATTAAGTGTTCTGTCCATTTCTTATTATTTTCGCTGATTTTATCTTCAATTTTATATATATTTAATTCTTCTCGTATAGTTTCATTCCTTATTCTATCCGCTCTTGTGCATCCTTTCACATTACGTAAAAATAGTCTGTATCCTGCTTTCATCCCTTGATTTCATTATCCAATTTTCACTTCCATACAACAACAAAGGATCAGCCATTGTTTTATATAATTTAAGCTTCGTATCTTTCCTTGTTTTCTTTTTATGGTTCCACAAATAGCCTAAAATTTATTTACTTTATTTTCTATATCTTTATTTTTTATATCTTTATTTTCTCTATAAGTTATATCACATCCTAAATATTGGAAATGTGATATTTGCTCTATTATTTTGTTATCCAGTACAATTTTTGATCTAATTCCGTATTTACCAATAAATGCTATTACTTTTGACTTAGCTGAAGCAAGTTGGGAGGCTGTAAGGTGGCAATCCCACCACCCAACTATATCTGCGCAGCCCTTGTAAGGCGGCCAGATGAATTTTCTATTACTAAAAAGCGAAGGAGAAAGCCGGACGGAAACACTGTAGCCGTTAATTATATTAAATTAATTAATTAAATAAAAATAAAACGTAGTTTTATTTCATTTTCATATTTATTATATAATTCAGTGACAGCTGTTTTGGTACACTGTACCTTCTTCAGACATGTTAACAAATTATGAGTTGGAACACATATTAAATTAATGTTGGGAAATAAACATTATGAGGTATAATCATTAAAATTCACCGGAGAACATTTTCTTTAAACAACTCACCTCATGTATATTGGAATTAACAGTTTGGGAGAAAATATACATTCAGAAAAATAAAGATAGATCAATGAATTTTGATATACCTAACGAAATTACTTTGATTTCGAAGTTCATAAATTCAACCATAGATGGCAGCACTGAAGATGGCGACAATAGAACAGTTGACGGCCGAAGAATTTCGTCAGTCGGAGTTATGGCTGAGGATGAACACGACTGTGTTTGAAACCGTGGTATCATGGAAACATGAATCCTATGAGGTGAGTTGTTTAAACAAAATGTTCTCCGATGAATTTTAACTGTGGCCGTGTTGCTGAATCCTAAGGCATGTGGCAAGAGTGAGAGAGGGACATAGTAGCCATGCAAAAAAAAAAATTCTTATTAATAATCATAAAATAAATTGTTATATAAAAATACACTATTCTATTATGAACACTCCAAACATATGAGAAAACATAAGTATTCACTAACACACAACTAGTAGATAAAAAATTCAACGTGTAGTAACGATTATGTTTTCTAAACTGAGTGTAGTTCCTGGCAGCACCTGCAACTCGCCCTCCCCTCTTACCGCACTTACAACATAGACCCCTGAAATGGGGCTACAGAAGCAGAACTAAACTATAGGTATTACTGGACAACGTTAACTTTTAATGAGAAAAAACTGTGAACTAAAAGAATGTGGTAAGGGTGAGTACGGGTTGGAGGTAGTATAACCTTGTCTGAGGTTGCAGTGAGAGTGTTTATTATCCGTCAGTCATGTATAGTCAGTTGTTATGTGGCAATGTAAAGTGCGAAAGTTAGACCCTATATTCACAGTATATACACATTTAAGTCTGATAGTCTCTTACGTCACATTATCCAGAAACCCATAGCCATACAAACTCCGATGATCTTTCATTAACTTCATCTCCTATTTCAAGTAGGTCTATATTTTGCCACTGATTATACCACTTGCCCAGTCATTCACTTGTACCAACGGTGGAAGAAGACACTTTTCCCCTCTTCAATACTAGCGCCATTGCTTCCTCTCTCCAGCTAAAAAGTTAATGCGGTCGAGTAGTACAGAATTGAAAGCACTACCAATAGAACTATTATTATTAGTAGTAGTGCCAAATTATTAAACAATTTCATAATATTACAACTTATAATTGTCAATACCGAATGAGGGTCGAGGGTTCGAGTCCCGGTGGGGTCAGGATTTTTAAACTGACCCAAACCTTCTGGCGGCACTATGGCCCTGGGGTCGACTCAGCCTCATAGTCTAGGTATTTTTAAATGCTACATCCTTACCTTACAATGGCATGACATGTCTGGAGAGGGATTTTAATTTGTGAATCACACACATACTTTCTTGACCAAAAAAGGACATGCCTCTAACTGAAATGAGTACCAGACGTTCTCTGAGACAACACAACATTAAGAATAACACACCATTCAAAGACATATAGCAAATATGCTGAAAACGATAATTATTAATAAGATGGCCAGGTTATGTTCCGGGACTGTTTGGGCCTTAAAGTGCTCAAACGTTTGTCTTGCTGGTGAGGAAAAAACCAAAAAAAAAAAATCATCCAGGAAACGTGTCCCGACCGGGGTTAGGACCCGCGCCGGTTCCATTCGAGGGAGCTACACCACCCAGAGACTATAGCGGTGGATGCTTATCATAATAAAATAATAATAATAATAAATATAATAATAATAATAATAATAATAATATAATAATAATAATAATAATAATAATAATAATAATAATAATAATAATAATAATAATAATAATATAATAATAATAATAATAATAAATAATAATAATAATAATAATTATTATTATTATTATTATTATTATTATTATTATTATTATTATTATTATATAATGATTTACTATGATATTTCTTGTAAAATGTTTATAATAATAATAATAATAATAATAATACTATTTTTATTATTTAGCATGTTTGACATCATCATCCTGCGTCACATCTCTCTGTCATTCCAATCTTCATCGTCCAATCTTTTTTTTTTCCCTCGTGCTGTTTAAAACACTATCAATCCACGTTATTTTCGGTTGTGTCCTTCCTGTTCTACCAAGTGGCCCTCATTATAGTATTCTTCTTGGGAATCTGTCTTCTCTCTTTCTTTTTACATTTTTATAATTTTAACTGTTTCTTATTTTTATGAAATCCACAATGTATTTATTATATTCATAATATTATATAATAATAATAATAATAATAATAATAATAAATAATAATAATAATAATAATGTCCGCCGCTGTAGTCTCGAGGTAGCGTGCTGCCTTGTCATGCAGCGGGCCCGGGTTCGATCCCGGGTCGGGGCAGTTTTTCTGGGTGAGGTTTTTATCGGGGTTTTTCCTCACCTGTAAGACAAATGTCAGGAAATCTTTAAGGCCCAAACGGTCCCCGAAATCATATGGTCATCATCATCATCCTTATCATTATCATCATCCTTCACCAGTGTGGAAAGCAATGGGAAGCTACCACACCTACAATTCCCTAGTAAAGCTGCAAGCATAGTATGAAAATGTTATGATTGCCGTGAAGGACCTGCCTTCGGGCAGAATTGCGATGGATGGATTAATAATAATAATAATAATAACAATTATTATTATTATTATTATTAATATTGACTGCGCTTGTGTTACACGATCCGGGCCAGTCTTATCAAGTTCTGAAGTTGAAAAAGTTTTTATAAACACCTTTGTGTAAAGAAAGTCTGTAATAATTGAAACATCTCGAGGTACCTGAAATATTTATTTCTGACCACTGTTTCCAAATCTCAAAATTCCCAATTTGCAGACCAATATTTATTAGGTAACCATCCTAAAGGTTAAAGATACGCTTTATAAAATACAACTATCCCTACAGTACAAAATATGAAGGTATTATTTGACGCCTTCTAAAAGGTCGAAAAGAGAGCATATTCCATTTGATTGCACGTTTTCACCATTAAAATAAAGGCTGGAAAAGTAAAGCGAATTCATATATGTATGTCAAAGTAATTGTTTTTTAATTGAAGCAGAAAGTGTGACGTGATGTACGTGACACAGACTACACGAGTTTCAATTCAAAAACAAATGTTGAGTTGTCTTACTTTGAATTTAATAAATTGATCCACGATGTGAGTCCACTAATGAACAAATAATTCCATTATTCAAGTTACCATTTGATGTTCTTACCTATATATTAAATGCTATTTTCCCCTAACTCACTGGCTGTATCGAACCCATAGTTCATGCCCGCGCGGGCATAAACTCTCCATACATCTCTATCCTGTGCTAAAGTCTTCCATTCATCCCCTGAATAATTCCCTCAAATCACGGTTAATATTATTCTCCCACCATTCTTGGTCTACCAACTAGGCGTTTTTCCTCTGGTTTTCTTACAAGAATGTACCATGCATCTCTTTCTTTCCCATATGTGCCACATGTCCTGCCTAACGCAGTTTACTACACTTAACTGTTCTTACTATATCTGGCCTCCTATAAAGACCACGTAGCTCACTGTTAAGTAGTTTTCTCCATTCGCCTATCTATTCAATTCTCATTGGTCCAAAAATGTTCCTAAGAATTTTATTCTTCAATACTCATAATTTTCGTTTCTCCCTTAAAGTAAGAGTTTTTTTTTTTTTGCGCGGTGGTGCGTTTTTTCATACTTGCAGCAGTGGCGTCCACAATAGAAAGTTCAACTTCCTAAAATTTCGGGGTTCCCAACCTAAATAACTATAATGTAAAATTACACATTACAGACCTCATTCGGGAAGTAAAACATCTGCCCTTTATGTATATTATGTACAATGTATATACAAAAATATATCCAAAAGGTAGTGTTAATATACATTATACGAAACAAATCATCACTGCATTTTAAATGAACTAATCTTTATTTGAACCAATATAAAATAATAAATTCTTACTTTTCGCCATTTTATAACTGATTGGAGTCACGGCCTGCTGTAGTCTCAAATAATAAACATTGCCCACACTGTTAACGTCAGTCAGTTGTTTATAATGAACGAAGATATTTCCAACAAAGATGTTATTATTTTACTATTATTTATTATTTTGAAAACATCGCGCAAAAAGTTATGTACAACGCACGTTTGTGAAGTGTTTTACAGAATCTCGGAAATTAAAAACCTCGCGATCCTAGCTTCTGTAAAAACCACTTCCCAGCCTCGTATCATAATATACTACGTTCCACATCCATATAATATAACTGGTAGAATAATAGTTCTATATATTTTCAGTTTAACGATTTTCGAAAGGAGTTCCTGTAATGCATAATAGCAGGCATTTTCAGGAGGACGTTGCCCTTCTTAAGGCGAATGCTTCTCCTTGAAGTACTGACCTTGTTCTAACGAATATTACAATTATGTGTAAATCTGAGCTGCCTACACGACACAACTGTAAAAGAGTACAATTGTACCACATTGCGCTGCTCTTGCGAGTGATCAGATGCACGTGTAGGTGAGTTGTGTTAGAAACGCTGCAATCCCATAACAATTATGAAACTATGGAAGGCAACAATGGATGAAATTAGTCTGTAAAATCTTACACACAATAAATATACGCTATTTAAGATGGCGCTGGGGGCCAGAATAAAAATAATAAATTTATTTTTCGGTTTTAAAATAAAATATTATATGTATATAATATATAATTTAGAAAATTTTTGGACCAAAGAGAGATGAACAGACAGGTGAATGGAGAAGACTACATAACAGTGAACTACATGGTCTTTATAGAAGCCAGATATATTGAGAACAGTTAAGTCTCATAGACTGCGATGGGCAGGGCATGTGGCACGAATGGGAATGAAAGATGTGCATGGAAACTTCTTGTAGGAAAACCAGAGGGAAAACGCCCAGTTGGTAGACCAAGAATGAGTTGGGAGAATAACAGTAATTATGATTTTAAGGAAGCTGATTATACAGGGAATGATTGGAAAACATTAGCTCAGGATACGGATGTATGGAGAGCTTATGTCCGCGTGGCCATGAACCTACGTGTTCGATAGAGTCAGTGAGTTAGTTAGTTATATCATATTAACAGTAAATCATATATACGGTACTTCATATTTCGCCAGAACTGCAATAGTATATTACGATGCGAGGTTGGGAAGAGGCTTTTACAGAATCGAGGAAAACGTTTAAAAACAGAACGATAGCGATGTTTTTAATTCCTGAGATTCTGTAAAACACTTTACAAACGTGTGTTGTACATTATTTTTTGCGCGATGGTGTTTTCAAAATAATAAATAATAAAATAATAACATCTTTGTTGGAAATATTTGCGTTCATTATAAACAACTGCCTAACGTTAACAGGGTGGGCAATGTTTATTAGTTGAAACTACAACAGGCCGTGACACGAATTATTTATAAAATGGCGGCAAGTACGTATTTATTGTTTTATATTGTTTCAAATAAAGTTCAGTTCATTTAAAATGCAGTGATTTGTTTCGTATAATGTATAATAACACTACCTTTTGGATATTTTCTGTATATACTATACATTATATGTGGTATATATAGAGGGCAGTGGTTTTACTTCCCACACGCGTGTTTGTAATATATAATATTACAGTATAGTTATTTAGGTTGGCAACCCCGAAATGTAGGAAGTTGAACTTTCAATCATGGTCGCCATTGCTGTAAGTACGACAAAACGCACTATCACACAAAAAAAAGTCCATTTATAGTTTAACGCTGTAGAAGCATTATTCAAACAAAAATGTTAATAAATCATTTAACTTGACTATTTAACTCATGCCCCAAATGGGAGTCAATGACCAATCACATTTCAATGATTTATTTACAACCAATCACAGTCGTGTTTCGTCTAGAATTTACCTACTAAAGTTTATCATAATAAAGAAAGCACCTCCTTTTTAACATTTTGAATATGTCATAGCATTATTTTGCAGTGACCTACCCCCTAAGAAATACGGCTACCAGATTGTATATATAGTGCATGAATGTCAACAGAAAGAGATAATATAAAAACATTTGTGACAATTGATTATACCACAAATAAAGAAATCACTGTTTGCACTTTTTTAACAAATAATGTATTTTTTCCCAGGTAATAACGTTGCAGAAAAATATAATTGTCATATTTACATCATAGGACATCAGAACTGAATTAATACCTAGTTTGATTTGTTTCATTTTTTTCTCCAGTAGAGTGCATTCTTACAACATTGCGATCCTTTGGCAATAAACAATATGATCTGGTTGCAGTGACGAACAAAAGAAGCAAATGAAGCGTACCAATCGTTTCTCATTTGTTTTCAAACATCGCCGTTTACATTAAATATATAAATATTTTAAAATAACTATAGTTAAATAATGATTTGTGAGTAATAAACATCTTAATTTTGTTCGTTAAATAGTCCTAACAAATGCCACTCCTGATTTCCAAATTCTCTAGATAAATTCACTCCTCAGTTCGTGAGTCGTGAATTTATCGATAATTTGGAAATCACTCATAGCATTACTTATGATAACTTCACTCAGCTGTTACCTATAAACAACAATTTATTTCTTTGGAACATATTAATATTCCCATAAAGTCTGTGTTAATATGCTCTCTCCTCAACGCCAACCTCACACCGTGGTCAATGGCCATAAATAATTCACAAAATACCTAATTTACAACATCTACGATATACTTCATTCACCTGTGAGACCGTTACTCAGTGCGTCTGTCCTACGGTAATGGATAAAATGTGGCAAACATGAAAACGCTGTGATAAAGCCTTAGGGATCACTAGATTAGAATTCGTCATCGAACAACAAACATACCGACCTTATGTTTTTAGTACGTTGTTACTAATGTCAGGCTTCATGGCAGACTGAATCCAGTTGTTTTCAGTTAATGGAAGTGTTGGAACATCACGTGTGATATAGTCGTGGAATATATGTTGATTTACAGTAATTAATTGTGCTCTGCCTCAATTAAATGTTTTAATTTCTCAGTACATATGTTTGTTCCTTTTATATAATACTCTGTAGCTATATGAAGCAGAAATCTTCCCCTGTCATTTTTTAGCATAATTTTAAGTCGCCGCTTTAAATAGGTTAGTATATGCCTGTAGATAAACAAATACAGATGTCTGAAGAAGGTACAGTGTAACGAAACAGTTGTCACTGAATATATCTTAATAAATATGAATGTAAAATAAAACTAAATTTTATTTTTAATTAATTAACAGATATAAGATTGTATAAAACAACAATAAAACAAGTATTTATAATATTGTTTCGAAAGATTTGAACAAAAAGAAAAATATATTTGTTAAATGCTTCTGAAAGGAATTTTCTGGGCTCAGTTAATAATTAAGGATTATTGCTCTACTTAAAACCCCGTAAATTGGACAGCATTATGCATCAACCGGCTATGCGCCATTATGAAAGTTTAGAGAAAAATACGTTTAAAGTTTAAGTCAATCTTCACTATTTATTGCAGCGCCAAAATAAGAATACTGGATATTACAAGTTGTTTTCCTTGTTTGACAGTTATGTATCAACAATCTAAGAGCGGGAACATTTGGGGCTTAGCTGTATGAAGCACAATTTACATTATGCATTTATGAAGATCTGGTTTGTTGCAAAACATAGAAACTCTGATAGGATTGATGGCGTTTATCATTTTTCTTTAATAATAAGGCCTATATTTAAAGATTTGGCGCTAAAAGTGTGCGTACACTTACTTGAACAGCCAGTCCAACAGATGGCACCAAAATTAAAAAAAAAATGGTATTTAACCGGTTGGTGGATAACTCGTCCAATTGTAAGTTATATTGCAGCATGTTTCTTCATTTATGATTTTGCCTGTGTGATCAATATCTTGAAACATCATTTGTAAATTACAAAAGTAAAATACTTTGTTATTGTTAAAAACAAGTAGTCTGAAATTTAATTTTAATATCTACAAAAGCGAATAATTTATTTTGAAAACATCGAGAAATAAGATTTCTCTTAATCTTCAACCTTAATTGAAAAATTTTTATATCTGGTTTCTCCTGAATCACACTGCATGTATGTCAATAAATATTTTAATCTCATCGCAAACTAAAACAACCAACCCCTAGAGCTTATCATGTCAGGTAGAGACGTCATATGAAAATCCACAATCAACGTCTAGCTCTTTGAAGGAAATTAATGTTGTTTCAGAGCTTGTTTTCAGTTTTAAAAAGATAAACAGAGATTAAAATAATTGGAAGAACTGTTTAAACAACGTCATAATATTCATTTCATAAATCCACAAAAATAATAAAGAATATCTTGACAAGAAGAGTACACTTAGCGTCAACAATTCAATGTTAAGGTTTTGTTTAGAATAACTGAATTGATAACGGATAACAATTTTCAATTCAAGTACTGTATAGTAGTTCATATTTATATGAAATTAATATTTGAAAATCAATAACGAATTAACCGTTCTCAAGTTGTAAACACTCAACTCAAAACCGATATTCTAGAGAGGTAAATTGTGTCAAATAAAGCTATAATTTTATTCAAAACTAACTAATACCCGCCTAAATAAATGAAAGTTATTGTGATTTTATGTTTAGTTGAATAAGTGGAAGGAAAAACAATAATAAATTTATGTTATTTAGATACCCCGTGCTGATTACTCCGCGTTGCCCGGTAATCTACTTATCCCGATTTTCTTGACATAAATCAGCTGAAATACGAAAATTGACGTGTTTTATCTTTGGTTAAATAAGTAGAAGGTAAAATTTATATCGTAATTATTTTTAGAAACCCCGTGCTGTTTACTCGGCGTTGTCCGGGAATCTACTCATCCCGATCTTCTTGGCATAAATGATCTAAAATACGAAAATTAATGTACTTCTTATGATTAGTTGAATAAGTGAAATGAAAAATTATTATAAATGTATTTCGTAATTATTTTAAGATTCCCCATACTGATTACCCGGAAATCTACTTATCTCCATCTACTTGGCTTAAATGAGCTAAAAGACAAAATTCATTATTGTGAGTTATCCGTAAAAGAATACCCGTCATGTGCTGCTATGCTTGCACAGGAATCTACGTACTTTCTCGATCTTCTTGGCATCAACGTAAAACAAAAATGATGATTGTGAGTTATCCGTAAAAGATAAACATACGCTGTCGCGGACTTTGTTGTAAGCGTTTTGAGATATTCAATTCTGTGTACATTAATTTTGTGTATTTGTTATGGTTTAGGCAGCATACGCCATTTGAGCGTCCAAAGAGCTACTTTTTTCACGTGTTCCACTACAAAGGGCGATTTTTAAGGGTGTAGGAGTTGAATATCAGAACTCTCTTATAGCCTACGTTCATCCCGAGAATCTCCTGAACATTTTGCAAAAAGCTCCATCACAATCGGATCAACGATATGGCCGCGCATAAAGTACGAACAAACAAACAAACGTACAAACAAACAAACATTTTTATATATTAGATAAACTTTGCATCCTACTGTAATTATAATACAACGTAATTCTCTCTCTCAGTGTCATTATAGGACGACCAACTTACCATGTACCAATTTTATATCTAATATCTTATTACACAACCTCGACTGTGCTTTATTATGCATTTTAAAAGTGTTGAATGTTACAAGGCTCTGTTGTCGCAGGATGGATATCATGTGATACTATTTTATTTATAAATCCGTATCCAGAAAAGAGTTATTTACATGCTACAAATCACAACAGATATAACAGAAGAAAAACAGAAATAAGTAAAAGTGTAAAGAATTAATTTTCTAGAAAAATTCATACTGGCGGCTCTCAAAATGGCAGCCGCCATGTTCGATATGTTTTCTCCACCGCCTGGTTATGCGAGCGATGAAACGTTTCTCTGGCATATTTCGGATGATTCCAGTTTCTGCTTGAAAACATATCATAATATCTCCTATTTTCACCAAACTTTTCATGAGTCTCCTGTAGAAAGAGACAATTAGCACTTAACATTAAATAACTCTACATGTCTACTGTTAATCAAGGAATCTATCGGTTGCTTGCCTAAAGTTACCCCCATCACATAGCAGAGGCCATAGTGCGTGAAGAAATTGATGTTGGACATGATTTTATGAATTAAATTTGGTCTCATGGCATACCTACCACAGATACTTGCAATGAATTTATCAATACTGTGCATTTTACATTCAATAAGAGCTCTATTCTACTGATACTCTGCAAATATTAGGCATCTGTGCTCCTATAGTCCTACCGGTCGGAAACACCACATTGTATCTTCGGGGTTGACATTTCAACGCTTAAAGGCGCTAATTCGCAGCTTTACGTGCAACTATGAGATCTAATTCTGTACTCTGTTATGTTTACTTGACCTTTGGTAATTATGAGATTGTTTATTATTTAAAGACGGCGGGAACAGAACTCGCTCACATAAGCCTCATAGCTCATAAAAAACCAAAAAACTTGAACTATAAAATTCAAATTCACCTGGATTCCAACCCAGGCAAACAGTGTGAGAGAAAGTATTTTAGTTTTGTCAGATAATGTATTTTATATTTGATTAAATGTCATTAATACCCTGCCTACATGGTTATTATTATCATTATTATTATTATTATTATTATTATTAATAATAATAATATTATTATTGTTATTAATATTATTGACGTAAAATTATAAATATTCGAAACAAATAGTGTCTCAAAATTCCAAAGTTATGGGCACTATAGATGAGACATTTAGAATTTTAAAATGATAGACTAGGCAGCACTGTATGCCTAATTTTATGTTGTAAAGATAAAAGGTAGTCTACATAAAAATAAAAAAATCAAGGATATTAACAACTGACTTCATTCATCCAGAAAAGACAAGAAATAGGGATGACTCCTTCACTACACTAACTACATACCAGAACTTTCACGGAAGACAGCAGTTTACAATTTAGATTAACTGCAGATCACGATTGCTTAGCTAAACACTACTATAGCTTCGAAAATGAATGGTCTGTCGATACTATCAAAGGCTTTTCTAAAATAAACAAAGGCGTACTGTATCGGGATATGTTTTTTTTTTGTCTTAAACTACGTTCCTTTACGAAAGCCACATCGCTGGTCTTCTAAATTTGTTCACTATATGGTTCTATATTTTGGGCTAGAATATTGTAAACATCTAGTGTGTCACATTTAACAAGATATACCCCTGTAATTATCACATTCCGATTTATTTTTATTTTTGTTGACAGGGCAGATGACAGCAATATTCCAGTCGCGTGGCTTGGTTTCAGGTTTCCAAATGTCTTTAATTACTTCATAAATAATCGGCCGCGGTGAACTAATGGTAATTCTCCTTGCCTCTGGTCCCGAGGGTCGCAGGTTCAAACCCGGCGAGGGTCGATGGATTTTTTAGGATGGAAAAATCCAAGGAGCAAGTCCTCCGGGCGGGATATTTAAGCTGTGGGTCCTGAGTCTGAAGATTTTTAGGCTCGTAATAGATCCTTAAGCCTGAATAAAAAGGCCTCTAAGCAAAATTTGCCGAATTTTCCCATCCTAGTACTACCTTGGTTTCCTAGATGTCCGTATGAGGTGGAACGCTGACCACGGGCCACTCCAATGAAATCTATACGAAATCAAGTGTAACTAAATTAGTATGGTTAAATTTCTTCCCTGTAGGGGGAGAGCGCATAAATCTAGTTGAGGGAAACAAGGGCTTACAAGATACAAGAAGAAGTTCATAAATATGATCCCATCCAACTTTACCACCTCTTTGTATTAGTTCTATATTTAATACCACCCGATTCAGGTACCCGGAACATGTTTAAACTTTCAATCACTTCTTACACCTATTTAATTGCATGTAGTGAATTATCGAATTTGGGTCAAAAAAAGCATATTCTTTTTCTCTGCTACTATTATTGTCTAAAATATTTTTAAAATGATCAACCATAAGTTCTTTATCTGTTCCTCAACTGCAATTATATTGCTCATTTCATTTTTGCATATTTTTTTCCTTGGGATAAAATTTGCCCTGATTGGTCGTATGCTTTCAAAAAAACTTTCTGCTTTCATTTATACCAGAATTCTCTTTTAAATCATACAATATTTACTCTCCAGAAGATCTTTTCCTTGCTCTACATGTGTTTGACTTGTTTCCTGGCTTTTTTTCTTTACATTATGTTAATCCTTAGCCTGTATTTTTTCCTAAAGCTTCTTTACGTTTATTATCAAACCATTGATTTCTTGGTTTAATCTCAAAATTGTCTGTTTTATCATCAGCGCTTTTACGTATACAATCCTTTATCATTTTCCATTAACTAACTAACTCACTGGCACTATCGAACCCGTGGGTTCATGGCCGCGCGGACATAAGCTCTCCATACATCCCTATCCGGAGCCAATGTTTCCAACCATCCCTGTATAATCTACTTCCCTCAAATCATAGTTAATGTTATTCTCTCACCTCATTATTAGTCTACTAACTGGGTGTTTTCCCTCTGGTTTTGCTACAAGAAGCTTCCATGCACGTCTTTCATTCCACACATGTCCTGCCCATCGCAGTTTACGAGACTTAAATGTTCTCATTATATCATTGGCCTGTCTGTTCATCTCTCTTTAGTCCAAAAATTTTCCTAAGAACTTTATTCTCAAATACTAGTAATCTCCTTTCCTCCCTTAAAGTAAGAGTCCATGTTTCGCATACATATAGTATAACTGGTAGAATAATAGTTTTATATATTTTCAGTTTAACGTTTTTTGAAAGGAGTTTGGAAGTCAAGAGTATCTGTAATGCATAATAGCACGTATTTCCAGAATAGTTATGGTCAGATTTGTTGTTTGCCCATCGCGTAAATGGGCAGTCAATGATATCAGAAGAATATCTGGCACTAATCATGATATTATCAATGTTGTTATGCGTTAATCCCTCTAGAAAATTACAGGATACTAGATGAATAAGTTTGCGCGGAAAAGTAGTAGGTACACTATTGATTGAAGAATTATTCGTTATCGCAACATCACAAAATCTACTTTCATTGCCATTAGAAGCAACTTGTAAACTATGTTTTTTTGCGCGATAGTGCGTTTTGTCGTACTTACAGCAATGGCGACCATGATTGAAAGTTCAACTTCCTGCATTTCGGGGTTGCCAACCTAAATGACTATACTGTAATAAAAATAACTATACTGTAATATTACATATTACAAACACGCGTGTGGGAAGTAAAACCACTGTCCTCTATATATACTACATATAATGTACATACAAAAAAATATCAAAACGGCAGTGTTAATACACATTATACGAAACAAATCACTGCACTTTAAATTAATAGAACTTTATTTGAAATAATATAAAACAATAAACATGTACTTGCCGCCATTTTGTCACTAAATGATCTCAAAGCCTCTTGTTGTATCAACTAATAAACATTGTTTATAATTAACACAAATATTTTCAACAAAGATGTTATTATTTTACTATTATTTATTATTTTAAAAACACCATCGCGCAAAATATAACACTGGGGAACAAAAAAATATTTTTTCTTGGTGCCTGAAATTTTTCACCTGATTCTGGGTATTTCGGCACTGCTGATTCCAAAAATGTCATCCATTTTGTTGCAGCAGCTCTAGTTTGCAAGATATTGATGATACTGCTCTTATGTACCACCATTGTAAATCGATTGTTTGCATAATACTAATTGATTTAATCCAAGTTATATTCATGTTGTTGTTGCCGTTTGCATATGTAATTTTACTAATTTGACAATTGTTTATCCTTTTTCTAGACTGACATGGCTTCAACACGAAGAAAATGTGTGAATAATCCTGATGTGTTTTGTTTCATCTGTGGGGAGTACACATTCACTCAACAAAGAAAACCTATAACTGACTTTGTAAGAAGAGCTTATTTGGCCTATTTCAAAGTTACAACTGGGAGATCAAGATAAGCCTTGGGCACCTCACATTGTATGTAAAACGTGCACAGAGCATCTACGACAATGGACAAATGGGAAACGGAAATGCTTGAAATTTGGGGAACCAATGATCTGGCGAGAACAAATTAACCATAGTGATGACTGCTATTTTTGTTCAGTCAATGTAAAGGGCATCAATAGCAAAAACCGGAATAGATGGGTATATCCCAATCTACGCTCCGCAAGACGCCCTGTTCCACATTCAGAGGAGATACCTGTTCCAATTTTTACCAGTCTTCCAGAGTCACCAGAAGAAGAGGATGATTCAACTGAAAGCTATTCTGAGGGAAATGACAGCGATTTCCCAGGACCTTCATCAGTTTCATCCGGTTTTAGTCAAGCGGAACTGAACGACCTCATAAGGGATCTAAGTCTTCCAAAGAAGTCATCTGAGTTGTTAGCTTCCAGGCTGGCAGAGAAACAAACATGTCTGTTACCGGGAACAAAGGTCACAGTCTATCGCAAAAGAGAAACAGACTTCCTGCCATTCTTCACAGTAGAAAATCAATTTGTTTTTTGTATGAATGTTGAAGGACTGTTAATGAAGCTGGGTGTAAGAAAATACACACCAAGTGAATGGCGGTTATTTATAGATAGCTCCAAACGCAGCCTAAAATGTGTTCTTTTGCATAATGGGAACATATACAGGTCAATCCCAATTGGTCACTCAGTTTCTATGCGTGAAAATCAACATACAATAGCTACAGTGCTAGAGAAGATCTCTTACCGTGATCACCAATGGGTAATGTGTGTCGATCTCAAGATGGTGAATTTTCTTCTAGGACAACAAGGTGGGTACACCAAATACCCATGCTTTATATGTTTATGGGACTCTAGAGCCAAAGATCAACATTGGGTGAGAAGGCATTGGCCTCTTAGAGAAAGCATGACCGTTGGAGAAAAAAAACATCGTTGCAGAACCTTTGGTTGACAGAAACAACATCATCTTGCCACCACTGCATATTAAACTTGGTTTAATGAAACAGTTCATCAAGGCGTTGAATAGAGATGGAACATGTTTTGGCTACATATGTACAAAATTTCCTGCACTGAGTAAGGAAAAAATAAAAGCAGGTATATTGGATGGACCACAAATCCGCCAACTTATTAATGACCATCAATTTCAAGACTCAATGAATGATACTGAAGCAGCCGCATGGTCTTCGTTCTGTATGGTAGTGAAGAATTTCCTTGGAAACTATAAGTCTCCTAATAGTGATGAACTAGTGGAGAATATGCTCACTGCTTTTTGTGCACTAGGTTGTAACATGAGCATCAAATTACACTACCTACACAGTCATTTGGATCGATTTCCAGACAATCTTGGAGATGTAAGTGAGGAACAGGGTGAGCGTTTTCACCAGGAATTAAGTACAATGGAAGAAAGGTATCGTGGACGGTGGGATATACATATGATGGCGGACTACTGTTGGAGCATCCACCGAGAATGTCCAAGATCATTGCATCGGAGGAAATCACAGAAACGGGGATTCTGCGACCTGATGGAGGAAAATTAATGATTCTAACGAGACTAATGTGTAAATAAATTATGGTAGTTATATAGATACAGTTGTTTCATGAAAAAGAAAGTATTTGTTCTTTTGTATTTAATTGTATGCGAGTAATATAGTTGTATATGTGGACCAGTATTTTTGAACTGGTATATAATTTGAATAAACTCTATCTCAAAAACTAGAGCTGATAGGACGAAACTGAAATCATCTTTGGAATCAGTGACCCAAATATACCCATAAATAGGTGAAAACATTAAGGCACCAAAATCACTGTTCCCCAGTGTAATATACAACGCAAGTTTGTGAAGTGTTTTATAGAATCTCGGAAATTAAAAACCTAGCTATCGCTCGGTTTTTAAACATTTCCTCGCTTCTGTAAAAACCACTTCCCAAAATCGCATGGTAATATACTATTAATAATATTTTATGTGACCAGTGATGGTTCATTTTTCCCATAACTATCACAGTATCATTACTTGGGATCTTTTCGTGTACTCTACACAGGTAATCATAACAATTATTTTTCTCTTGTGGTACAGGTCGCTCGGGAGCGATGGACGTCGGGTTGGTACCGATCTACTCGGGTGGGTGACGGTGAGCAATGAGGTTCAGGGGACAATCACGATCACTATGATAATGAAGATAGACGAAGAATTATTATTTTCTATTATTTATTACTTTATTCAAATGCAAGGAAATCTTGATACACTTTTCATTATTTTCTTGTTTTATGAATTAATATTTGTCAGCTATCGCCCTTAAGATTCTCAAGACACTTTTAAGTTATTCGCACTCCATTTACCGGAATATGACTTTCTATTAGGACTCTTTATTTCTTGCGATCCCTATATTTGACTTATATAGCACACGTTGATTCGATCGGAGATCTATCCTCCTAACTATAAAATTACGTAGTGACCTCTAATATTCTCACTAAGTTACGGCCGTTGTAAAATCTTAGAATAATATTAATTTCACGCCCGCTCTTGAGGACGAGCGAATAACTTATCCTGTCCAATGCAGGAGCGAGATAGTGTCTGTCTACTTCGCTCTAGACTCCTTTCGAAGCCTAACCTTTTGAGAATCTTTAGGGTGGTAACATTATTACAATCGCATGTTCAATTGGTTAATATATTATAATAATATAAAATATACATTCTTATTGGCTAAAAACATTTACGCCTACAAATTTCACACACCTTGGGACCATGTTTCTCCCCGAGTTCATTGATCTTGTTTACAAGCGACTTTTCTGGACATCTCAACACCTGTATAGGCGGCAGGGTTGTAAGATGTTTATTTGTAAAGAAGGTTTTATTATCCAACGTACCTTCCACCCTTTCTAACTACTGAGTTTATGGCTTCTACGTGACTATCCAATAGACTGTTGTAGGATTTGCAGCTAATTGCTTATATCCTTTGGTGGTCCACGAGTTTAAGATTCCCATATGTAGGTCTACTTCCAAATATTCATTACCAGATAAGTAATTACTAGAAGTCTCCTTTATGTTAAATATAAATATTCTTTTAATTTAATTTTAATAATAACATAATATAATGGGGCATTAGTTTCCGTCGCACTTGTTCATATTCATCCTCAATCCGTTATCATGAATGTTGATCATTTTATAACATGGAAAATGGAGGGTATTCTGAATTAATTTTAACTGCTGCATTTAAATTTAATTTCAATAAGAGAGTATAACATTGTGGGTCACTCATATTAAAATATTTGATAATTCCAGAAGAGACTCAGTTAACGCACAACACTGAGACAACAATGACGACAATTTTCACTGCCAGCTGTGGTCTTCAGCTGTAATATCTCACAATGCCAACTTTCAAAATTAACTACCAGTAATTAAAATGTATTCATATGTACCTGATCATTTTAAAAGTACGATGAAATATTTGGATTAAGTTGGAGATATGAATATTGATACAGTGTGTCAACACTCATCAGTAGAGATAGTAAGAGAGTTTGGTTAAGTGTGTAAACTTTAGTTTATGAATGGTAAGAATCGCAATGTTCTATACCAAATAATGGAACGCAATTTTGACAGGCCTACATTGTCAGAAATAAAGACAAGCATTATGCAAACAATCTGGTAACCGAAGATTAAAACTTTTTACTATAAATTGAAAACATATAATGTTATTATTCTCTTCTGTGAAGTGATTTGTGTGCAGTGTAGCATCGTATGGTGCAGGGACTTTGACATTACGACGGAATGAGGAAAAGCGACTGGAAGCTTTTGAGATGTGGATATTGAAAAGAACGTAACGTATAAAATGGACAAAGTAAAAAAATAAAGATGTGCTAGACAGAGTGAGTGAAAGAAGAACAATGCTGGAACCCATAAAGAAGAGGAAAATAATTGGATTGGCCACTGGCTAAGAAGAAACTGCCTACTGATGGATGCTCTAGAAGGAATGGTCAACGGAAAGAAATTTAGAGGCAGAAAAATACATCAAATGATAGACAATATTAAAATAAATGGTTTGTATTCGGATACAAAAAGGAAAGCTGAGTTAAGGAAAGAGTGGAGTTTGTAGAGAAAGATCTGCTCTTGGGCAGAACACGTACGTATGTACGTGTGTACATGTGTACGTATGTGTGAGTTTAACCTCTCACCTGATAAGAAAATATTTTTATATCACACACTACCCCGATCTTATAGTAGCACCACCTTTCGGGAGAGACATTGTAAACTGTGGATTTACACACATACTTGTTTGACAACACGAGGACATGGAGGACCTCCCCGAATGAGGTTCATCTTAATGTCAGGACCTCCTCCGAGACATCACAACATTAAGAAGAAACACGCCAATCACAACACATTCATGCTAAACATGGCGAATAAGGTAATAATAATTATGATGGCCAGATTATGTTCGGTGACCATTTGGACCTTAACATTTCCTGAAATTTGTTTTACAGGTGAAAAAAATCCCGAAGAAAAATATCACCCAGGTAACTTGTCCCGTCGAATTCGGTCCTGCTGCATACGGGGCAGGGACGGTACCTCGAGACGACAGCGGTTGTTGAAAAACGCATATACTTACTTACTCACTGGCACTATCGAACCCGTATGTTCATGGCCACGCGGACATAAGCTCTCCATACATCCCTATCCTGAGCTAATGCTTTCCAATCATTCCCTGTATAATCTACTTCCCTCAAATCATAGTTAATCATTCTTGGTCTACCAACTGGGCGTTTTCCCTCTGGCTTTCCTACAATAAGCTTCCATGCAAGTCGTTCATTCCCCATACGTGCAACGTGTCCTGCCCATCGCAGTCTACGAGACTTAACTGTTCTTATTATATCTGGCTTCCTATAAAGACCATGTAGTTCATTGTTATGCAGTCTTCTCCATTCACCTGTCTTTTCATCTCTCTTTGGTCCAAACATTTTCCTAAGTACATTATTCTCAAATACTCATAATCTCATTTCCTCCCTTAAAGTAAGAGTCAATGTTTCGCATCTATATAATATAACTGGTAGAATAATAGTTTTATATATTTTCAGTTTAACGTTTTTTGAGAGGAGTTGGGACATCAAGAGTCTCTGCAATGCATGATAGCAGACATTTCCAGAATTGAGCCTCATTCCTATTTGCGATTATTGTTCCTAGGTATTTGAATTCAGCCACTTCCTCAAAATTTCCCTCATTTTTCATTAGCTGTCCATTTCCATTATATAATGAATTTCTGCGTGTGACCATATATTTAGGTTTATTGATATTTACTTCCAGTCCTAATTTCTTAGTGTGAAAATCGCATGTTTATAAAATAATTGTAAAACAAATCGGAAGAAAAATTTAAAGCTACATTTTAAGAGGCTCCTCTATAATGGCTAACCTCGAGTACCGTAGTAGGCAACTGTTCACTTTTACACATGCTAAATACTTTACGAGAACTGCTGGCCAAATTAAAATTCACAATCACGGAACAATGGACAGACATAAGCACGCTCTACAAGGCAGCTTTTTACAATTATTTTTAACTTAATTAGGCAGAGCTTTGAAGCTGCACATGCTCAATAGAGAGAAACGAAGTCCAGATACATCGCTACCAAAACCTTAATTACATTATCAGGGCACTCGCATGTAGCAGCTCTGTTCAAAATAAAAGAGAGTCAACTTTTGTTCCGGTTACAACTATTAAACACTGATATGTATTATCAATTTAATTTGTACGGTTCACATGATTATAACGTTAATCTAAATACTAATTTAATACATAATTTTGTCAAATTTAATTAAAATATAAGTAATACACCAATACTGAACAATAGATGTCTAGTTTTAACAATAAAGTATTAGATACGAGGGCGGATCGGAAAGTAACGCACAATAATTTTTTTTAAAGTTTAATAGTAAAAAAGGGAAAAAAATCACAAATGAACTTACATCTTTTACGTACTTTTCGACATAGTCACCAACTTTCTCAACACATTTTTCCCATCGTGTTACCAGTTTCAATATGCCCTGTTCGTAGAAGTCCGTTTGGTTGGAGTGTAGCCATCTGCGCACTGCTGATTTCACTTCCACATCTGTCTCAAAGCGTTTTGCCGGCCAGGAATTTCTTCATGGGACCAAACAGATGAAAGTCCGATGGTGCAAGATCCGGACTGTATGGTGGATGCTGGAGCACCTCCCAACCAAATTCGGCGATTTTCTGACGTTGCTGCTGTCGTTCATGGGGGCGAGCATTGTCATGAAGAAGTTTAACGTTAATGTTGTGACGTTTGTCACGAATGGCACGACGCAACTTCACCAAAGTTTTAATGTAGGCCGCAGCATTCACAGTGGTCCCGTGTTCAGCAAAGTCCACCAATAAAACACCATGCATATCCCAGAACACTGTCACAAGCACTTTCCTGGCAGATTGAGTCACTTTGAATTTTTTTCTTTACTGGGGAACCAGCATGTTTCCACTCCATTGGTGCCTGCTTTGTTTCGGGCGTGTAGTGGTACGCCCACGATTCATCACCTGTGACGATTCCTTCCAGAAAGTCATGTCCTTGTGCGGTGTACCGCGTTAAGTGGTCCAAGCTTGCCATCATTCGCTGGCCCTTGTGGTCGTCTGTCAGGTTCTTAGGCACCCAGCGAGCACTAACTTTACGGAATTTCAAATTTTCATGAACAATATCGTACACCGCACCATAGGAAATGTTGAACTTCTGCGATTGGGCTCGCAGTTGCACACGCCGGTCGTTCAGAATTGCCGCCTCAATGCCTCTGACATTCTGCGGGATTGCTGCTGTTGTCGGCCGGCCGGAGCGTGGCGAATCACTAAGGTTCACGCGTCCCTCTTGGAAGAATGTGCACCACCTGGAGACATTGCTACGGTCCATACAATCATCCCCATACACGCCACGCATGTCCCTGTGAATTTCACTGGGTTTATGCCCTTTGGCCCACAAAAATCGAACAACACTTCTCTGTTCCTCACAGGTGGACGACTGTAGCATGCGCGCCATCTTTGTTGCATAGTTCAAGCTTATCTCGCAAGAGGTGCACCTGAGAAAAAAATACCATCTGTAGTGAAAACTTCAAAATATATCTCTGTGAAATTTCAACATTCAAGCTGCAATACCAAGGCAGAAAAAAATTATTGTGCGTTACTTTCCGATCCGCCCTCGTAAATTTAAAAATTCGTTTTTATTTGAATATTCGACTCATGAAACAAATGGGAGTCAATGTCCAATCACGTTTCAATGAATTTTGTTTTACAACCAATCACAGTCGTGTTTCACCTCGATATTTATCGAATTTTGTTTAGCAAAATAAAGAAAGCTCCTCCTTTTTAATATTCTGAACAGGTCAGAGCAACAGCGTTAAATATATATCCATTCAATGATAAAATCAAAGAATATAGAGAAAAATGATTTAGATATGTAGAAAGAATGAACGTAACAAGATTACAAAAAAGCAGCATTTAACTACAAGCCAAGAGGTTCAAGGAATGTATTAAGGCCAGTGAAAAGATGGACAGAACAACTATGAGGCGGAACAGGCAATTTTGCCTAGCCCGTGAAGTGAAGAAGAAGAAGAAGATCAGATCATTATTTTGCAGTGACGGACTCTCTAACAAATACACTGAATATAGTAAATAATGAACAGATTCCTTTGACCTACACATTTGATAATTGTGTTTTTAAATACTGATTTTACTGAGTTTTTTCCGGAAAAAATAATTAATAACCTATAATGTTGCTTATAATATACAGTTTGATGTGTTTCATTTTTTCTCCACTAAGGTGCATTCTTACAATATTGCGATCCTAATTGGCAATAAATAGTATGATCAGGTTAAGTGATGAACAAATGAAGCATAATCAAACACTTCTCATTTGTTTTCAAACATCGCCGTTTACATTAAATATATAATTATTTTAAAATAACTATATTTAAATAATAATTTTGTAAGTAAACAGCTTAATTTTATTCGTTAAATAGTGCTAACAAATGCCACTCTTGATTTCTAAATCATCTAAAGAAATTTGGAAATCACTCGTGGCATTACTTATAAATTTCAGATTGGGAAACAATTTGGCAAAGCATGGATAAAACAGAGATAACGAAGAAAGTCGTGGAATCAAGACCAAATGTGAAAAAATCGGATGGCACTAGATGGGTAACTGAAGATTATGAGGATGCGAGGTTTTTAAAATTTGTAGAAAGTTGTGAAGGACAGAAATTAGAATATATTCTGAGAGAGGGCTTTGTTCAATTTCCGCAGTGGTATCCCTGATTAATAATATTATTAAATGTATTCTGATAAATAGCATCATTATTTAGGAGACAGCCTATTAGCAAAGACACGCATCACAAAAATGCACAGTTGCGGGTGATTATCAGAATGCCAGTGTTACCGCGAAGACACTATAAGGCAGCAAAAACAACACCCAAACCCAAGGTGGGTATATAAAATCCCCTATCCGTCATTAATCGATATCAGACCTGTGAAGTGGAATGAAAGAACTCCACCTGAAACTTCATGGTGATGAGTTGCTGTTGTTTTCTGTAATAAGATTGACACTTAAATCAATAATGTGACAATTTTTATTCAATGTCATTTCGACATTTCTTGTGTTCTCTCTTGGTATTGGCATATTGTAACCCACTTCTAAGGTTGGGGCATGTGTAAGGCGGAGTTACGATTGTCCTGATGATGATAGTCGTGAGCCAAGGAGAGTCCTTAATTATAAACTTAATCATCATCATCTACATTACAGTATGGGTCATAATGTCCGTTCCAACTCCAATCAAAACTGATTGTTTGATTGGAGATTCAGAGTTAAGTAGTGTCCCCTAAAGAGCTACTAACCTCTTGTAGGGTACGTTCATGACGGGGTTGTCATCCCAAAGCATATGATCATTACTCCCTATGTACTAAGGCGAATATGAATGATGATGATTATGATGGCATATGATGTTCGGGGACTTTTTGGGTCTTACGTTTTCCTGACATTTGTCTCACAAGTTAGGAAAAATACCGAAGAAAACTCACTCAGAAAAGTTGTCCCGACCGGGGATCGAACACGGGTCCGCTGCATGGCAAGCAGCCACTACCTCGAGACCACAGCGGTGGACACAATGTGACAAATTTGTTTCATTATTCGATAATTTATGAAATTCCAAAACAGTTGGAATGATTCGGAATGATGAGTTCCAAACATGAATTTAAATATAAGTTATGTGCATGTTCCAACCAAAGTCACTCACTGTATTAATACTCTGCATGATTCAAACTCGGCGCTATGCGAACGCCTGCTTCAAATTTAGACACTACTTCGGCAGACATCTTTTGATAGAAGTTGATTACTTGTTTTGTGTATAGAAAGGAGTAAGGGATTAGTGTATATTGTAAGTGTTCATGTACAGTTCATTGTATGAGGGATGATGGCGATGATGAGAAATATAAAATTATGAAAAGAAGGCTGTTCCTATTGGTCATCTTTCATTGAAGTTTGATCCGTTGCATAGAATTAATGATAGACATGAACAGAATTGGTAGCCCTGTTATTGAATGAAGCTTTTCATAAACCTGCTATGCAAGTCTCCCAGCTTCTGTGTTGCAATTAAATAATAAGCCAATCAGAGCTCTGCAAACAAAAGCTGTTCAAACAACAATATGACGGCACCTTTTGACTGAAGGTTCATTATCTAATTTCAGGAAAACAATTACGTCCATGGCAATAAAGGTATCCTTTGCTAATGGCTAGATCCAGGCATATGCATGATATTTTTGTAGAAAGATGAAGCGTAGTTTAAATTTGGTAAATATCCTACATCAATTTACTTTATGTTATCTCTCAGATTTACTCTAAATATTTCACACAATGAGACAACAGAAATTTGCCTTATTTACAACTGAAATAGTCATTTACTAGCTATTATTATTTCTCATATTGGATAATAACAGATTCTCGTGTGCATTAAAATTATGACTTGGCTTTGAACATTGAGTTTACAGTACATTATGTATTTTTCGCCGTATTCAAACCTCAATTACGGTATATAGAATTAAGTAAATACAAGAAAAGCATTTTAGAACGGACTATTTAACTCATGCCCCAAATGGGAGTCAATGACCAATCACATTTCAATTATTTTTTATTTACAACCAATAACATCGTGTTTCGCCTAAAATGTACGAACTAAAGTTTATCATAATAAAGAAAGCATCTCCTTTTTATCATTCTGAATATGTCATAGCATTATTTTGCAGTGACTGACTCTCTACGAAATACGGCTACCAGATTGTATATATAGTGCATGAATGTCAACACGTAGCGCATACGAAAGATAATATAAAAACATTTGTAACAACTGATTATACCACAAAAAAGAGAAACCACTGTTTGCACTTTCATAAACGAATTATTTCCAGGAAATGACATTGCAGAAAAATATAATTGACATATTTACATCATAGGATATCAGAAATGAATTAATACCTATAAAGTTGGTTATAAATTTCTCCACTAGGGTGCATTCTTACAACATTACGATCTTTTGGCAATAAATAATATTATGATCTGGTTGCAGTGATCGAACAAAAGAAGCAAATGAAGCGTACCAATCGTTTCTCATTTGTTTTCAAACATGGCCGTTTACATTAAATATATAAATATTTTAAAATAAATATAGTTAAATAATGATTTGTGAGTATACAGCTTAATTTTATTCGTTAAATAGTCCTAACAAATGTCTCTCTTGATTTCCAAATTCTCTAGATAAATTAGAAATCACTCGTGGCATTACTTATGATAAAGTATATGTTTTAATTCTCACTGGATTTGGAATAATTTCCCATATTATTTGTCATGAAAGAGGGAAAAAGGAGGCCTTCGGTAATTTGTATGTCGAAATGGATGTCGATTTTAAACACATAGCGTACGTATGTTTGAGATTATTCTTATTATCATTATTCTTATTATCATTATTCTTATTATTATTATTATTATTATTATTATTATTATTATTATTATCATTATTATTATCATCATTATTATTATCATCATTATTATTATCATCATTATTATTATCATCATCATCATCATTGTTATTATACAATAAGTGAAATTATGAATGTAGAAAAGGATGTTGTACAAGATATTGAAGATATCCAACTAGATTATGATATGGATATATAATGAGAAGAAGGGGGACAGAAACAAACAAAGAGGTATTGAAATGGATACCTCCTGGAAAAGGGATACGTGGTAGACCAAAGCCAACGTGGATAAAGGGAATTCAAGACAACATGAAGAAGAGAAATATGACAGAAGCAGACACACAAGACAGGGATGTGTGGAAGAAAAATGTATACTTTGGTTGAGGAGACCTGTGTATATAACTGAAAAAACACTGAAATAAATAAAAAGAATATTATTAATTCAATTATATAATTCTATTCAACGACGCTTTTAACATCTTGAGTAATTGGCGCCGCAATTAAAGGCTAGGGTTAAAAGGACCTACTTTTCCCTCACAACCAGAAGCGATATAATACGGACAATAATAATGAAAATGTTACAAATCTTTATCGCAATATAAGTAAGCAAATAACCTTATTTGTTTACCCTCTCTGCACTGATTCAACTACAAATATTCCTTTTTCTTTATTTATTCTCTTTGATATGGCTCTATTTGTAATTTAATCTAGTACATTTATTATCTCAGTACATAAGAAATAAAATAAGAAATTCATGATGGATACAAAGATAATGTAAAATTGCAATATTAATTTAACGTCTAAATAAATAATAGCTTAAAAAATAAAACAACACGCTTTATTAGAAAACCGAACTAAAAAATGAAAAATAATTTTAATTTCCAACACGCTTGGGATAATATTAAAAGTGGTCTATTATTTATTTTTTATTTTCTAGTTTGGTTTTCTAATAATTAGTGTTGCTTTAGTTTTTAAACTATTATTTTTTTAAATGTTTAGTTTTATTGATTGTCATAGACCGGAATTCCATGAAAATTTAATTGCTTACGATATGTTTAGTGTCTATGTACGAATATAATTATATTTTTTAAAATTATTATTATTTAACATTATTATAATATTTTTTGATATTTTAACATAGATGAATATTTAAAGTTAATCTTATCCTTCTCTTATTTTTTGGATAATTACAATGTGGTAAGTTTACAAAATTGTCATTAGTATTTTACAGAATAAGATAAAAATGTAAATATATTTTAATTCGATACTATTGTATTATGAGCTAAAAGTAAATCTCTTCTAAAAAAAATCCTCCGGGCCGGATTTGAACCAACGACCTATGGATTACTGAAATTATATACCACTACAGTCCACCGCTCTACCAACTGAGCTACAAGAGGATATAATATTAATTTCTTACAACGATGAACTAAAACGTCGGTAAGTCCGCAACCTATTATACCGGTCTTTATTTTTTTTGATGTCCTGATGATCCTGGCCAGGATCTTAGAAAGAAACTATGAAATTATTATATTGTCATTGGTCCTTTACAAGTATACAAAGTTTCAAGTCAATCCAATGTTTTTAAGTCGGTGAAAATCGTGTTGAAAGATTCCGTTACATAGACAGATACAGGTCAAGCTAATATAAAGCATGTAATAAGCAATTCATGATGAATTCAATGATAAAGTACAATTTAACACTTACAATATTAATTTAGCATATAAAAAAATAATAAACTTAATCCAATTTGTTTGAAGAATTCCTACAATTTTTTTCAAATATTACCCTTCCTCTAAGGGTCAATTTCACCAACAGAGGTAACTGTATTACGCCAGTTTTCCCTGTGTACAATGCATAGCTGAAACTGGCGTAAATACAGTTATCTCTGTTGGCGAAACCGACCCTAAGTAACCGAAAAAAAACAAGAGATCATAAAACCGGTCCTGTAAACAGTACAAGTTCTTTTATGATATTTTGTTTTATTTTTTGTTACTTGTATATAACAAATAAATTGTGTACATGCTTATGTTTCTGAGACTAAGTCGTTTGAACTAGGACTTGTGTTTGTTTTGATTAAAAATGATAATACTAGTATTTGAGTAATAATTTGGCATAATGTGTCCTTTTTTTGATGTTTTATCAATTTTAATAAACACAAAACTAGTTTAATGCATTTTATAAAAATATTTCTTGTTCTAATTTATCACGTTTAAACTCTCAATTACACAAAAAAGTACAGCAGAATAATACAATTAAGGAAAAGTTAAATCAATATTGATATGAAATAAATGTGTTTCATTGTAGCAACATATAAAAAGACTTAGACCCAAGAGAAAATGCTATAACCATGATATTTATAGGAAACCAGATATAATAAGAATAGTTAAGCCTCGTAGAATTCGATGGGTAGGACAAGTGGCACGAATGACGAATGAAAGAGGAGGTGGAATATTCTTGTAGGAAAACTAGAGGGAAAGCTCCCAGTAGGTAGGTGATCATCATCACGGATTAGGTCTTTGCCTGTTCCGATCTCACATCTGTTCAGCCTAACGCTTCCCACTGACCTTCGTCCTACAGGATTATACCCAGTAGGTAGGTAAAATATTAAAAGGCGAATAACAATAATCTCGATTTGAGAGAAGTAAATTATAGACGGAATGATTTGAAAACATTAGCTTAGGAATGAAATATATGGTGAGCTTTAACTGTGGTGGCCATGAACCCGATAAAGTAATTACTTAGTTAGACTTGGTTATGTAGTTTGTATTCATTCGTATTCAGACTGGCCCTGTAGCTAATGGAAACTAGCCAGCCGGAGCGTAGAGCTATACCATCTTATGTTCTTGCCTTTGGCTAAGAATCATGAAGCCATTGTCTTGTTTGACCTACTAAAAGTACGTATACTTCATACATGGGGACATGCCACAACCTTTTTAGATGATGCAACAAGCTACAAGCCAGAAGGTTGAGGGTTATAGTCCCGATGGGATCTGGATTTTTAAATTGGTCAAATCCTTCTGGAAACGCCATTTACCTTGGGGCCGGCTCATTCCCAAAAGCAGATTCGAACTAGGTATAAATGTTGAATTATAATTTTTTTGTACCTTGTATACTACCGCCGCCCTCAACTATAAATGTTTCTATTTTAAATTTTCGTTGATTTCACTCTATGCCTTTCGAAACATCCTTCATATTCTGGAGTTGTTGTAGTATTGAATTATCTGTATATGTCTAGTAGAGGGTTTTGCTCATTAGGCATATTTTCGTTGAGAATGTTTGTATTCTTGGCCTCTTTGATAATTTCGATTTCTTCTAAAATATTAATTTTGTGTCTGTTTCTCTCTCTCTGTGTATAATTGGCATCGTATTATCGATATTGTTAACCCTTAAATTAAAAATGTATTTTTTTGGGTACAAAGATTTCATTTATTTAATATTGTTTTTAGATCAATCGAAAAACAAACGAGTAAAAATTACTTAAATTTATTTCAAATTACGCAATAATGTATAATAATAACACCGTTTTACATGAATTTATTTTCCTTGCGGTCCGGAACATTTAAATAAATGCCATGAGATTATATTGTATTGACAATTTAGGGGTTAAAACTGTGGCAGCTTTCTGAAATGTGTATAGCGATATTGTATTTGCCTTCTCATTTAATAAAGTCTGAAAAATGTTCATTAAATCTGATTCTAAAACTTCTACACTGCTCAAAAAAATTAGGGGATATTGTAGAATAACCTATTAAGACTATGTTTTTTGGAATAGTATTAGATGCAATCACTTTCTATTACTCCAAGATAATGTAAATAAGAGTTTGAAGTTGTTACGTAACCTCGGTACCACACCAGTTGATGTGAAAGGGGGTGAATGTTTTGTTGCTGTTTTTAAATTCAGTCCAGTTTTCAGTTAGTGAATGACTTGCCTTAGGGACAGTGATGCCTCGACAACGTGATTTACCTGAACCAATGGCTTGGAGGGCCATAGGAAGGATGGAAGCTGGACAGACACAACAAGAGGTGGCACAAGCCATTGCGGTGTCTCAAAGCGTGATTTGCAGACTTTGGAATCATTTTCAAAGAACATACTGTTCACAGAAGAGCCGAACAAGGTCGACCAAGGGCAACAACAGCAAGGGATGACCGTTACCTCTTGTTAACAGCCCGTCGGAATAGACAGCAGAATGCAACTCAACTGCGAAATACACTTCAAACAGCAACAGGACGCAGGGTGTGAAGTCAAACTGTCCGTAATCGACTGCATGGAAGTGGTCTCTATGCCCGTAGGCCCATGGTGTGTACCAGGTTAACTCCACAACACCGTAGAGATCGCAGAAACTGGGCGGAGGAACATCGTGGATGGAGGCATGCTGAATGGAGATCAGTTCTTTTTTCTGATGAGTCGCGATTCAACATGGACTGTGATAGTCGGCGTGTATTCATCTGGAGAGAAAAAGGGACACGAAACAATCTAGCTTTTGTACGTGAAAGATCCTCATATGGTGGCGGTGGATTGATGGTGTAGGCAGGAGTCAGTAATGGTGGACGTACGGACATCTACGTTATCCAAGGTGGTACTTTGACTGCGGTAAAGTATAGAGATGAGATTCTCCGACCTTTTGTCGTGCCTTATGCTGATGCCATAGGTGATTATTTTCTTTTTATGGACGATAATGCACGACCCAACAGAGTTGGCTTGGTGGACGACATGCTGGAAGTGGAGGGTATCGAGCGTATGCAATGGCCAGCTTCCTCCCCGGACTTAAATCCGATTGAGCATGTGTGGGATGCATTAGGCAGGTGCATTGCAGGCAGACCAGCACCTCCCACAACTGTTCCAGAGCTGCACATTGCTCTTATGGAAGAGTGGCCACGTATCCCCCAAGAACTCATTACTAACCTCATTGCATCAATGCCATACAGGTGTGAGGCAGTGCTGGCCGTTCGAGGAGACCATACACCATACTAAAGAAACATTTTCACCCATGTTAATGTTGCTTTGTTTGTTTGCCATATTCCTAATCAGGATCTCTTTGACATCTGGTGTGGTACAGAGGTTACGTAATGACTTCAAACTCTTGTTGACATTCTTTTGGAGTAATAGAAAGTGATTGCATCTAATACTGTTCCTAAAAACATAGTCTTAATAGGTTATTCTACAATATCCTCTAATTTTTTTGAGCAGTGTAGATGTTCTACCAATGTTAAATGTTTCACAGTCGTTGCACTAGAGTTTATATATGCCTTTGTTTTCATATTTATTGTTTTCCTCAATGTTGTTATATATTATGTTGTTTAATTTGTTATTAGTTTTGTAGGCTATTTTGATGTTTTTATCGTGTTTCCTGGCAGATTTTACTAGTTTGATTGTTTCATTACCTGTGTTAAGGAGAAGGCAAATCAAATTTCGCCAAACACATTTCAGAAGCCGGCCACAGTTTTAACAATATCGATAATACAATGTCAACAACAGACACAAAATTAACATCTTAGAAGAAATCGAAATTATCAAGGAGGCCAAGAATACAAACATTCTCAACGAAAAAATGCCTAATGAGCAAAACCCTCTAATAGACATATACAGATCATTCAATACTACTACAACAACTCCAGAAGATGAAGCATGCTTCGAAAGGCCTAGAGTGAAATCAATGAAAATTGTATATAGAAACATTATAGTTGAGGAAGACGGTAGTATACAAGGTACAAAAATATTTTATAATTTAACATTGTTATAACTTCAACGGTATATAAAAAATTATGAACTTAAAAAGCATAGATACAGTATAAATGTCGTGACATCCTGTATCGACAAAAGGTCGCATGTTGTGTCTCCATATTTCGCAGTAAGTTGCGCTACAAATTTCATGTATCGATATATGCAGTGGCTTGCGGTTGCCACAGCAATTACCCCAGCTGTAGGAGGAAAATGCCTATACCGGCGGTAGCTTTCGAACAGGTCGAAGACGCTAACCCAGACGAAAGAAGCACGTTGGTTGAAAGAGTGACGATCTTTAACCGTAAAAAATCAAGAAACGCGACAATGGATTCCACTGGGGTAAACATTCAGGAGTTAAAATAGTCCCCCCCACTCGGTTCTCGCGACGGGAATTACTAATGTGAATCCATGTCAATTGGTAAATCTTACTTCAGGATAGAGATGTATGGAGAGCTTACGTCCGCTCGACTATGAACTACGGGTTCGATAGTGCCATTATGTTAGTATTACGGAAATGTCTTATAGTTTATAACTTTTTCTATTCCAAATTGTTAAGTTTATAAGTAATTTGAGCATTAATAATTGTAAATGTGTTTCTATAAATCTACCATAATAGTATGGTATATAAAAATCAACATTTTAGAATTCATACTCGTACATGAACAATTCAATTGTATTCAATTGATACATATTTAAAAAGTGAAGCAGACAAGACTCTCAAAAGCTGACATCCAGTAAATTACATAACGGTACTTATTAGTTACATTAAATTATTTTTCTTGTTGAAAAGTCTGCACATACTCGTAATATCTTGTGTATGCCTTATGCAGTATTTATTATATACAACTTTCCTCATTAGAGGATTGCCTCAAGGATAAAGCGATACAGACAATTAATTATTTTTTTAAATTCATGAAATACATTTTGTAAATACATTAAAAAAAGTTCAAATTGTAGGCCTAATTGAAGTATACATACTACAAAGTAGAAATTTTGTAAAAATGGTTTCTTAAAATTGAAATTGATCCTCTAATGGCAGCAATGGCAATTTTAGAAAGGTACACTCTGTCCAAATCTAAGGAATTCCAAAATTTGGCTAGGAATCCTGGTATAGTACCTCTTGCTCCGATCATCAATCCTGTGACAGTTATAATGTAAGTTAGTCAACCACATTCATTTTCAAATCACTTCGCAAATCACATTTACATTTTGTTACATTGTTTCTTTGTGTTTTGAAAAAAAAAATTATAACTATCGTAAAATAAATATCATGACTTAAAAATATTATTTAGAAAGATCCTATTGTTGAGATAATAGCTATTCCATATATAGCCAATAATGTTTCTCGTCTAGCATCATCCAATAACATTTCTTCATCAAAGGAATTTCTCAATAATCGATAGTTCGAAACTTCATTCGATCTATGGTTGTCGATTAACTTTTACATTTGTTCGAGTTGTGATGTACAACAGATACAGCTAGCTGGTATTCAACAAAAAATCTGTGCTTTAGACACAAGCTTCGTCTGGTGCGATTATCGCTGGCCTTAGCATGCAGTTACATTATATGCGCATGTGTGAACTCATCTGTATCGTAATAGCTGGTGTTAGTAGGGATAATACTCGGTGTTTTCCTCTACGTAAGTAATGAGACTCCGTGAAGCCGAATGTTAAGATGTCTGCTGGCTCGGCGGGAATTTTGAATTTTAATGTTCACGCATAATTGATTTGAATGAAATTTGGCAATTGTGTCATCGTATTTTAATCCAAAATTATGAATATACTAATTACCTCAGCTGTGCTGGAATAGCTGGGGTTGAATGCACGTCAAGGGATACCGCGTGTCGGTTATCGTCTCGAGTGCTGGCATATCTGATAATGAGTGTTATACAATGGTCAAATAATAGTATTTTAAAACTAATATAATTATACACAATAATCAATGTTTTCTCAGTGGATATATGCGGTTTAAAAAAGCACGATTATTAAGAAAAGCATATGGAGCTTATGATGCCGTTTCATAAAAAAATAATGCCAAAATTCAAGCAAATATATTAACACACAATAAATTAAGGGAAATAAAATATTATCATGCCTCAACTAGAAGAAATGTAATATTATATGTATGTGTGTGTTTGTGGCTGTGTGTGTGTATATGTGTGTGTGTGTGTGTGTGTGTGTGTGTGGCTGTGTGTGTATGTGATTTGTGTCTCCGACCGTTCGGGTTCTGACGCGAACTCTCAAATAAACATAAAAAGTGTGCATAGAAAAAATAGTTATTAATATAGACGTAATATTGAGTTTACTGAAATGTATTTAAACACGTGATGATGGCTGTGGATGAGGATAACAGACATAATCAGGAAAAATAAGTTACAAATATATAATTCAATAGTGAGAAGTACTCTCACATATGGAGCTGATTTGGTAAATTTATTGTCATAATTTAATTCAAATACTGAATATACTAATTATCCCAACTGTTCTGAGGTAACTGGAGTTGAATGCACGCTATTGAAAAGCAATATGGCATATTAATATTACATTATAATATTTAATTTTATATTTATATAAATCATATGAAGTAAATATTACCTTCATACAATGGCAAAGTGCTTTATTCATTCTGGAACTGTTTCACTGGCAAATTATTTCGTGATTTTAATACATTCATCAAATATATAATTAATAACCCCCCATATATCCAATAATCTCAATGTATTGCTAGTCTTGGCTATGACTTCAGAGAATCCCGAAATGTTGTATCAGGATTTGCTGTATTAAACTTACGTCCATTTGGAATAAAGAGTTAAATATCATATTAATACAATAGAAGGATCTTCTTGGGAACTATTTAACTCGTGCCCCAAATGGCAGTCAATAACCAATCACATTTCAACGAATTTTGATTTACAACCAATCACAGTCGTTTTTCACCACTATTTCATCACTTTCATTTTATCAAGTGGCTCCCAGATTGTATATTTAGTGTACGAATGTAATCTGATTCTGCTTGCGAGATATAATAGATAAACATTCGTAGCAATTGATTATAACATAAAAAACACTGCTTGCACTTTCTTAAACGTATTATTTCCCAGGAATTAACGTTGCAGAAAAATCTAATTGACATATTTACATCATAGGACATCAGAAATTAATTAATAACTGGAATAATGTGTTTCATTTTTTATCCACTAGGCTGTATTCTTATAATATTGCGATTCTATTTGGCAATAAATATGATCTGGTTGCAGTGATGAACAAATGAAACATAACGTGTCTTGTTTGTTTTCAAACATCGCCGTGTACATTAAATATATTTCAAAATAACTATATATTTTAAAATATATTTCAAAATAACTATATTTAAATAATGATTTGTGAGTAAACAGCTTAATTTTATTCGTTAAATAGTCCTAACAAATGCCACTCTTGAATTCCAAATTCTCTTGATAAATTCACTCCTCAATTTGGAAATCACTTGTGGCATTACTTATGATACATTTATATTAGAAGTAGTCAATAAAAGACCCAAATACCAAACTTAGATTTTAAAAAGCCAACTAGTTTCAATAGCGCAGCTATCATTATCCTATCTATTGACTAAAGAAAAACAAATAATAATATAATATAATATAATATAATATAATATAATATAATATAATATAATATAATATAATATAAATAATATAATATAATATAATATAATATAATATAATATAATATAATAATACTTTATTTATTCTGGCAGAGTTAAAGGCCATAAGGCCCTCTCTTCCACTCAACCAGCACAAATACAAATAAATATTCGACAAATATAGATATACACTATACTAATTATAAACAGTTAAAGATACAATAAATGTAGCAATGTAAATGTCATGTACAAACAACATTTTATAGGGTAATAACAATAATGATACGATAATAATAATAATAATAATAATAATAATAATAATAATAATAATAATAATATAAATATGATACATTATACGGGAAACACTAATTAATATATATATATCTTACACTGGATAATAATGAAGTCGAATTTAGAGCAAATATAAATTTAGATTTCTTTTAAAAGATGCCAATGTCCGGCAGCCCCTTATTTTTTGTGGTAGGGAATTCCAATTGCGAGAAGTGGAGATGGTATATGACATGGAGTGATTTGATGTCCTATGTTGCGGTATATTAAGTAAGAGACAATGTTGTGATCTTGTGTTTAAGTTATGGTTTGAGGATAGATACTGGAAACGGGATGATAAATAATTGGGAATCGAGGTATGTAGGATCTTAAATAGGAGAATTAGACAGTACGATTTTCTTCTCTTCAAATTGAAATAGGTAAACAAAATAACAATTAAAATTTTGACTACGGCATTAATTTCAAATTCCTTGATGTTCTTGAAACTTTAGAAATTTATAAAAATAAAGATAAAATTATGAGTAATGACAAGGGTTCTATTCCCTCTTTTCTTTAATTAAAAGGGAAGAGGATTAAATTTATGATGCCATAAAGTCATTTAAAATTATTCATCTCGTCATGTGACGTAGTCAAAATTTTAATTGTAATTTCTTTGTGCATCTCATTCCTATTTGTGATAATTGTTCCTAGGTATTTGAATTCAGCCAATTCCCCAAAATTTCCCTCATCTGTCATTAGCTGTCCATTTCCATTATATAATGGAAATGCGTGCCATTATATAATGGAAATGGACAGCTAATGACAGATGAGGGAAATTTTGGGGAATTGGCTGAATTCAAATACCTAGGAACAATTATCACAAATAGGAATGAGATGCACAAAGAAATTAAACATAGGCTCAATTCTGGAAATGCGTGCTATTATGCATTGCAGAGACTTTTGATGTCCCAACTCGTTTCAAAAAACGTTAAGCTGAAAATATATAAAACTATTATTCTACCAGTTATATTATATGGGTGCGAAACATGGACTCTTACTTTAGGGAGGAAAGGAGATTACGAGTATTTGAGAATAAAGTTCTTAGGAAAATTTTGGACCAAAGAGAGATGAACAGACAGGTGAATGGAGAAGACTACATAACAATGAACTACATGGTCTTTATAGGAAGCCAGATATAATAAGAACAGTTAAGTCCCGTAGACTGCGATGGGCAGGACATGTTGCGCGTATGGGGAATGAAAGACGTGCATGGAAACTTCTTGTAGGAAAGCCAGAAGGAAAACGTCCAGTTGGTAGACCAAGAATGAGGTGGGAGAACAACATTAACTATGATTTGAGGGAAGTAGATTATACAGGGAATGATTGGAAAGCATTAGCTCAGGATAGGGATGTATGGAGAGCTTATGTCCGTGCGGCCATGAACCTACGGGTTCGATAGTGCCAGTGAGTAAGTAAGTAAGTAGTAAGTATTTTGTTTACCTATTTTAATTTGTTTTTCTTTAGTCAATAGTTAGTGAGGTATTTGGAGTTATTAAATTAATTAATTTATTGTTTTAAAAATATTGATATTAGTTTACTAGTGGTGAGTTGAGAATGATAGCTTCGCTATTGAAACTAGTTGGCTTTTTTAAATTTAAATTTGGTGATTTCGGTCTTTTATTGACTTCTTCTTAGTTAAATATCAGTTTGGTAATACTCGCGAAGTTGAAAAAATATCCATTCGCTGTCTAAGTAATTGAGAGCACACTATATGTGATATTATTCTAAGAACCTTGTTATCCACACATCTTTATTGCGTTGATCAATTGGATATATTCTAAAAGTGCAAGCAATACAATCAACATTATCTCCTCTTACAACATCTTAAGTTTGTATGTGTACGGAAGTTGCGGTACCAGATATGGTTGCTTCATGTAACTCGATTAATTTGTATTGCAATATGTTCTCTTAAGTAACGTATTTTAATTATTTGGGTTGTAATTTTATAATAATAATAATAATAATAATAATAATAATAATAATAATAATAATAATAATAATAATAATAATAATCATCATCATCATCATCTGCATTCATGGATTAGGTCTGTTGACCCGTTCCGACTTCAGCCCATCTCTTTCTAGGTCTGCCCACATCTCGGGTGCCTTTAGGTTTGTATTTTGTTATTTGTTTTGGATATCTATCTTAATTCATTCTGTCTATGTGTTGCTTCCATTTTTGTCTATATGTATCTATTTTATCAGTTATTACAAATATTTCAAGTTCCTGTCTTATTTCTGTGTTCTTGATTCTGTCTTCCTTAGTGCACCCTTTAACAGATCTCAAAAATTGCATTTCTGCCGCCGTTATCCTACTTAGATCTTGTTTTTTTATGTATCCAGGCTTCTGCTCCATAGAGCAGTACCGGTACTGCCAACATTTTATAAAATTTCAATTGGGTCTCTCTTGTTGTTTTGTTATTTAGTGATCGTTTTATCGTACCACATATTCCCTGGAATTTTGCTATTTTATTATTTATATCATTATCATAATTAAATGAAATGTCACATCCTAGATAATTGAGATGGTTCACCTGTTCTATGATTTTGTTTCCTATTACTATTTTCGATCTGATTTGATTTTTCCCTTGGAATGCCATTACCTTGGTTTTTTTCTATGGATATTTTGAGATTATATTGTTCACATATATTATGTAGTTTAAAAATATTCCTTTGAAGTTCGTCTTCTGTATTTGCTACTATTATCTGGTCATCAGCGTATAATAATGCTTTCAAGTGGTGTGTTTTATCTAATTTTATTCCTTTATTTGTTTCTTCATTCCATTTTTCTATTATATCATTGATGTATAGGTTAAATAAAACTGGAGAGATACTGCATCCTTGTTTAACTCCTTGATTAGTATGAATTTTATTTTTACTTACTTCATTTCTAGTTTTTATAATAATAATAATAATAATAATATTTTTTTATTCTGGCAGAGTTAAGGCCACAAGGCCCTCTCTTCAACTCAACCAGCACAAATAGAAATAAACATTTGACAAATATAGATATACACTATACTAATTATAAACAGTTAAATATACAATAAATGTAGCAATGTAAATTTCATGCACAAACAACATTTTATAGGGTTAATAACAATAATGATACGATAATAATAATAATAATAATAATAATAATAATAATAATAATATATATAAAAAAATTATATGGTCACACGTCGAAATACATTATATAATGGAAATGGACAGCTAATGACAAATGAGGGAAATTTTGAGGAAGTGGCTGAATTCAAATACCTAGGAACAATAATCACAAATAGGAATGAGATGCACAAAGAAATTAAACATAGGCTCAATTCTGCAAATGCATGTTATTATGCATTGCAGAGACTCTTGATGTCCCAACTCCTTTCAAAAAAACGTTAAACTGAAAATATATAAAACTATTATTCTACCAGTTATATTTAAGGGAGGAAAGGAGATTACAAGTATTTGAGAATAAAGTACTTAGGAAAATTTTTGGACCAAAGATAGATGAACAGACGGGTGAATGGAGAAAACTACATAACAATGAACTACATGGTCTTTATAGGAAGCCAGATATAATAAGAACAGTTAAGTCTCGTAGACTGCGATGGGCAGGACATGTTGCACGTATGGGGAATGAAAGACTTGCATGGAAGCTTTCTGTAGGAAAGCCAGAGGGAAAACGCCCAGTTGGTAGACCAAGAATGAGGTGGGAGAATAGCATTAACTATGATTTGAGGGAAGTAGATTATACAGGGAATGATTGGAAAACATTAGCTCAGGATAGGGATGTATGGAGAGCTTATGTCCGCGCGGCCATGAACCTACGGGTTCGATAGTGCCAGCGAGTAAGTAAGAGTAAGTAATAATAATAATAATAATAATAATAATAATAATAATAATAATAATAATAATAATAATATTAATAATAATAATAATAATATAAATATGATAAATTATACGAGAAACACCAATTAATATATATACCTTACACTGGGTAATAATGAAGTCGAGGTTAGAGCAAATATAAATTTAGATTTCTTTTAAAAGATGCCAATGTCCGGCAGCCCCTTATTCCTTGTGGTAGGGAATTACAGTTGCGAGGACTATAAACACAAAAAGTGAAAGAGACATACATACGAAACTGTCGAAATTTCAAATAACATGCGGAACTATACATAAAACATTAAAGCATAAAACAAGAACAGATACTAGATTGTAGTTTTATAAAACATTGGCAGTTCCTGCATTAATTTATGGGAGCGAAACTTGGGTAATGACCAAAACATTGCAAAGTAGAATACAAAGCACAGAAATGAACTTCATTAGAAGAACAAAAGGCTGCACGAGATTTGATCGGATAAGGAATGAAGATATAAGAACAGAGTTAAATACATACCCATTGGATGAGAAAATCAGAGAATATAGAGAGAAATGGTTTACACATGCGGAATGAATGAATGTAACAAGATTACCAAGAGCAGCATTCAACTACAAGCCAAGAGGTTCAAGGAATGTAGGAAGGCCAGTTAAAAGATGGACAGAACAATTGTGAGGCAGAAAAGGCAATTTGCCTATCCCGTGAAGTGGAGAAGATGAAGAAGAAGAAGATATGTTCTGTAGTGCGTTTCAGGCTAAACGGAAATGAGTGTCCGACTACATTCAGGGCTGTCAATTCGTTTCATTTGTCTTAGTATAGTGGGAGCCTTTTAACCCTTAAATTGGCTATGTGTCCTATAGGATACATCATTTGGTTTAATTTACTTAATAGTTTTAATAAAACTAACTAAAATAAATCACTTAAATGTGTCTAGAATTACAGAATAAATCTATTATCTCCTCACCTTGATGGTTGTCCGTTTATATAAAAGCGGATGCCGCGAGACAATGCTTGACAATGATTAACATGCAGAATTATTATATTGGCGGTAGTTGGCATCTTTGTATTAGATTATACTACGTACAATTTCATTCCGGTTCTGAGACTTTGCACCTGGAGGGCCGTCACCCACATGAGGCTGAATGGTCTCACAAGATGCCGATAACTAGGCGTACACTTAAAACAGAACCCCAACCCTCCCTCAAAATAACATAGTGCGCCTTTTGCCGTTATGCAATTTGTCCCAACTGTGGTATAGATGCTGGAAGCCAACCTCTGAAAAAGGTTGGTCATGAATTTCCCCCGTATGGCTTCTCCTTGTGGCAGTCATTACCTCTTCGGAAGAATGAAATCTACGCCTACGTAGGATTGCTTTCATGCTAGGAAAAAGAAAAAATCGTATGCTGCTAGATCAGGTGAGTACAGAGGGTCTGGCAAAATTGTCACCTGTTGCCTTGCAAGTTCCTCTTGGACAAGGACAGAACGATGTGCGGAGGCATTGTCGTCTAGCAACAGCCAATTCTTTGTACGCCAAATCGCAGGTCATTTAGTTTGAGTTGCGGATCGTAAAAGAAACACCATGTTTTGTCTCCAGTTTTTATCCAGTTGAGAAACGTCGGATCATCGTCAGCACTACTGATGAGGTCACCACAAATCGTCATTTGATCATCTCATTGCTCTTGCGACAGGATTCCTGGCACATTGTGCTGGGTAACACGAGGCATGTTCAGGCCATCAGACAGAATTTTGTTACAAGTACCATGACTGACCCCTACAACTGCTGCCAGATCGTCTACTGATTGGGAGCGGTTAACATGCACCAACGTTACAACTTCTTCGATCTTGCGTTTAGTTCGAATTGTTTGTGGCCGACCAGTACGCACATCATCTTCCAAACTGTCTCTTCCTCGCAAAAAAAAAAAACGTCGGTACCATCTAAACACAATACTACGACTCAATGTGTACTCACCGTAAACTTGTTGCATCATTTGAAACGTTTCGGCAGCGGTCTTAACTAATTCCTGACAGAACGTGATGTTTGCCCATTGCTCAAACTGTGACATCTCGAGTTCCGACGTGCGCATTCAAATCACCGTCACAACAAAAACCGTAGTTCTGCTTGCAGTGCATGCACTCAACTGTCTCTTGCTAGGACGAGAGACTAACTGCCAAGGTATCATACCACGGCGCCACCTATGCGCTATATTGCAATACAGCGCCACTAGCGTTCAGTCTCAAAACTTATGACTGTACCATGTATATAACAGCTGCGGAGGAACAAAGCGAGCCGCTGGACAACCATCATAGTGAGAATATACTAATAAAAACAGCCATTGCTGTTCCTACTATTATGTATGGCAGTGAAAACTGGACTTTGACTCGTACAGATAGGAGAAAAATAGAACAGCGGAGAGATGAGATTATTAAGGCCAACGGCAGGCTACACTCGTATGGACGAGAAAATAAGTTCAGGGATAAGGGATCAATTAAATATTTTTTTTAATTGACGGATAAAATTGACAAAATTGGTACGAACATCTACTTAGTAATACAGATGATAGACCTTCTAAAATGATTTTAAACAGCAGACTTACAGGATAAAAAAAATCAAGGAAGACCATTTGCTAGATGGAAAGACCAAATCTCTTGAAGTTGAAACGGGCCAGCGGGCCTAAGCCTCGATGTTGATGATGACGATGAATGGTTTCGTTTTCACTTCGGTCCGCCATATTTAAATATCTGTCTCCAGAAATTAGCTGTTTGCCATTTTAAAAGGTTAACCTGCGACTACTGCTGTACTGTATTACTTTACTTTCACGTAATCTGTCTTTATTACGTATATAAAGGACATAAAATCTTCTTCTCGCACAAAATGTAAGAAGGGAGCACCTTTACAGCATTTTATTTCTTTTAACGTCTACAAATTCTAGCCTTAATAATGAACCTGGATTAAATTCGCTTTATCTGTACAGACAACTGCTTAAAGGAACAACTATTCATACATGAATAAGCCATTATGAATGGCATAGAAGAGGAATGGAAGAGATTAGATCCACAGAAATCTCCAGTTTAATGAATTAAATAGCTTTACAACAAAAAACATGTCCCATACTCACAAGTTCAGACGGTTGCTTCACAAATTTCCTGGAACCGTATAAACATTCTGATCCTTAACTGCTTTATATGCCCTCAGCTTTTCATAACTCACAATGAAACTTTTCGTTTTAACGAAAATAATGAATTTCGAATTGAGTAATTACGGCTTCAAAGAGACCGAACTTAATCATGACAATATTTCGCATTTTATCAACAGTAATCTAACAATAGGTTGTGCTTTTCTGAAAAATCACAAGCGACGAAGAAGCGAATGATTTCGTCTAATGAAAAAGTCAACATCGTGTTGGATTTGGAGTGACTATTTAGCGAATAATACATCAGAAGCTAAAAATAATTATAATGTTCAATATTTACCAAATGTGAGGTTATGTATTCCGATCTTACTTCCGGGTGATTTCTAAGCCGGCTCTATAGCTATAAATAACATATCTTTAGTGTTAAATCTCTTTGGGCTTCGGAAGAATCAATAACATATGATTGTGTGAGAAATAACTATTAAGAATAATGCAGATTCATTATACAACATTTGGTAATTTTTTAGAGCAACAGAACTTTTTTTTAATTTTTGAAGTTGTTTTCTTTTGGCATTTCTTGCTGTGCCATATCGATTGTACATTGTTTAATATATATCCTTGTCAATGAAGTTAGATATATCTCATTACGAAGAGGAAGAGGCAATTTTATCAACAGGAAGAAGCAATTGTATCAATAGGAAGAGCCAAAATTATCGGTCTATGAGATAAATAGTCAAGTTAATTCATCAATGAATAATTTGTAACAATGTATAATCATTGAAGGGTCTGATTTAATAATCAATAAAATTCCATAGCAATGGGGCCTTTCCGTAACAGAGTTTTATATTAGCACTATTCTGTCTTGTAGTCCTAGTGTAACTCCTCTAACGCTATTCATAATTATTACAAAATACCAGTTTATTTTTAGAGACGTCATAAATTCATTGTAATGCTACTTTTATCGCATTTCTCTATTACATTCACATCAAATTATTACAATTGAAACAGCCTTATGAGCTCCTGACTACAGTCCATGGTTCCGGAGTTCAGATAGCGGGGTAAGGGAAATATTTTCTGAAAAAAAAAGCAATGATTCCCTGTTGTCGACCCATATTCTGGATTAAGATTTTAAGAAAAGATTAGGATTGAGAATTCTCCTGGAGCTCCTCATCACGCCATCAGGGTTAAAGTAACTCCAATATTCCAGGCGCCACAACTTAAGAAATGGGGGTTTTATAAAATCTGCCAAATGCTGTACGAGAGAAACAACAGAAATGTAACATGATGACAACCTGGTGGTATTGGTAAAAAATATTAATTCACAGAAATGAAATTTTTAAGAAAACCCACAGAAAAATTATTGTTAGATAAAATTAGTAAGACATATTGAAAATTGAACTAGTAAATCTATGAAATAATTATCTATAGCAGGTCTTTCACTGCAATAATAGCATTTTCATGCTATGCCTTGCAGCTTTACTAGGGAATTATAGGTGTGGTAGCTTCCCGTTGCTTTCCACACCAGTGAAGGATGATCATAATGATGGTGATGGCCGGATGATTTTTGGGGACCGTTTGGGCCTTAAAGTTTTTCTGACATTTGTCTTACAGGTGAGGTAAAACCCCGAAAAAAACCTCACCCAGGAGCCTGTGCCGACCGGGAATCGAACCCGGGTCCGCTACGTGACAAAGCAGCACGCTACCTCGAGACCACAGCGGTGGACATGAAATAATTATAAAAGACAGAAATAAAATAACCATATAAACAGCATTGAAGACAGTAGGTTTGTGCAGACAGTTCAAAACTTCACCAGAAAAACATTTAAAACGACCACATTTACGATGGAAAGATGTAAACACAACTCGGAATTGAAGTAAATAGACACCGCAACTAGCTTCCAGTTTCTATGCGTAGAGGAGGAAGAAGAAGAAGTACTCGTAAATCATATTGTAACTATATATACATTAATTTATGAAAATAAATTAAAGTTTTTTAAACTACTCTCTGCGTAAATTAAAACCATAAAAATGTCACAGCATTAACAAAGGACGAAATTTTAAATATTGTACACCTAAAATTCATCTAATATTTCTTAAAAATACATTCCATTAAGACCCATAATGCTGTGCTTTAAATGTTGTTTACTCAAAAACTATCTTGATAAATTAAAAAAAAAAGCTGCAATCATATAACATAATCCAACCTTATTTATCCATAGTAATTCTGCCCGATGGCAGATCTTTCACTGCAATCATAGCATTTCCATGCTTGCTTTGCAGCTTTACTAGGGAATTATATGTGTGGTAGCTTCCCGTTGATTTCCACACCGGTATAGGATGATAATGATAAGAATGATGATGGTCGGATGATTTTCGGGGACCATTGGGCCCTACGCTCCCTGACATTGTCTTACAGGTGCGGAAAAACGCCGAAAAAACCCTTAACCAGGAACCAGTCCCGACCGGGAAACGAACCCGAGGCCGCTGCGTGACAAGGCAGCACGCCACCTCGAGACCACAGCGGTTATAATAAAAGTAATGTAAATAAATAGAAGTAATGTTGTTTCTATTACAAAAGCTGAAATGATTACTGCATTTAAAAAAACAAATGATTGAAAACGCGAAATCTGAACCACGAAACTAACTAACTAACTCACTCACTGGCACTATCGAAGCCATATGTTCATGACCGCGCGGATATAAGCTATCCATATATCCCTATCCTGAGACCTACGAAAACATTTTCTAATTTGTTATTGCTTCCATGAGAAATATAAAAACGGCAATTGTTGCAAAAATCTCGGTTTTCGCGTTTTATCGCTAAATAGTTGTAAGATTGTCGTAATAATTTCGCGTAAATTCTAAAGGGATCTTGAGTAAAAAGAATAATGCTATTATATCGAATCGACTAGTGCCTAGGGTTACCCCCTCCCTCTGCCAAGTGTCAGTGAACGCCGGATGTTCATCTCAATCGCTTTTGGAATGTGTGTTTTTCCAATTACAGTTTTGGCTTGTAAATAAGTAATAGTTTTAAAAAACTAAAACATCACGCTTTATTAGAAACCCGAACTAAAAAAAAAGAAAAATAATTTTAATTTCCAACACGCTTGGATAAAATTAAAGTGGTCAACAAAAAAAATCATCTCCAACACATATAGAATAAAACTAGAGTTATCAACAAAAAGAAAATAATTTTACCATCAAAAGCGTGGGGTGCTCTATATGAATTAATATATTTGATAATAAACAGATATTGGCAAAAGTAAAATCTCTAAAAAGAAAATGTAAAAATCATAAAAAGCACCCCATGCTTTTGATGGTAAAATTATTTTCTTTTTGTTGATAACTCTAGTTTTATTTTATGTGTTGGAGATGATTTTTTTGTTGACCACTTTAATTTTATCCCAAGCGTGCTGGAAATTAAAATTAATTTTCTTTTTTTTAGTTCGATTTTCTAATAAAGCGTGTTGTTTTAGTTTTTTAAACTATTATTTATGTTTTAGTTTTTAGTTTTAATATTTTACAGAATAAGATAAAAATGTAAATATCTTTATATTCGATACTATTGTAGTATGAGCTAAAAGTAATATTCTTCTAAAAAAATCCTCCCAGCCGGATTTGAACTAGCGACCAATGGATTACTGAAATTATGTACCACTAGAGTTCACCGCTCTACCAACTGAGCTCTTAAAACGATTGACTAAAAAGTCAACAAGTCCGCAATTTATTATACCAGTTTATTTTGTTTATTTTTTGATTATTCTGGCCAAGATTTTAGAAACAAAATATAAAATTATTGTATTGTCATGGGTCCTTTACAAATATACAAAGTTTCAAGTTGATCCAAATTTTCTACGTGGGTGAAAATCGTGTTCAAAGATTCCGTTGCATAGATACAAAGACACTTTATTTTCTGACGATTCTGGCCAGGATTTTAGAAAAAATAATGAAATTATTGTATTGTCACGGGTCCGTTACAAGTACACAAAGTTTAAAGTCGATCCAATGATTTTAAGTGGCTGAAAATCGCGTTGAACGATTTCGTTACATAGATAGATAGGTAGATAGTAGTAGACGTGGTACAGATTTCGTTTTGCAAATTCTTAAATAAGTTGCTAATGCATTGTTACTTACAAAATGCCTAAATAACTTAAAATACATTCCTCAAATGTTTTTTTTATCTCGATTACCGAAATATATATGTTTATTAGCAAAGATTGTCGATCACCAATATACAGTTTCAGTCCCATCAACCAACTTTGTTATTTTGTTTGAAGAGATTTTGTGTAGTAGCATTTCGTAGATATTGAGTTTCCAACAGAATATGAATTCCAGAGTTGAGGAAGATAAGGTTCATGATGAAATATAGACTGAGGGTATTAATAGAAGAAGAAAGCTGGTAGTCGATGAGCGAGAGAAAGAGAGCTTGTTTTAATTCCATGTTTCTCGTCAAGAGACTTCAAATACCTGCAAGCTGTCACTGTGTGCTCGCTCTCTTTCAAATCGATATAGAAATTCGATACTGGATGGAAACTCTATACTAGAAATCAATAAATTTAACGTGTGGCCGCTTGCAATTAATGCTGAAACTTTGATACTCTTGTAGAATATAACGAAACTTTTACATTTCTATACTTTCCTCCTATTTTTATAGCTACATTCCAATCCCTTACAGCATTCTATTTCATCTCGGAATCTATAAAAGTCCGCTGCCGTAATTCCTCCCTTCTTCTTGGGCAGCCCGGTTCTATTTCCTAAATATTGCTGGTTTAATATTATTTTGGCTCTGGGTGTATATCCCTTATTTTGTGATTTTTTGTCTTTGGAGGTGGCCCGGGCACTGAGCTAAACACAAATACAGAGAACTCCTTTGCCCTGTGTCTATCTATTACAGTAAAACCTGTCTTAGCCGGAACCTTTATAAGAAGGAAACCTGTAGAGACGGAAAAAAATATCCAGAACGGTACGATTTTATATGTAAAATTGTCCTGTATAACCCGGAAACCTTCGTAATGCGAAAAAGGAATGGTTTTTAAAGTACCAATAGTTAATTTTTACCTCAGTAAGACGGAAAATTATTCTTAAGCACGTTCCAATTACAGTATTAATGACCACACGTGAAAATTCTGCATATGACGCTTTCTGCATTATATCGTTTTACCTTCTTGTGTTGCCATTGTTTTGCGGGGATACCCTTACTTATGTGCAACAGCGGGGAATCCCTCGCTTTTCCTTGCCTGCTTACGTTACCTGCGAGGGAGTTGGGATAGTCCTCAGTCTTCCTGTAGTTGAGTTCCTTCTCGCTTTTGTGTAATAAAGTTGTTTTGTATTGCCGTGAAAACTGAGCTGTGTTACATACATTATTTTTCTGTATTTTAGTCAATGCGTAATGTCTTTAAAGCGAGCATTTAAAACCCTTACACTGCATGAGAAAATTCAAGCTTGTAATTTGGGAACCCTTTATGAGAAGGAAAACTGCCAAGATGGAAATATATTTAAGGAACCGTCATGTTCCTTCAGAGACAGATTTTACTGTACATGGTTCAAATGTCTTAGTTAAGACAACTGATATTTGGAAGTCATATTTTATTTTATTCAGGCCTATGAGAAAGAAAGGAAGACTAAAATTATAAAGAAAAACAAGGTAATAATACGCAGGATGGACGGAGAAGTTTAAACTATTATTATTACTATCCTTATCATTGTCCACCGCTGTGATCTCGAGGTAGCATGCTGCCTTGTAACGCAGCGGGCCCGGGTTCGATTCTCGGTTGGGGTAGGCTCCTGGGTGAGGTTTCTTGGGGGTTTTTCCTCATCTGTAAGACAAATATCAGGAATCTTAGGGCCCAACGGTCCCCGAAAATCATCCGGCCATCATCATTATCATCATCATCCTTCACCGGTGTGAGAAGCTACCACATCTACAATACCCTAGTTAAGCTGCAAAATGCTATGATAGCGGTGAAAGATCTGCCCTCGGGCAGAATTACTATAATTGGATGGATATTATCATTATTATTAACAAAGAAGATCCTTAATTGTAAAGCTAATGGAAGAAGTGGAAGAGACAGACCTAGAGAACGTTGGATAGATGGAGTGACGAGAAGTATGGAAATTAGAGATTAGAAAGAAGAAGATGCTTTAGATAGAAACTCTGGGGTATCTAATCCTAGTTTATTAATTAGATTTCATAGCTTCATCAAAAATAATTAGAAATAAATTAAAATTTAAATTTCACCTAAAAACTTACCTTTTAAATCTCCAGCTAAAGATTAACTACTAACTAAAAATATTTACTTATATTCCATGTATAACCGCGACTCGATAAATGACGTTGGCTTGAAGGAGGAACACTGTATGTGGAATATTCCTAATAAAAATGTTATTACTATTTTTATTATTATTATTATTATTAATATTATCATTATTATTATTATCATTATTATTATCATTGTCATTATTACTATTGTTAATATTATTATTATTAATATTATAATTACTATTATTATATTTGTCATTTATATTCCCTATAAATACAATATTCAACGAGACTTTTCTGACCCAAATTATGATTATTCTATCTGGCATGTTAAGTTCGCTGTTCTTGCAGGTCTTAGAGATAGCTGTCTTTTTCCTCACAATTGGGGGGGGGGGAATCAACCAAGAAATTCATCCTGAATGAAAATCAAATCTAAGTCCCTTGCTTGAGAGGCAAGGGCGTTACCCCAAAACCACAGTGGCAGTATAATAATAATAATAATAATAATAATAATAATAATAATAATAATAATAATAATAATAATAATAATAATAATAATAATAATAATAATAATAATAATAATAATAATAATAATAATTTTTTAAATGCCCACGGTTGTCTTTCGACATTCCTGGTGTTCTCTCCTGACATGGCGTACTTGTAACGCACTTCTGAGGTTGGGGCACCTGGAAGGAGGGGTTACGTTGCCCAGATGATATGATGGGTGATGATGATAGTGGTGCGTCAGGAGAGCCCCTAATCCTAAGCTTAATCTAAGATGAATATTAATTATGATGATTGCGATGGCCATATGATTTCGGGGACCGTTTGGGCCTTAAAGTTTTCCTGATATTCATCTTACAGGTGAGGAAAAACCCCGATGAAAACCTCACCCACAAAAACAGTCCAGACCGGGGATCGAACCCGGGCCCGCTGCGTGAACAGGCAGCATGCTATCTCGAGACCACAGCGGTGGTCATTAATAATAACAATAATAATAATAATAATAATAATAATAATAACAATAATAATAATAACAATAATAATAATAATAATAATAATGATAATGATAATAATGATAATGATAATAATAAATTTTATTTATATACAGATTTTTAATGTTTATATATCTTTCTGTGCCTAAAGTTTTATTATTCTTATCCACTCGTCTCTATCCATCCACTCCATATCCTGCAGTCCTCTTATTCTCATTCCAATTCTTATTTCTTGCATCCTCGAATTTCGAGGTCTTCCTTTCCTTCCTCTTCCAGGTGGACACCATTCCAGGGTAACTTTATTCTTGCATTCGACGTACGTGCCCATATCAATTTAATTGCTTATATCTTATATAATCTACTACTGAATATCTGATATTAATTTTTCCCGTATGACAGTATTTCTTATTTTTTCGAATTTTTATCAACTTGCAGCTCTCCTCAAGAAATCCATTTCCGTCAATATAAGTTTTTGTCATAAGTTTTTGTTGAATTTCCAAACTTCAGCTCCATACGTGACAATACTTCTCACTATTGAATTATATATTTGTAACTTACTTTTTTTGGTTATATGTCTGTTCCATAAGACTGCATTCATCACTGTTATTATTATTATTATTAATAATAATAGTAATAATAATAGTAATAAATAATATAATAGTAATAATAATATATAGTAATAAAAAGTATTAATAATAGTAATAATATAATAATAATAATAATAGTAATAATAATAATAATAATAGTAGTAATAATAATAATAATAATAGTAATAATAATAGTAATAATAATAGTAATAATAATAGTAATAATATTAATAGTAATAATAATAGTAATAATAATAGTAATAATAATAATAATAGTAATAATAATAATAATATTTGAAACCATAATTCATTTATAAAAACTGTATTAATCATTCTATTCCTACAGCACAGTTTATGATTTTATGATTCAATAACATATTAGTCTAAGAAAAGTGTATACGTAACACAAATTAATTAATAATAAGTGCAGTTTCATAAATTCATTAAGGAACTCATTCCGGTAATTCACCAATATTATATTGTCATAGGCTATGACGTCAGAGTGTAATGTCAACGCTATAACAGTAGGCAGTACGTTGAGATAAAATCTCCAGGTCAAGAAACTGGAAGTTAACCGACGTTTCGCCAGACACTGCACCTGACATTGTAAAGAGATGGCTTAAAACTATCTCGAACCCTTGAGCATTATTTGTTTCATTTAACAGCGCTCTTTAACAGCTAAGGTCATTAACGTCGCAATGAAAAACTGGACTTGAAAGGGCCAACAAAGTATGTTCACAAAGTTCTTTTACGTTCCATAAATCTTCATTGAAACGTTACATGTGACCCCTTGCTTCAAAACCATTTCATCAGCAATGTCAAGGATGAACTATAAATAATTTTCAAAAACTGCTCAAAAGTAGGTCTTCCTGCTTTGGTATAAACTTAGCAACTACATAAACTTGCAAGGACTTCAGGCATGTGATGTAGAGTATTAGCTGAAAACACCCGAGCGGCTATTCTTCAGATTCAATTTGAGCTTCGTATAACAGGCTGTTCAAGTGCCCCGACACAAAAGAAGCCAAGTAGAGAGAACGAACAATCCGTTCAATGGGCCAATGTCGTTATTCCATTGCTTTCCGAATATGTGCTTCAATGTCAGGACTATGGTCCTTATTTATTAAATTTATAAACAAACTTCATGATTTTGTCAATAAGTCATTCGCTTCAGACCAATCGTCATTTCGTTAAAAACGTTCGTTATAATCTCTTCTAACTAACTAACCAACTAACTAACTCACTCACTGGCACTATCGAACCCGTAGGTCATGGTCGCGCGGATATAAGCTCTCCATATCCTGAGCTAAAGTTTTCCAATCATTCCCTGTATGAACTACTTCCCTCAAATCATAGTTAATGATATACTACCACTTCATTCCTGGTCTACCAACTGGGCGTTTTCACTCAGATTTTCCTGCAAGAAGCTTCCATGCACCACTTTCATTCCTCATTCGTGCCAAATGACCAACCCATCGCGATCTACGAGACTTAACTATTCTTATTATATCTGGCTTTCTATAAAGACCCTGTAGTTCACTGTTATGTAAGTCTTCTCCATTCACCTGTCCATCTCTCTTTGATCCAAAAATGTTCCTAAGAACTTTATTCTCAAATGCTCGTAATCTTCTATCTTCCCTTAAAGAATGAGCTCATGTTTCACATCCAGGTCTCTTCTATCATCCCTAGAAATTTGAGTACTGAATTTAGTTACAGTCGGTATCAACTTTAATATTTCCTTTTCTCTGAAAGAAGCACGTTGAAATATAAGGATATACAAAGACTTAGATCTGCTGAAATGAGATACCTTCGGAGGACTGCAGGATACACACTACTAGATCACAAAAGAAAAATGAAGACATCTTAGAAGAATTACATATGGAAACTTTAGAAAACAAAATTTCTGATTATAAGTCAAGATGGATGCAACATGTTCATCGAATGCAAGATTACAGGATACCCAAACAAATGTTAATATATCAACCTGCAGGAAGAAGAAGACCAGGACTCAAAATACTTCTGGATGGTGTTTCCTTGTGGCCGAAACAAGTCAACGAATGGACTAAATTCGTGAATGTGCTATGATGATGATGATGATGATGATGAAAGAAGCAAATCTTAAAGCATCGTGCACGACTCTCGTATAAACAAAGTTCGAGTAAAGTCTTAAAGAAAGAGATTTTGCAAATAAAGAGTTTAATGTTTCATACTGTGTATGAGCGATGTGCTGTTTTTATGTCAGTTTCTTTATTTAACCTCCAGGTCTCTCTGAGGAAACGAAGAGTTATGTTTTATGTAGTGTAAAGCACCGGGATTATAGCCCGCTCTTAATACTTTATGTTGGTAAGTTCATGTTAACATTACCCCATATTAACCTGGTCTTTGTTATTCATAAAATTAACCCGAGCTATAAACTTGAATTAACAATTTTTTAAGTATCACTCTTAAGACATTAAATAATAAAATTAATATGTGTCTAAATTGGAAAAGTGTAGGGTGCGGGTAGACAAACAGTTTCCAAACACTTTTGAAATTCACGATGGGTTAAAGCAAGGAGATGCACTATCTTTATGTTCTACTGTACAGTTTTGTACTAACTCACTGGCACTATCGAACCCGTAGGTTCATGGCCGCGCGGACATAAGCTCCATACATCTCCATCCTGAGCTAATATTTCCCAATCATTCCCTGCATATCTACTTCCCTCAAATCACAGTGAATGTTATTCTCCCACCTCATCCTTGGTCTACCAACTGGGCGTTTCCCCTGGTTTTCCTACAAGAAGCTTCCATGTACGTCTTTCACTCCCCATTCGTGCCACATGTCCTGTCCATCTCAGTCTACGAGACTTAACTGTTCTTATTATATATGGGTTCCTATAAAGACCATGTAGTTTACTGTTATGTAGTCATCTCCATTCACCTGTCTGCTCAACTCTCTTTGGTCCAAAATATTTCCTAAGAACTTTATCCTCAAATACTCGTAATCTCCTTTCCTCCCTTAAAGTATGAGTCCATGTTTCACATCATATAATATAACTGGTAGAATAATAGTTTTATATATTTTCAGTTTAATGTTTTTTGAATTCGAGCATACAAGTAATTTAGATGATAATATGGAGGCAATGGTATTAATCAGCCGTTGGTATTTGCTAAAGATTAAGCGTCTTTGAGGAAATACTAAACCCAACACACAGAGACATGAAATGTGGGACGAAATAAATATTGTGTTATTTTAATAGAATTGAATTTAATTATTAAGTAAGAAAGCTTAAATAATTTTACGGAACGAGAAGACCCTGTAGAGTTTAATAATTTTATTAATTTAATTGGTTTGTAATGAACTTCCTGCTAAAATTATTGATCCTCTTACAGGAGCCTCAACGTGGGCCTTAGGTGAAATTTTAATCTACCTTTCACTATTTTTGATGAGGCTGTGAAATCTAATTAGTAGACTAGGATTAGATATCCTATGCATTCTTTTATTTAACAGCAAGTAGCTGGAAGTAAGTATCAATAAAAGATAAATATATGGTCGCTGGTAAAAAATACATTATTGATGGTAATGGACACTTGACAACAAATGAGGAAACTTTTGAAAAAGTGGTAGAATCCAAATTTCATTAATCAATAATTATAAACATGAATTAGAAGAAGAAATTGAATTATTGGAAAACATGAGCTCAGGATAGGGGAATTTCCAGCCTCCGGGTTCGATAATTGGAGTTAGTTAGAATACATATCATCATTTTTAAATTTATGTTATGACTTTCATGATAATGGAAATATACTTATCTAGTTTACATATAAAGCAAATTTGATTATAAAATATTGTTTCCAAAACAAAATATATATTACAAACCTGCAGATCCCCTAACAGACAGATATTAAACCAGACCGACTAAGTATTAATTGAAAAGAAGCATGTTTCGAATATAAGAATAAAGAGAAGTGCTGAATTCGATAAGTTTATCTTCGTAGTAAACATTAAATATATAGAAAAATAACATAATTATGTTATGAAAAATAAAGGTAATTTAGAGAAATGAACTTCTTGCTATCTATCAGCGCGATATGGAGAATAAAATAAAGAGGGATCAGAGAAGGAAATAATAATATTTACCAACAATTAAAATATTTAAAATTGATAAATAATGTCTGATTAGTATAATGGTGTATTGAGAAAAATAAAAAAGGCAATAAATTAAGATTACGGATGCAAATAGAAAAAATGTAATTAGAAACATATCGTAAGAAACAATTCTAGGATAAATAGTCTGCAAAACGTAAACGAGGAATACTTGAGAGAATCTTAAACAGAGAAGGAGAGAACCAAAATCAACATGTAGGAGGAAAAACAAGTAAGTTAATTCAAGATTTAAATGAAAGGGACAAAAAAGAAGGAGGAAACAAGAACATTCTTGTCAAGAATTAGATATAAGATTGAATTCCAACACAGAACAGAGTTTTGCAAGGATAGAGGAGGAAATTTGATAGGGGATAAAAAGGGATACACGATAGGTGGATTAAATACTCCATAGAGTAATTATTGGGAAGAAATCAGATGCCCGGGGGTTGGAAAGGATATTATAGAACACCTGATTAGAAGGAGAACAATTCTTTTGCCTTAAGAAGACAGAATATTATGTGCTATTCACTCAATGAATAGAAATAAAGAATTTCAGTAGAATTATTTAAAAACATAAAATGTACGATTATTATATTCATCCAAAAGATCTGAATGAAGTAAAATTATAAAAACTGTATAAAACGCGAACTTCCTATCGAAGAATTTGTTGATTTTATTGAGAATTTTGATGTAATAGCCCTTTCAGAAACTTGATTAAGAGCTAATAAATATGTAATATGAAATGGGGTTTCAAAGGATGTGAAATTAAGGGTAAAATGGATAGGTATCCAGGAGACATTTCTCTCCGGAATAAATAAAATCCGGACTCTTATTTTAAAGAAATAAATCTCCCTTTATATCTGACCATTTATGTATATTTTCAAGCAAGAGGATCAAATGTTTGTTGTCTACTTATCGTCAATCCAATTGTCTTCGTTGAATTATCGGACTCGTTGGCAGAAATAAAATAGAGATTTCCGGGAAGCTGGAATAATAATTTTAGGATACTTTAACTGTAGGATTGGGGGATATCGCTATAAAACAGTTGACAATGAAAAATGGTGGCATTTTAGCAAATATAAAGATAAAAGTAAAAATACAGAACAATAGTATATTACGATGCCAGGAAATCGAGGAAAATGTTTAAAAACCGAGCGATAGCGAGGTTTTAATTTCCGATATTCTGTAAATCAGTTCACAAACGTGCGTTGTACATTATTTTTTGCGCGATGGTGTTTTGAAAATAATAAATAATAGTAAAATAATAACATCTTTGTTGGAAATATTTGCGTTCATTATAAACAACTGACTAACGTTAACAGTGTGGGCAATGTTTGTTAGTTGAAACAACAAGAGACCTTGAGAACAATTATTGATAACATGCCGCAAGTACACCCTTCGACAAAAAAAAAGAGTCATATCTTGAACGCACATTTCTTCTAAGTCATACTCGGCACAGCGCTGGGTTCAAACTAGGAAACTAGTCATAATTGTGCAGTCCCTGAGCTACTGTGTTATGTGGCATCAACTGAAGACTCTTCAATGTGTCCCGATAGCTCAGCGGTAAAGCACGCGGTCACTGGTTCTGTTAATGAAGGTCGCAGGTTCGCCTCTTCAATTATGCAGTTTTTTCGTGATATTTATATTAAAACTTTGTATGAATTAAATACATTTTATTTCGACATTTGAATTAATCTATACTTTTTAAGTTCATATTTTTTTTTACCGTTGAGGTTATAACAATGTTAAATTATATATTTACACGCTTTATATTAGCTTGACCTGTATCTGTCTATGTAACGAACCTGTATCTATGTAACGGAATCTTTGAACACGATTTTCATCCACTTAAAAACATTGGATCGACTTGAAACTTTGTATACTTGTAAAGGACCCATGACAATACAATAATTTCATAATTGTTTTCTAAAATCCTGGCCAGAATCATCGGAAAATCAAACAAATAAAAACCTGTGTGATAGGTTACAGACTTATCGACTTTTTAGTCAATCGTTGTAAGAGCTCAGTTAGTAGAGCGGTGGACTGTAGTGGTATATAATTTCAGCAACCAATAGGTCGCTGGTTCAAATCCGGGCCGGAGGTTTTTTTAGAAAAGTATTAAGCAATTAAATATTCATGGGATTCCGGTTTATGACAATCAATTAAACTAAAAATTAAAAAAAAATACTCGTTTACAAAACTGAAACAACACGCTTTATTAGAAAACCGAACTAAAAAATAAAAAAAATAATTTTATTTTCCAACACGCTTGGGGAAAAAAATTAAAGTGGTCAAAAAAAACCATCTCTAAACACATCTAGAATGAAACTAGAGTTATCTAGAAAAAAAATAATTTTACCATCAAAAGCATTGGGCGATTTTTATGGTTTTTACGTTTTCTTCTTAGAGACTTTACTTTTACCAATATCTGTTTATTATCAAATATAAGTATTAATTGATATAGAGCACCCCATGCTTTTGATATTAAAATTATTGTTTTTGTAGATAACTCTAGTTTTATTCTAGATGTGTTGGAGATTATTTTTTGTTGACCACTTTAATTTTATCCCAAGAGTTTTGGAAAATAAAATTATTTTTAATTTTTTAGTTCGGTTTTCTAATAAAGCGTGTTGTTTTACTTTGTTTAAACTACTATTTATTTTTACCTTGTATACTACCGTCTTCCTCACCTATGTAAAATTTTCGTTGATTTCACTCTAGGCTTTTCGATGCATGCTTCATCTTCTGGAGTTGTTGTAGTAGTACTGAATTAACTGTATGTCTAATAGAGGGTTTTGCTTATTAGGCACATTTTCGTTGAGAATGTATGTATTCTTGGCCTTCTTGATAATTTCGATTTCTTGTAAAATGTTAATTTTGTGTCCGTTGTTTTCTCTGTGTATAATTTACATTGTATTATCGATATTGTTGAAACTGTGGCCGCTTTCTGAAATATGTTTAGCGAAATTTGATTTCATTGTTAAAGGAGAAGGTAAATCAAATTTCGCTGTTCACCAGGTTGAATCCAATCGAAAATGTATGGGCTAAGATGGAAATAGAGATGAACTCTAATTGGCCTGCAGATGCAAGAAAAACGAAAGATGGCTTATGGGCACAAATTCAAGACGCCTGGGATGCTCTAGCCGATCGTCCACAAGCCTGTAGATTTTTTTTTCATCAATGCCCCGCAGATTGAGGGCGGCAATAGATGCTGAGGATTCATACACCCGATATTGATTTTGTTTTTGTGAAAGTTTTTTCATTCTAGAAGATATAATTTCCTTCCTTCATTTAATTATTAGAAGGTTTTCATTTGTGTGTTTTGTGTGTGCATTAAAGCCATATAACTCAAATATAAAATTAAATATGAAACTATATTACAGGCGAAATGCTATCCTAACATTCGGTAAAAAAAAAGTAGAACGGGAATCGAACCCGCCAGGTTACGAACGCAGATTTTGCGTGTTAAACCGCTCGACCACGGAAACACACGATGGCAAGCTCTCTCTTTTATGTTACTTGAGTTGTGCACTACGTTAACTAGCAAACACCACAGTACAATTACTGAAAACGTGTTAATGTGAAAAAGGCGTCTGCGAGTGCACACGAAGTTCCCCGATAGGTTGATAGAATCAAGAGATTACTCTTTTTTTTTGTCTAAGGGTGTACGTGTTCATTGTTTTATATTGTTTCAAATAAAGTTCAGTTCATTTAAAATACAGTGCTTTGTTTCGTATAATGTATATTAACTCTACCTTATGGATATTTTCTGTATATGCATTTTACGTAGTATACATAGAGGGCAGTGGTTTTACTTCCCGCACGTGGGTGTAAATGTAATATTACAGTATAGTTATTTAGGTTGGCAAACCCGAAATGTAGGAAGTTGAACTTTCAATAACTGTCGCCATTGCTGGTAAGTACGACAAAACACACCATCGCGCAAAAAATCAATTTTTAGCCTTTTCGGATGCGTTTAAACTTGAAATTTTGAACAGGAAATGTGGTGGAAGATAAAAATGGAGAATTGAGATTTATTACATACATACATACATACATAAATACATAAGTACTTTATTAAAAGTAAAATACATACAATGTTATTTACAAATATGGGTCGCACGGGCAGTAAGCCGTACGTGCTGTTGACAGTCCGTTACAATAAGTTGATGTTTGGTAATAATATACTTAAAAAAACAATAATATTACAATTAAATTACAATACAATTTCATTATACATTAACTTAGTTATGTAGAATTATTAAGAATTAATGGGATTGCAATTTGTTAACATATTTATTTATTCATGAATGAGTGTTGTTCTTTTTTCCGCGTTTTGTCCAGAAATAGAAAGATGGGAGCGTAATCTTTTATACAATATGCACACAAGACAAAATTCCAGTCCTAAGTAATTTCGATACAGTTTTCAGAATGTAATATCATTTTCCAAACAAACTGATTACAAATATGAAATATATTAGATACCCAGTTATTGATGAGGTGGCAACAACAGTAAGGCCTATTATTCGTTTCAGGTGGATAGAGGATCGTGGAGAAGAATTTATCAGATGTTTGGAAACTCTAATACAGGATTTGCAAATTAATGATCTAAGCGGGGACGATATTATTGAATCTTTTGAAAAAACAGGGGGAAAATTCAAGCTTAAATGCACAATGAATCGGAAGGATAACGGGTGTTAAAACAATGCATGTAGAAAGAAGTAGTTTGTCGCAGGGAAAGGAATGGAAAACGACATGAAAACTCAAAGTAAAGACCATAAATCGTAGACGAATATCCCCGGGAATGGAAAAACTACTTTAGTAGGGGTGCTTGGAGGTGAGGGGTTACGATATAATCAAGGAAATATAGTGGGGATCCCCGACCCAATATATATCCAGTTACTAGATCAGGAAATTTCGAAAAAGTGAAGTGGTTTCTTCCATTAAAAGTTTAAAGAATAGTAAAGCTCCTGGAATCGATGGATTACCAGAGGAAGTCTTGAAAAATATATCATCCGATACATTATTACAAGTTTTGAAAACTGTGATCAACAAACTTTTTAATGGTGAACATTTTCCGGAAGCTTGGACAATAGATGATGTCCAAGCGCTATATAAAGGAAAAGGTCGGATTGATGTACCAGAAAGTTATAGGGGAATTTGCCTGTTGTCAGTGTTTGGTAAAATCTATTGTAAAATACTTTACGAACGAATGAGACAATGGGCTAAAGAGAACAATAGGATTTCAGAATACTAAATCGGTTTTAGAGAAGGGTACTCCACAATGGACAACGTATTCGTTCTGAGAACATAATTGATGATAATCTGAAAAACAAGAGGGGTAAATTATTTTGTGCATACATTGATTTTAAGATGGCATTCGATACTGAATACCGAAGTGCACTTTGGGAAAAAATGAATCGGAAATGATTATCTCATTAAATGATACATGCTTTTATATCAATGTATAAATATGTTAAATTCTGTATAAAAGTAGACCAAAGTAACAGCACAGAGAGCAGTCCAGCCAATCGGGGAAAGAGACAAGGTTGCATTTTGTCACTAATGCTATTTAATGTATTCGTTGATGATATCGCAGACACAATGCTAGAAGAAGACATTGAGGATCCGGATGTAAGTTAACTTCCGTGTCCTGTTGTATGCAGATGATTTAATAATCTGTTCCAATCATGGGATTGCGAAGAGGACTTGATCGGCTGGAAATGTTCTGTAGGAATTGGGGATTGACTGTAAATGTTAGTAAGACAAAAGCAATCTCGTGCAACAATAGGACGGTTTATGTCTGAGCAGAGGAATGAAAATACAGAGATCAACTACTTCACAACGTGACACATTTTCACGACATTGAAAATGAACGGAAAGTGGAAAAAACATTATTTAAAGGGAGTGGACAAGTTAACAGCATTCTCGTATTCTGCGTCGAGAGCTTAATGCTCCAGTTAGCACGTTAGAAAAAATGTATGGAGCGATGGTGAGGCCAGTAATGCACTATGTTAGTGAGATTTGGGGTTTTGAAAGATCGGAAATATTAAATAAAGTATATACGCATTTTCTTAAATATATTTTAGGACTTTGTAAGGTAGTTGCCAACTGTGGAATCTTATGTGAATTTGGATCATATCAGGACCAGATAAATTACAAAATTCGTGTACTCAAGTACTGGTTGCGGATAATTCAAGCGAAAAAACAATGTTTAGAGAAATTTATTATGACCACCAAGTTGAGAATATATATGCTAAATAATTATGGACAGACGAAGTTAAGAATAAGACTAGAAAAGAAACTATTTTAAAGTTTTACAAAGTATTGGCAGTTCCATCTATTACCTACGGATGTGAAACCTGGACATTAACAAAGACAGATAGTAAACAAATAGAGGCTGCTGGAATGAAGATGTTGAGAGTAATAGCAGGATACCAAAGAACCGATAAAAAGAAAAACGAAGATATAAGAACAGAACTTAATATATTTAATCTCTGTGTGAAGGAATAAAATATTATCAAAATGCTTATCTTCAGCACGTATTACGAATGAATGAACAGTGCATACCAAGAAGAATGTATAATTATAAACGAAAAGGGAAAAGAATGTTGGGAAGAACATTGAAGAGATGGAAGGACCAATATCGACCTATAATGAGATCGGAACAGGCCATTGGGCTTAATCCTTATTGTTGATGATGATGATGACGAAGTTAAGAAAGATCTCCAAAATATTATAATTGGTTGGGTTTGGGAAAAATGGGACCGAAGATCGCAAAAATATGTGGAGAAAAATAAGGAGAAGGTATTTGGATATAAACCAACAATATATTTTCACTGATTACACGGGAAAACTTTCATTGTGCTTACAAAGAGTATTAAAACAAGTTTGGGGAGTGTTTATATATATATATATATATATATATATATATATATATATATAGAGAGAGAGAGAGAGAAGAGAGAGAGAGAGAGAGGGAGAGAGAGAGATAGATATAGAGAGAGAGAGAGAGAGAGAGAGATAGATAGAGAGATGAGAGAGAGAGAGAGATGATAGAGAGAGAGAAAGAGATAGAGTCTAGGATTCAAGGAGACATCGGGGTTTGCTTGGTTTAGGTTGGGGCATGGAAATTTCTAACAATTGCCGACGATCACGATATGCACATATATCTAATGCATAGAAGCTTTGAGGACGAAATACATATATTAGGAAAATGGTAACGATTTGGAATATTGGAGGCGTCAGTTGCTGTCGCAAATATGTCTAAATTCAAATCGCGATAGATATGCTACGAGTTTATGATAAACCCAGAAAATTGCATAAATGTAGCTATTTTTGAACAAGACGGAGATAATAAGATCAACACTCAGGGTCGGTTTCACGAACAGATGTAAGTGTATTACGCCAGTTTATGCTATGCATTATACACAGGGAAACTGGCGTAATACAGTTACCTCTGTTGATGAAACCGGCCCTCATTCGTGAATAAATTAATATGTAAGGAAGATGTAATATTAATAACTATATGTAACTTTGTTAATGTATAATGAAATCTATTATGTTGTCTTTTTGTTGGGTTTAATTTATGTTATTGCTAGACTTATATTTATTGATACGGACTGTCTACAGAACGTACGGTTTGCTACCCGTGCAATTCAAATTTGTAAATAACATTGCATGTATATTACTTTTAGTTTAATAACGTTCTACTGCTACTACTAAATAAAGTACTCGAGACAAGGGCATGCAATTTCCAAAATATTATCTGATAATGTGCTGGTGAGAAAGATTAAAAGTAACTCAGAGAGTATAATTTATAACAGAATGGTACATTTTAGCACAGGTAGAGGATTAGTAGATAAGTACAAAATTTAAAGACAAAAATTCTTCATTTGGAACAACTTCATAAGGTGGGATTAAGAATAAATTAGATAAAAACTAAATGTTTTATAGTCTCTAATAAAGAATATAGAAGGACTTAAAATTGTCAGAATCCAAATTGGAGATAATTATTTCTAACGAATTAATATGTTTAAATGTCTTGATTCAATTATTGTTGAAGTAATAACTGATGCATTGAAGGAAAGTGATATATTACACAACTCTACAAAAAAAATTGTTGCCCTAAATATCTCTGCGGATTTTTATGTTTTCAAGTGCACAGTTTACGAATATATTCATGAAAGTGCTGAATGTAATCTAGTTTTTATGATTTTTGCGAATCATTTATTTTAAACAGTAAACGGCTTGTTACTAATAACAATTATGTTTACAGTCATGATTTGATTTCTACGCATTTTTTCGCACATACAAACATCACGTGATTCCCACTCTCGCACCCCTCACTCCGCACATCGACCGTGATCACAGTTATTTTGACAAAATTAAAGTACTCACAATGTGCATCTGGATAAGTTTCCATGTACGAATAAATATGGATACACAAAATACCCTTCCCTCATTTGTTTGTGGGATAGTAGAGCAAAGCAACTTCATTGGGAACAAGATGTGTGGCCTTTGAGGAAGTCCTTAGCTGTCGGTAAAAACTAACATAATAAACAAGTCGTTACTAAGCAGAGACAAAATCATACTTCCCCCATTACATATCAAGTTAGGTATGATAAAACAATTCGCCAAAGCGTTGGACAAGGAAGGAGAATGTTTCAAATACATTTGTAGAAAATTTCCTAAGCTCAGTATGGAAAAGTTAAAAGGCGGAATATTTGAAGGTCCTCAAATTCGTCAATTGATGAAAGATGCAAATTTTATCAAAGTTATGACTGTTCCGGAAAGTGAAGATTGGAAGGGTTTTGTATTGGTAGTAGAAAACTTCCTAGGTAACTACAAAGTACCAAATTGTAAAGAAATTGTGCAAAACATGTTGACAAGCTTCAAGATTCTAGGAGCAAATATGAGTATAAAGTTACACTTTCTCCACAGTCACCTGTATAGATTTCCGGATAATTTTGGAAATTATAGTGACGAACAAGGAGAGCGTTTTCACCAGGATCTAAAACTAATGGAGGAAAGGTAATCAGGGTAGATGGCACCGTCACATAATGGCAGAATACTGCTGGTCTTCAAAAATAAATTGTCCCCTAAAAAATTATAGAAGAAAATCTTATAAAAGGCGTTCCACTGAAGTATAGCATGGGTTTTCCACATTTTTCTTTCTATTTACGTCAGTGTACACTAAGTTTTGAAGAAACAATTGACCTTATAAATATATCTGTTATTTTTGTTTTCATATTTTTCGATTTCTGTAGTGTAAAATGAAAATTAATATTTAAAAAACCAGAGCAAATCTTCCAAAATAATTGATAGTTTCATGAATTGCGAGCGTAAATATATCCGAAATTAATCTTATATCAAGGGCAACAAATTCACTGTTGACCAGTGTAATCTTTCTATGAATTTCTTCCACTAATCTAACGATCTCTCCAATAATGTGACAAACAAATTTTATTTAACAATAATTAGTCTCCAAGTCGGAAATTTGGACTAAGTTAAAAAAGTTAGAGGAGTAATTTCAGCATGAGGATGGAACAACTGTGAAGAATTTACAAACAAACGAAGAGTGGAAAATTTGAAACAATATGACATTGTATTAATTGAATGGAAATCCATAGTTAATTGGAGAAATAAAGACTTTAAAACAGATGGTTGGGTAGACCAAAGAAGAAATTATTGGCGAATGTTGAGAACATGAAGAATATTGGAACCAAAACTTATCAAAGAAGTAGGCTACTCAGGAACGCTAAATGCCAGCTTAAGTTTTGCGGTAGGTTATGGACACATTGGACCATAACACCATATATATATATATATATATATATATATATATATATATTGGTTTACTAGGGGTAAATATTACTACATATGGTAGAATTTTATTTAACGTTCAGCTCCTTCGTGTAACAAATAGAACAATAGAATCCCCATTAAACGAATCGTAACTTACTGTTGTCAAGATGGCAACATTAGATTAAATAAAAAATAAATCCACTGTCGTCTGTGTCATCTATAAAACAGTTAACGGTTTTCATTATCCCTATATCGTTTACTTAAACAATATTTAGAGCGTTAAAAGTCGCCTTTTTGCGAGGTCAAGTAAAAGTTCATAAATGTGCAGGCGGAGCTTACCTACACATATGTTTATTTTCATTTACAAATAAAGCAATTAAATCAAAGTTCCATGGCAATTTTAAATTTCAAAGCAACAAATCAAAATTAAAATACAAACAGACAATTTTATTTCTCCCAGTTTTTCTAAAATAAAACTTTGCACTTACTATTTATTTCTATTAAAAAACCTCACGAATGGAGATCTGTGAATAACAAACATACCGGCCGACCACGCCCGATGCACTATAACAGGGGCAGATGAAGTAACTGAGATGAGAGTGGAGAAGTGATGGAGCGAAATTTGTGGTAGGGGAAACGGAGAAACACCGAGAAAAACCTGCCCAGACTCTGTTTTGTCCACCACGAAACCCACATGGAATGATCGAGACAGGAACTCGACATTCCAGAGATGAGAGGCGAGCGACTAACCGTTTGAGTGACGCAGCCTCCATTTCATTCGGTAGAAAATAAACTAATTTCTACAAACTTATTTTCTATGATTTTATTGAAAATGTCAAATAAATTGAAATATATGCACCTGATATGATACACTTAAAGATTAAAAATTTGCAATATTTATTTTATTCTGTGAAGCTACTAAATAAAATAGTAATGAAAGTAAAAATTATTAAATAGAAAAAATATAATCTCTACAAATTAATCTAAACGATTACAGAAAATCCCTTAAAAATCTAATCAAATTGGCAAGCACTGGAATTTGATTCCCAGTCTTCATGCAATTTAAACATGGAGTAAGAGAACTCGATTTAAACATGGCGAAATTAATCACGAAGCTGCCTTAAATCAGAAGAATATAAAAGGCAAAAGAGAGTGACTATTATTCTATTCTCGTTTCTATATATTCTAACTTATAAGTTTATATGGCATCTAGAATCTTTGGTTGTATACAGTAAGCTGTGTATATATTATGTCGCATTTCTTTTGTTGATTTCTAATAACATTACAATATTCATATACATTCAGTTGGGATATTTCAGTTTATAGTAAGCAACGAGTACGCGAGTTCTTCGAACAGATACCGATAGTATGAAACTGAGTACGCGGTTTTATTGGAACAGATAGTTAGCAACGATGTATACGGCTTTCATCGAAAGGTAATTAGAAATTAAAAAGGTTTGGTTAATAAAAGAGATTTGTAGAGAATTTATAATTAGGACGATTGCAAGTGTTAAAAGTGAATAAATACTAAAGTAGATCAATCACAAATTTTCACCCAGAAGTATAGCTATAATTATTCATCCTAGGACACGGTTTCCTTCAGCAGATAATAATCAACTGAGTATACGCTTTTCTTGGAACAGATACTAGAGAATTGAGTTCGCAGCTTCTTTCGAAAAAGTGGTAAGTGAGAGATGTGCCTTTCTTCAAACAAATAGCAAGCAATGCGTACGCGGATTTTTCGAACATTTAGTAAGCTACTGAGTATGTGATTTTGTTCGAACAGTTAGTAAGCGAGTGAAAGTTCTCGTTACTGTATGTTTTTTTATATTTCACTTATTTATTGCTTTAACTTCAATGTTCACATCGCTTACTTACTTACTCACTGACACTATCGAATCCATAGGTTCATGGCCGCGCGGAAATAAGCTCTCCATACATCCCTGTCCTGAGCTAATTCCTTCCAATCATTCCCTGTACAATCTACTTCCCTCAAATCATAGTTAATGTTGTTCTCCCACCTCATTCTTGGTCTACCAACTGGGCGTTTTCCTTCTGGCTTTCCTACAAGAAGGTTCCACACACGTCTTACATTCCCCATTTGTGCCACATGTCCTGCCCATCGCAGTCTACGAGACTTAACTGTTCTTATTATATCTGGCTTCCTATAAAGACCATGTAGTTCATTGATATGTAGTCTTCTCCATTCACCCGTCCGTTCATCTCTCTTTGGTCTAAAAATTTTCCTAAGAACTTTATTCTCAAATACTCATAATCTCCTTTCCTCCCTTAAAGTAAGTGTCCATGTTTCGTACCCATATAATATAACTGGTAGAATAATAGTTTTTTTATATATTTTCAGTTTAACGTTACAATTTACTATTTATAAACAGTATCTTGATATTAAATGGTACATACGAATGAATGAATTTCCAGCCTGCAGTTTCTTTGAAGACTATGAAAATCCTGAAAAACCCTTAATCAGATTAGTCAGCGGCAAGGGACCTCCACAGCGAGTGTCAAACGCTACCACGTGTGCGTGAGTCAATTCCCTTGAGATCACAGTATATATCTGACAAAATACCTATTTGGAAGAGTCCAAGCAGGGAAAATGATCCTCATGAAATAAACAGGCGAAAAAATAATAAATATCGAGAAACTGAGAAATATCTGCAAATACATAATCCTGCAATATCGGTCTATGGGATATGCGCCTGAAGAAAAACGTTACGTAACATACCTAGATGAAAGGTTAAAAATTAGCTTTCAATGACTATTGTGGGGAAAATTTTACATTATTTTGCTTATTTTTAAATTAAGAAAAAGTGTTTCAAGTCTAAACGAAAATAAAGTACCCTACTACTGTGCAGGAATTATCAGACTAGAATCCCAGGGATCCGGGTTTGATACTCGGATATACAATAGAAAGTTTAGTTTGAATATATGGCCTGAGCCTCACTCAATCTCGTGAAAACGACTGAATAACTACTTGATATGAGAAGAGGTGAAATCAAATTAATAAAACTATTTATAGTTAAGTTTAAGTGTCACACTATGTGCCTCTTGCTAATGACATAAACTACTTTGAACAGCCTTAGCTCTTCCGAGAGTCGTTACACAAATTATTTTTAAATGAAAATAAATGATTTAACTTACAGCACAGCTCATAGCAGTGTAAATTTTGCTGTGTTTTTAATTATGCATTGCCTATATTCCGGGCGTTCCGGCTGTTGAGTAGATTTGACAGAGCATGCGATGCAGGATGCAGAGAATATGTGAAGCTGTATGCTCCACCATTTCGTTAATAGAACCAGACATTTTATACAAATACAATTATACGCATAGAGATACACAATCAACAAGCAATCAACAGCCTTTCACAAGTAAATTTTCACAAATATAATAACATGAAGTTACTTGTTTACTATTACCAAATGGATGGCATAGACTCTATTGGTAATTAAGGTTAAAGCAGAGGTGTTTTGATTTACGGACTGCATGACCATTACTAACTTATTCCGCAACAACTTATGTTGATGTGGGTTAAATCGTGTTCTTTCCCCACATCAACCTCGTATTCTAGAGAGTTCCTACAACAAACGGCAGATTACCAAATTCATTAGTTTCACTATTTAACTCATAGATTGATAATTTTTATGAAAATAATTTGCAGTACTCTTTATATCAATTAAATCAGCTATGCCAAGAATATAATTTCAAAATATCGAAAGAAAAAACAAAAATAACGCCATTTTGGGGAAACGATCATCATCATCATCATCATCCGGTATCATGGCAGCTGCCGCCGTCTTCCGGAAACCAAACGCCATTCCTCTCTATCCATCCATTGATCTTCCTCCATTCATCTGATATTCACAGCTGCTTGTACTCCTTCTATCCAAGTTTTCTTCGGTCTTCCTCTCTTCCTCCTTTCCATTGGGATCCATTCCATAAAATTTTTTGGCAAACTTTGCTCTGGCATTCGTTTGACATGACCATACCACTGCAATCTTTTCTTTTCTATGACGTCTATGATGTCTGGCTCCTCTTGTACACACATAATTTCCCTTATTTCTTTATTTCGTATTCTATCCATTCTAGATTTTCCAGCTGATCTTATTAACACATCCATTTCTGTACTTAAAATTCTTTTCATTTCGCTGGTAGGAATTTGCCAGACTTCAGCACCATATGTTAAAATACTCTGAACTATGGTTTGATATATTTGTAATTTTCTATTTTTTGTAATATTTTTGCTCCACCAAACAGAGTTTAAAGTATTTATTGCTTGTTTTGTTTGTGCGATTCTATTTTTAATTTCCACTGTGTTATCGCCTGAATGGTCTAATTTTGTTCCTAAATAAGTGCATTCAATACTAGGTTTTAGTATTTCTCCATTGTTGAAATTTATATTTTCCATTTCTTCTCCTATACACTAATATTTAGTTAATAGACAACAAACCTCTGGAACAAGTAACAAATTTTAATTATTTGGGTTGTAATTTTACTATAAACACAAAAACTGAAAGAGACATACATATGAAACTGTCGAAATTTCAAATGATATGTGGAACTATACATAAAACATTAAAGAATAAAACAAGAAGAGATACAAGATTGAAGTTTTATAAAACATTGGCAGTTACTGCATTACTTTATGGGAGCGAAACTTGGGTAATGACCAAAAAATTGCAAAGTAGAATACAAAGTGCAGAAATGAACTTCCTTAGAACAAAAGGCTGCACAAAATTGGATCGGATAAGGAATGAAGATATAAGAACAGAGTTAAATATATATCCATTGGATGAGAAAATCAGAGAATATAGAGAGAAATGATTTACACACGTGGAACGAATGAATGTATCAAGATTACCAAGAGCAGCATTCAACTACAAGCCAAGAGCTTCAAGGAATGTAGGAAGGCCAGTGAAAAGATGGACAGAACAACTGTGAGGCGGAACAGGCAATGTGCCTAGCCCGTGATGTGAAGAAGAAGAAGAAGATTGATAATTTTGCCTCTTCCTGTTCATAATGAGATATATGTACCTCCGCAAATTAACTTTTTTTGACAAGAGGATCGATTCAACAATGTACCATCAATATGATACAGCAAGAAATGCCAAAAGAAAACAAATTAAAAAATTACCAAAAAAGTTTGTTTTGTTGCTCTAAAGAATTTATTAAATGTTGTATAATGAATCTGCATAATTCTTCATAGTTATTTCTCACACAATCATCTGTTATTGATTTTTCCCAAGCCCAAAGAGATTTAACAATAAAAGTATGCTATTTATAACTATACAGCCGGTTTAAAAATCGCCCGGTCCTATTCGTAATGAGAGATTTCTCCGCAAATTAACTTCTTTGTCAAAGGTATCGATTCAACAATATACGATCGATATGGTACAAGAAGAAATGTCATTAGAAAACAACTTCAAAAATTACCGAAAAAAAAAGGTTAGTTCTGTTGCTCTAAAAAAATTACGAGATGTTGTATAATGAATCTGTATTATTGTTTACAGTTATTTCTCACACAATCATCTGTTATTGACTTTTCCCAAACCCAAAGTTATTTGACAGTAAAGATATGCTATTTATAACTATACAGCCGGTTTAAAATCGCCCGGTCCTATTCGTAATGAGAGATATCTCCGCAAATTAACTTCTTTGTCAAAGGTATCGATTCAACAATATACGATCGATATGGTACAAGAAGAAATGTCATTAGAAAACAACTTCAAAAATTACGAAAAAAAAGGTTAGTTCTGTTGCTCTAAAAAAATTACGAGATGTTGTATAATGAATCTGTATTATTGTTTACAGTTATTTCTCACACAATCATCTGTTATTGACTTTTCCCAAACCCAAAGTTATTTGACAGTAAAGATATGCTATTTATAACTATACAGCCGGTTTAAAAATCGCCCGGTCCTATTCGTAATGAGAGATTTCTCCGCAAATTAACTTCTTTGTCAAAGGTATCGATTCAACAATATACGATCGATATGGTACAAGAAGAAATGTCATTAGAAAACAACTTCAAAAATTACGAAAAAAAAAGGTTAGTTCTGTTGCTCTAAAAAATTACGAGATGTTGTATAATGAATCTGTATTATTGTTTACAGTTATTTCTCACACAATCATCTGTTATTGACTTTTCCCAAACCCAAAGTTATTTGACAGTAAAGATATGCTATTTATAACTATACAGCCGGTTTAAAAATCGCCCGGTCCTATTCGTAATGAGAGATTTCTCCGCAAATTAACTTCTTTGTCAAAGGTATCGATTCAACAATATACGATCGATATGGTACAAGAAGAAATGTCATTAGAAAACAACTTCAAAAATTACGAAAAAAAAAGGTTAGTTCTGTTGCTCTAAAAAAATTACGAGATGTTGTATAATGAATCTGTATTATTGTTTACAGTTATTTCTCACACAATCATCTGTTATTGACTTTTCCCAAACCCAAAGTTATTTGACAGTAAAGATATGCTATTTATAACTATACAGCCGGTTTATAAATCGCCCGGTCCTATTCGTAATGAGAGATTTCTCCGCAAATTAATTTATTTGTCAAAGGTATCGATTCAACAATATACGATCGATATGGTACAAGAAGAAATGTCATTAGAAAACAACTTCAAAAATTACCAAAAAAAAAGGTTAGTTCTGTTGCTCTAAAAAAATTACGAGATGTTGTATAATGAATCTGTATTATTGTTTACAGTTATTTCTCACACAATCATCTGTTATTGACTTTTCCCAAACCCAAAGTTATTTGACAGTAAAGATATGCTATTTATAACTATACAGCCGGTTTAGAAATCGCCCGGTCCTATTCGTAATGAGAGATTTCTCCGCAAATTAACTTCTTTGTCAAAGGTATCGATTCAACAATATACGATCGATATGGTACAAGAAGAAATGTCATTAGAAAACAACTTCAAAAATTACGAAAAAAAAGGTTAGTTCTGTTGCTCTAAAAAAATTACGAGATGTTGTATAATGAATCTGTATTATTGTTTACAGTTATTTCTCACACAATCATCTGTTATTGACTTTTCCCAAACCCAAAGTTATTTGACAGTAAAGATATGCTATTTATAACTATACAGCCGGTTTAAAAATCGCCCGGTCCTATTCGTAATGAGAGATTTCTCCGCAAATTAACTTCTTTGTCAAAGGTATCGATTCAACAATATACGATCGATATGGTACAAGAAGAAATGTCATTAGAAAACAACTTCAAAAATTACGAAAAAAAAAGGTTAGTTCTGTTGCTCTAAAAAAATTACGAGATGTTGTATAATGAATCTGTATTATTGTTTACAGTTATTTCTCACACAATCATCTGTTATTTGACTTTTCCCAAACCCAAAGTTATTTGACAGTAAAGATATGCTATTTATACTATACAGCCGGTTTAAAAATCGCCCGGTCCTATTCGTAATGAGAGATTTCTCCGCAAATTAACTTCTTTGTCAAAGGTATCGATTCAACAAATATACGATCGATATGGTACAAGAAGAAATGTCATTAGAAAACAACTTCAAAAATTACGAAAAAAAAAGGTTAGTTCTGTTGCTCTAAAAAAATTACGAGATGTTGTATAATGAATCTGTATTATTGTTTACAGTTATTTCTCACACAATCATCTGTTATTGACTTTTCCCAAACCCAAAGTTATTTGACAGTAAAGATATGCTATTTATAACTATACAGCCGGTTTAAAAATCGCCCGGTCCTATTCGTAATGAGAGATTTCTCCGCAAATTAACTTCTTTGTCAAAGGTTCGATTCAACAATATACGATCGATATGGTACAAGAAGAAATGTCATTAGAAAACAACTTCAAAAATTACGAAAAAAAAAGGTTAGTTCTGTTGCTCTAAAAAAATTACGAGATGTTGTATAATGAATCTGTATTATTGTTTACAGTTATTTCTCACACAATCATCTGTTATTGACTTTTCCCAAACCCAAAGTTATTTGACAGTAAAGATATGCTATTTATAACTATACAGCCGGTTTAAAAATCGCCCGGTCCTATTCGTAATGAGAGATTTCTCCGCAAATTAACTTCTTTGTCAAAGGTATCGATTCAACAATATACGATCGATATGGTACAAGAAGAAATGTCATTAGAAAACAACTTCAAAAATTACGAAAAAAAAGGTTAGTTCTGTTGCTCTAAAAAAATTACGAGATGTTGTATAATGAATCTGTATTATTGTTTACAGTTATTTCTCACACAATCATCTGTTATTGACTTTTCCCAAACCCAAAGTTATTTGACAGTAAAGATATGCTATTTATAACTATACAGCCGGTTTAAAAATCGCCCGGTCCTATTCGTAATGAGAGATTTCTCCGCAAATTAACTTCTTTGTCAAAGGTATCGATTCAACAATATACGATCGATATGGTACAAGAAGAAATGTCATTAGAAAACAACTTCAAAAATTACCAAAAAAAAAGGTTAGTTCTGTTGCTCTAAAAAAATTACGAGATGTTGTATAATGAATCTGTATTATTGTTTACAGTTATTTCTCACACAATCATCTGTTATTGACTTTTCCAAACCCAAAGTTATTTGACAGTAAAGATATGCTATTTATAACTATACAGCCGGTTTAAAAATCGCCCGGTCCTATTCGTAATGAGAGATTTCTCCGCAAATTAACTTCTTTGTCAAAGGTATCGATTCAACAATATACGATCGATATGGTACAAGAAGAAATGTCATTAGAAAACAACTTCAAAAATTACGAAAAAAAAAGGTTAGTTCTGTTGCTCTAAAAAAATTACGAGATGTTGTATAATGAATCTGTATTATTGTTTACAGTTATTTCTCACACAATCATCTGTTATTGACTTTTCCCAAACCCAAAGTTATTTGACAGTAAAGATATTGCTATTTATAACTATACAGCCGGTTTAAAAATCGCCCGGTCCTATTCGTAATGAGAGATTTCTCCGCAAATTAACTTCTTTGTCAAAGGTATCGATTCAACAATATACGATCGATATGGTACAAGAAGAAATGTCATTAGAAAACAACTTCAAAAATTACGAAAAAAAAAGGTTAGTTCTGTTGCTCTAAAAAAATTACGAGATGTTGTATAATGAATCTGTATTATTGTTTACAGTTATTTCTCACACAAATCATCTGTTATTGACTTTTCCCAAACCCAAAGTTATTTGACAGTAAAGATATGCTATTTATAACTATACAGCCGGTTTAAAAATCGCCGGTCCTATTCGTAATGAGAGATATCTCCGCAAATTAATCTTCTTTGTCAAAGGTATCGATTCAACAATATACGATCGATATGGTACAAGAAGAAATGTCATTAGAAAACAACTTCAAAAATTACCAAAAAAAAAGGTTAGTTCTGTTGCTCTAAAAAAATTACGAGATGTTGTATAATGAATCTGTATTATTGTTTACAGTTATTTCTCACACAATCATCTGTTATTGACTTTTCCCAAACCCAAAGTTATTTACAGTAAAGATATGCTATTTATAACTATACAGCCGGTTTATAAATTCGCCCGGTCCTATTCGTAATGAGAGATTTCTCCGCAAATTAACTTCTTTGTCAAAGGTATCGATTCAACAATATACGATCGATATGGTACAAGAAGAAATGTCATTAGAAAACAACTTCAAAAATTACGAAAAAAAAAGGTTAGTTCTGTTGCTCTAAAAAAATTACGAGATGTTGTATAATGAATCTGTATTATTGTTTACAGTTATTTCTCACACAATCATCTGTTTTTGACTTTTCCCAAACCCAAAGTTATTTAACAGTAAAGATATGCTATTTATAACTATACAGCCGGTTTATAAATCGCCCGGTCCTATTCTTAATGAGAGATATCTCCGCAAATTAATTTATTTGTCAAAGGTATCGATTCAACAATATACGATCGATATGGTACAAGAAGAAATGTCATTAGAAAACAACTTCAAAAATTACCAAAAAAAAGGTTAGTTCTGTTGCTCTAAAAAAATTACGAGATGTTGTATAATGAATCTGTATTATTGTTTACAGTTATTTCTCACACAATCATCTGTTATTGACTTTTCCCAAACCCAAAGTTATTTGACAGTAAAGATATGCTATTTATAACTATACAGCCGGTTTAAAAATCGCCCGGCCTATTCGTAATGAGAGATTTCTCCGCAAATTAACTTCTTTGTCAAAGGTATCGATTCAACAATATACGATCGATATGGTACAAGAAGAAATGTCATTAGAAAACAATTCAAAAATTACAAAAAAAAAAGGTTAGTTCTGTTGCTCTAAAAAAATTACGAGATGTTGTATAATGAATCTGTATTATTGTTTACAGTTATTTCTCACACAATCATCTGTTATTGACTTTTCCCAAACCCAAAGTTATTTAACAGTAAAGATATGCTATTTATAACTATACAGCCGGTTTATAAATCGCCCGGTCCTATTCTTAATGAGAGATATCTCCGCAAATTAATTTATTTGTCAAAGGTATCGATTCAACAATATACGATCGATATGGTACAAGAAGAAATGTCATTAGAAAACAACTTCAAAAATTACCAAAAAAAAGGTTAGTTCTGTTGCTCTAAAAAAATTACGAGATGTTGTATAATGAATCTGTATTATTGTTTACAGTTATTTCTCACACAATCATCTGTTATTGACTTTTCCCAAACCCAAAGTTATTTAACAGTAAAGATATGCTATTTATAACTATACAGCCGGTTTATAAATCGCCCGGTCCTATTCTTAATGAGAGATATCTCCGCAAATTAATTTATTTGTCAAAGGTATCGATTCAACAATATACGATCGATATGGTACAAGAAGAAATGTCATTAGAAAACAACTTCAAAAATTACCAAAAAAAAGGTTAGTTCTGTTGCTCTAAAAAAATTACGAGATGTTGTATAATGAATCTGTATTATTGTTTACAGTTATTTCTCACACAATCATCTGTTATTGACTTTCCCAAACCAAAGTTATTTGACAGTAAAGATATGCTATTTATAACTATACAGCCGGTTAAAAAATCGCCCGGTCCTATTCGTAATGAGAGATTTCTCCGCAAATTAACTTCTTTGTCAAAGGTATCGATTCAACAATATACGATCGATATGGTACAAAGAGAAATGTCATTAGAAAACAACTTCAAAAATTACGAAAAAAAAAGGTTAGTTCTGTTGCTCTAAAAAAATTACGAGATGTTGTATAATGAATCTGTATTATTGTTTACAGTTATTTCTCACACAATCATCTGTTATTGACTTTTCCCAAACCCAAAGTTATTTAACAGTAAAGATATGCTATTTATAACTATACAGCCGGTTAAAAATCGCCCGGTCCTATTCGTAATGAGAGATTTCTTCCGCAAATTAACTTTTTGTCCAAGGTATCGATTCAACAATATACGATCGATATGGTACAAGAAGAAATGTCATTAGAAAACAACTTCAAAAATTACGAAAAAAAAGGTTAGTTCTGTTGCTCTAAAAAAATTACGAGATGTTGTATAATGAATCTGTATTATTGTTTACAGTTATTTCTCACACAATCATCTGTTATTGACTTTTCCCAAACCCAAAGTTATTTGACAGTAAAGATATGCTATTATAACTATACAGCCGGTTTAAAAATCGCCCGGTCCTATTCGTAATGAGAGATTTCTCCGCAAATTAACTTCTTTGTCAAAGGTATCGATTCAACAATATACGATCGATATGGTACAAGAAGAAATGTCATTAGAAAACAACTTCAAAAATTACGAAAAAAAAGGTTAGTTCTGTTGCTCTAAAAAAATTACGAGATGTTGTAATATGAATCTGTATTATTGTTTACAGTTATTTCTCACACAATCATCTGTTATTGACTTTTCCCAAACCAAGTTATTTGACAGTAAAGATATGCTATTTATAACTATACAGCCGGTTTAAAAATCGCCCGGTCCTATTCGTAATGAGAGATTTCTCCGCAAATTAACTTCTTTGTCAAAGGTATCGATTCAACAATATACGATCGATATGGGTACAAGAAGAAATGTCATTAGAAAACAACTTCAAAATTACGAAAAAAAAAGGTTAGTTCTGTTGCTCTAAAAAAATTACGAGATGTTGTATAATGAATCTGTATTATTGTTTACAGTTATTTCTCACACAATCATCTGTTATTGACTTTTCCCAAACCCAAAGTTATTTGACAGTAAAGATATGCTATTTATAACTATACAGCCGGTTTAAAAATCGCCCGGTCCTATTCGTAATGAGAGATTTCTCCGCAAATTAACTTCTTTGTCAAAGGTATCGATTCAACAATATACGATCGATATGGTACAAGAAGAAATGTCATTAGAAAACAACTTCAAAAATTACGAAAAAAAAAGGTTAGTTCTGTTGCTCTAAAAAAATTACGAGATGTTGTATAATGAATCTGTATTATTGTTTACAGTTATTTCTCACACAATCATCTGTTATTGACTTTTCCCAAACCCAAAGTTATTTGACAGTAAAGATATGCTATTTATAACTATACAGCCGGTTTAAAAATCGCCCGGTCCTATTCGTAATGAGAGATTTCTCCGCAAATTAACTTCTTTGTCAAAGGTATCGATTCAACAATATACGATCGATATGGTACAAGAAGAAATGTCATTAGAAAACAACTTCAAAAATTACGAAAAAAAAAGGTTAGTTCTGTTGCTCTAAAAAATTACGAGATGTTGTATAATGAATCTGTATTATTGTTTACAGTTATTTCTCACACAATCATCTGTTATTGACTTTTCCCAAACCCAAAGTTATTTGACAGTAAAGATATGCTATTTATAACTATACAGCCGGTTTAAAAATCGCCCGGTCCTATTCGTAATGAGAGATTTCTCCGCAAATTAACTTCTTTGTCAAAGGTATCGATTCAACAATATACGATCGATATGGTACAAGAAGAAATGTCATTAGAAAACAACTTCAAAAATTACGAAAAAAAAAGGTTAGTTCTGTTGCTCTAAAAAATTACGAGATGTTGTATAATGAATCTGTATTATTGTTTACAGTTATTTCTCACACAATCATCTGTTATTGACTTTTCCCAAACCCAAAGTTATTTGACAGTAAAGATATGCTATTTATAACTATACAGCCGGTTTAAAAATCGCCCGGTCCTATTCGTAATGAGAGATTTCTCCGCAAATTAACTTCTTTGTCAAAGGTATCGATTCAACAATATACGATCGATATGGTACAAGAAGAAATGTCATTAGAAAACAACTTCAAAAATTACGAAAAAAAAAGGTTAGTTCTGTTGCTCTAAAAAAATTACGAGATGTTGTATAATGAATCTGTATTATTGTTTACAGTTATTTCTCACACAATCATCTGTTATTGACTTTTCCCAAACCCAAAGTTATTTGACAGTAAAGATATGCTATTTATAACTATACAGCCGGTTTAAAAATCGCCCGGTCCTATTCGTAATGAGAGATTTCTCCGCAAATTAACTTCTTTGTCAAAGGTATCGATTCAACAATATACGATCGATATGGTACAAGAAGAAATGTCATTAGAAAACAACTTCAAAATTACGAAAAAAAAAGGTTAGTTCTGTTGCTCTAAAAAAATTACGAGATGTTGTATAATGAATCTGTATTATTGTTTACAGTTATTTCTCACACAATCATCTGTTATTGACTTTTCCCAAACCCAAAGTTATTTGACAGTAAAGATATGCTATTTATAACTATACAGCCGGTTTAAAAATCGCCCGGTCCTATTCGTAATGAGAGATTTCTCCGCAAATTAACTTCTTTGTCAAAGGTATCGATTCAACAATATACGATCGATATGGTACAAGAAGAAATGTCATTAGAAAACAACTTCAAAAATACGAAAAAAAAAGGTTAGTTCTGTTGCTCTAAAAAAATTACGAGATGTTGTATAATGAATCTGTATTATTGTTTACAGTTATTTCTCACACAATCATCTGTTATTGACTTTTCCCAAACCCAAAGTTATTTGACAGTAAAGATATGCTATTTATAACTATACAGCCGGTTTAAAAATCGCCCGGTCCTATTCGTAATGAGAGATTTCTCCGCAAATTAACTTCTTTGTCAAAGGTATCGATTCAACAATATACGATCGATATGGTACAAGAAGAAATGTCATTAGAAAACAACTTCAAAAATTACGAAAAAAAAAGGTTAGTTCTGTTGCTCTAAAAAAATTACGAGATGTTGTATAATGAATCTGTATTATTGTTTACAGTTATTTCTCACACAATCATCTGTTATTGACTTTTCCCAAACCCAAGTTATTTGACAGTAAAGATATGCTATTTATAACTATACAGCCGGTTTAAAAATCGCCCGGTCCTATTCGTAATGAGAGATTTCTCCGCAAATTAACTTCTTTGTCAAAGGTATCGATTCAACAAATACGATCGATATGGTACAAGAAGAAATGTCATTAGAAAACAACTTCAAAAATTACGAAAAAAAAGGTTAGTTCTGTTGCTCTAAAAAAATTACGAGATGTTGTATAATGAATCTGTATTATTGTTTACAGTTATTTCTCACACAATCATCTGTTATTGACTTTTCCCAAACCCAAAGTTATTTGACAGTAAAGATATGCTATTTATAACTATACAGCCGGTTTAAAAATCGCCCGGTCCTATTCGTAATGAGAGATATCTCCGCAAATTAACTTCTTTGTCAAAGGTATCGATTCAACAATATACGATCGATATGGTACAAGAAGAAATGTCATTAGAAAACAACTTCAAAAATTACGAAAAAAAAAGGTTAGTTCTGTTGCTCTAAAAAAATTACGAGATGTTGTATAATGAATCTGTATTATTGTTTACAGTTATTTCTCACACAATCATCTGTTTTTGACTTTTCCCAAACCCAAAGTTATTTAACAGTAAAGATATGCTATTTATAACTATACAGCCGGTTTATAAATCGCCCGGTCCTATTCTTAATGAGAGATATCTCCGCAAATTAATTTATTTGTCAAAGGTATCGATACAACAATATACGATCGATATGATACAGGAAGAAATTACATTAGAAAACAACTTCAAAAATTACCAAAAAAAGTTCTGTTGCTCTAAAAAAATATTAAATGTTGTATAATGAATCTCTATTATTGTTTACAGTTATTTCTCATACAATCATCTGTTATTGATTTTTCCCAAACCCAAAGTTATTTAACAGTAAAGATATGCTATTTATAACTATACAGCCGGTTTAGAAATCGCCCGGTCCTGTTCGTAATGAGAGATATCTCCGCAAATTAATTTATTTGTCAAAGGTATCGATTCAACAATATACGATCGATATGATACAGGAAGAAATTACATTAGAAAACAACTTCAAAAATTACCAAAAAAAGTTCTGTTGCTCTAAAAAAATATTAAATATTGTATAATGAATCTGCATTATTGTTTACAGTTATTTCTCATACAATCATCTGTTATTGATTTTTCCCAAACCTAAAGAGTTTTAACAGTAAAGATATGCTATTTATAATTATACAACCGGCTTAGAAATCGCCCGGAAGATCGGAATACATAACCTCACATTTGGTAATACGGTACATATTAAACATTATAATTACGTTTTGCTTCTGATGTATTATTCGCTAAATAGTCACTCCAAATCCAACGCGAGGTTGAGTTTTTCATTAGACAAAATCACTCGCGATTTTGACGCTCGTGATTTGTTCAGAAAAACACAAACCCTTGTTAGATTACTGTTGATAATTGTACTTAAACATGCTCAAATCTGGGGGGTGAAAGGGTCGAAAAATATTGCACAAAATCTTTTGGTTTGAGGTTCTTCAATGTGCCGTAAATCAATGACATGGTGCCCATGGCTTTACAGGATTTCCGAAGGAATTCATGCTCCAAATGTTTAATGTCCATAAAACTCCATCAAATTCGGCGGATTTGAACCCGCGAACCTCGGAATCAGAGACGGCCGACATCAAATTCTTATACCAAACTTGACAGTAGGACCCGCGATATAAATGTCTAGGTATCACCAGTGTTGTTGATTTCACACACCTTAAGTGAGCGTGCAGTAAAGAATTAACGAAGAGATAATTTTAAAAACGAGCGATGGATTCTAAGAAAACTGGTATCAAATAAAATAAAACAGGCCTAACGATCATACCACCTTCAAACATGTGACCCCAACCAGATAACTTTCGATGAATAATTTAATTAATTACTTTTATTAAAGTAATCATCTTGGTGATAAATGTGTATTATAAATCGTAAAAAGAAAGAAACGAAGGGTTTTCTTTCCCCCTCTACCTACCGTAAGTAGGCTATATGCGGGTTGGAGGGACGGTGCTGTCATCTGTTGTTCAGTACTGACAGTAAAGAAAACATGTATCTTCCTCTCGGTACATTCTGCCCAGCGTAGATAGTTCTTATATTTTTCTTTCGGAATATTCAGTTAAAATGTACAATGTTTATTTGGTTTTAGTTATTATCGATAGTTACAAGTAATAAAGTATTTAAACTTTGGTTTATTATAGTGTATACAGTCCACCGCTGTGGTCTCGAGGTAGCGTGCTGCCGTTTCACGCAGCGGGCCCGGGTTTGATCCCCGGTTAGGACATTTTTTCTGGGTGAGGTTTTTATCGGGGTTTTTCCTCACCTGTAAAACAAATATCAGGAAAACTTTAAGGCCCAAACGGTCCCCGAAATCATATGGCCATCATCATCATCCTTATCATCATCATCCTTCACCGGTCTGGAAAGCAACGGGAAGCTACCACACCTATAATTCCCTAGTAAAGCTGCAAGCATAGCATGAAAATGCTATGATTGCAGTGAAAGACCTGCCCTCGGGCAGAATTACTATGGATGGATAGTGTATACGTATATGAAAATATATAAAACTGTCATTCTCCCAGTTTACTTCAAGCGCGAAAGGCCTAAATGGCCCTTGGTACACTACATGTGTTAATCACAGATGTAGACGATCATCTAGCCAATGTAGGGGTTATATGTGGTCAGCATGTTGGGTCTCCATCCGTTATAGCTGGTTTTCTCAACCCGGAGCCACTACTTATTGTAGCACCCAAATTCCTTACGATGCTGGGTGGGCAACGGTCCCATACTCGCCGAAATTCCACGAGAAAATTTCTCGGGGACTCGAACCAGCGCAAGTCCCGTAACTCTGCACCAATGCTTATTGTATTAACCACTCGGCTAAGGCGCGGGACATTCTCCCAGTTATATGGATGCGAAACATGGATTGTTGCTTTTAGAGGAGAAAATATTATGAGAATTTGAGAATAAAGTTCTTAGGAAAATGTTTGGACCAAAGAGAGATGAATAAAAGAGAGAAGATTGCATAACAATGAGCTACACGATCTTTATGGGAAAGCAGATATAATAAGAATATAGAAGTCTCATAGACTTCAATGAGCAGGACATGTAACACGAATTGGGAATGAAGAACGGGCATGGAAACTCATTTAGGAAAACTAGAGGGAAAGACTCCAGTAGGGAGAACAATAAAGAGATGGAAGAATAACATTAACCATGATTTGAAGGAAATAGACTATACAGGGATGGTTGTAAAATAATAGCTCAGGATATGGGTGTATGGAAAGTTTATGCCCGCGCGGCGAGGAGCCGATGTGTTCGATAGTACCAGTGAGTTAGTTAATACACATGAAGTATCGATCTCGGTGATCAAGGGGTTAAATATCTTGCCTCTGGTTCCGAGTGTCGTGGGTTGAATCCCATCAGAGTTTCATAGATTTTTACGATGGAAAAATCCAAGGGACAATTCTTCTGTTAGTCGGGGTCCCGTGTCTGAAGATTTTCGGACTTCTAAAAGAAACTCTAAGCAAAATTTTGTTTATCTTTCTCATCCAAGTTATATCTTAATTAAATATTAGACACGTCTTTGTGGTAAACGTATAGAGAGATAGATAGACACACGAAGAAAGTTCCGCTCTGTACAACCGTGTGGTCTAAGACATCATGCATTAGAGCGGAGCTATTCGATATGTGCTTATTCGAGTACTCATAGCGAAATAAATTTTCGTGTTGAATTTCAGTCAGTATAAGGTGTCGAGTCCGCCTAGTGTCGTGAGTAATTTAGGTAGCTATAATAATTAGTGTCTGAGAAAACACTACTGGGGGATTGGAAATGCTAAAAATATCACCCCTATGCTGGCTGAAGGATAATTCATCTCTATAAATGTCGAATATGGAAGTGAGGTCAGCAGCTGGCTGGTAGACCAAGACTATTCTAGGCCTGCCGTGTCATGGAGTTTTACATAATATACAAATATACAGAGATACATTTTAATTTTAGTAGTCTGCATTTACACATAACATCATGACTGAAAACAGAATCATAAAAAGAAGGAAAACTGTTGAGCAGTATTGAAATAATTTGTTCAGTAGGCTTATATCTGACAATATGACTTGGAGTTTGTATAGGGTAGCCGAAATGACAGCAAAGATGGCGGGAGTGGGAAAAGCTAATTTTTACATACTCAGAAGAGAGGTGAATCTGAATCAACAATAAATTAAATAGTCCCGGGGAAAACTGCACAAATCAACCATTAAACAATTATGACGGTTTTACAAAATCAGGCATAAGATCTAAAGCACATCAATTCTTTTTACGGTAAGAAGTGGCAATCTCAGACAAGACACTATCTGCACTGAACAGTGTTGATAATGATACATTGATTCTCAAATTCTCGAGCCCGACACTGTACAGATTATTGAAGAAGATTAAATTTGTCGTTTTTTATCGACAAAAATTACATAGTATTTATTTTTGTTTAATATAGCAATTATTTAAACGGATAACGTGAAAATAAATTTAAATTGTATACACAACTCACTAATATTACTTTTTAAGAATTAATAATGCGTTTTTGCATTATTTAATAAAATAGACTTAGGATTTGTTAATATATTTACCTAATGTCTTGTATAAAAAGCATAGATTAATTCATTGTAGTTTATTACTATCTTTGTATTTTTTTCTTTTCTTTTTATGTATAGTAGATTCGAGCTGTTATTCATTTTTTTATTCATTGTATCATTAATTTAATTTTAATTGTATTTAGTTTCATTGTATTATTAGACATTATTTTCATTATTATTCAATATGACAGATAATTAATTGTTCAATGACTATTATTGTAACTTTTTTTGTATTCATATGTAACATATGTTTGTCCTGTTTAATATGACTATTATTGTAATTTTTTTTGTATTCATAATATGTAACATATGCTTGTTCTGGTGAGTGGAAGAGAAGGCCACATGGCCTTAACTCCACCAGGCTAAATAAATAAAGATATTTATAGATTCGGGAGTTATGAACACGTTAAGTGTGCATACAAACAGAAAGACGAAAAATAAATAAATTTGCAGGTAAAAGCCATACAAGTAATTATAAATACGAGTATACCTTGTTCAGTTGTCTTCAGTTAGCTGGGTGACGTGGGGGGATGTAAAATTAGTTACAAAGCGAGAGAGGGATGAGGAGAGATAGAGAGAATTTAATAAATAAATATAATAATGTAGGACTATATTTTCATAACTGTAAAGCATGATTTTTTTTTTTTTGCAACAGAGAGTAGTACCTTCCCCTTCCTGGCTGCTAGTGGATTGAGTGAAGAGGGGAACCTATCATTTTCATGACTATTTATTGACTAATGAAAAATGAATATAGGCTATTTAACTCATGCCCCAAATGGGAGTCAATGACCAATCACGTTTCAATGATTTATGTTTTACGAGTACAACCAATCACAGCCGTGTTTTACCAAATATTTATCAATATTAAATTTACCATATTAAAGAAAGCTCCTCCTTTTTAATATTCTGAACAGGTCTGACCATTATTCTACAGCGACTGACTCTGTAAGAAATACGGCTACCAGATTGTATATATAGTTCATGGATGTCAACACATAGCGCTTGCAGGAATTAATATAAAACATTTGTAGCAATTGATTATACCACCAAAAAAAAGAAACCAATGTTTGCACTTTCTTAAATGTATTTTTTCCCAGGTAATAATCCAGAAAAATATAATTGTCATATTTACATCATACGACATCAGAAATGAATTAATATACTGTTTGATGTGTTTCATTATTTCTCCATTTGGGTGCACACTTACAATATTGCGTTCCTTTGCAATAAATAGTATGATCTCGTTGCAGTGATAAACAAAAGAAGCAGATGAAGCGTACCAATCTTTTCTCGTTTGTTTTCAAACATCGCCGTTTACATTAAATATATAAATATTTTAAAATAACTATAGTTAAATGATGATTTGTGAGTAAACAGCTTAATTTTATTCGTTAAATAGTCCTAACAAATGCCACTCTTGATTTCCAAATTCTCTAGATAAATTGGAAATCACTCGTGGCATTACTTATGATAAACAAAATAATATTTTCACTATGCCACATGACGAGAATAATAATTTTAAATGACTTTATGACATCATAAAATTAATCCACTTCTGTTTTAATTAAAGAAAAGAGGGTGCTGACTGGAATAGTACCCTTGTCATTATTCGTAATTTGATCTTTATTTTTATAAATTTCTAAACTTTCAAGAACGTCAAGGAATTTAAAATTAATGGCCTATCTAACCAGTCTGAGATTAATTTTATCCATAGCATGACCATAATTATAAATACGTTGATCAACCCTATATTTGTCAATTGTATTCAACTGAAAATGGGCAATAAGTTCTTTAAATCTGGTTAAAATATATATTCTTGTTTGCTAAAATATTTCTTATCACAGGTTTTTTCACCCGGTGTCAATATCGGATTAAAAAAATAAACTTTATCTTTAGTCAAAATTTTAATTATTTTATATACCTATTTTAATTTGTTTTTCTTTAGTCGATAACAAAGTCTTGAAAATGATAGTTTCGCTATTGAAACTAGTTACCTCTTTTAAATTTTGGGTTTTTTATCGGCTAATTAAATATAATTAATTACTGTACTGTTTGATTTGGGCGAGACCTGATATCTGGTATCGGTTAGGACTAGCATATACCATCCTTCATGCACTACCCCGGCTATTTTCGTACAGCGTCTAGTTGAAAACACGAAGGCTCGCGTTCGATACCCCCTTCCGAGAGTGTTTTTTAACAATCCGTTATTAATTTTGCTATTATCATCATACATTTTCATATTTTCTTACACCTAATTCACTGGAGCTGTAAAATCTTGAGTTCAAATTCATGCAAACATAAGCTCTTAAAATATGCATACTTACTTACTCACTGGCACTACCGAACCCGTAGGTTCATGGCCGCGCGGACATAAGCTCTCCATATATCCCTATCCTGAGCCAATGCTTTCCAATCATTCCCTGTATAATCTACTTCCCTCAAATCATAGTTAATGTTGTTCTCCCACCTCATTCTTGGTCTACCAATTGCGCGTTTTCCTTCTGGCTTTCCTACAAGAAGTTTCCATGCACGTCTGTCATTCCCCATACGCGCAACATGTCCTGCCCATCGCAGTCTATGAGACTTAACTGTTCTTATTATATCTGGCTTCCTATAAAGACCATGTAGTTCATTGTTATGTAGTCTTCTCCATTCACCTGTCTGTTCATCTCTCTTTGGTCCAAAAATTTTCCTAAGAACTTTATTCTCAAATACTCGTAATCTCCTTTCCTCCCTTAAAGTAAGAGTCCATGTTTCGCACCCATATAATATAACTGGTAGAATAATAGTTTTATATATTTTCAGCTTAACGTTTTTTGAAAGGAGTTGGGACATCAAAAGTCTCTGCATTGCATAATAGCACGCATTTCCAGAATTGAGCCTATGTTTAATTTCTTTGTGCATCTCATTCCTATTTGTGATTATTGTTCCTAGGTATTTGAATTCAGCCACTTCCTCAAAATTTCCCTCATTTGTCATCAGCTGTCCATTTCCATTATATACTGAATTTCTACGTGTGCCCATATATTTAGTTTTACTGATATTTACTTCCAGTCCTAATTTCTTAGTGTTACTCAATAGTGTGTGCGTGTTGGCCTTCAGTATCTCCTCGCTATCGGCCAGTAGTACTACATCATCAGCATAAACTAACAGCTTATTAATACCATTCAGTTGTAAGCCTTCCTCATTCTCTAAAGATTTAATGGCATGCTCTAGTACAAAATTAAATAGTAGAGGAGATAGTGCATCTCCTTGCTTCAACCCATTCTGGATTTCAAAAGTGTCTGAAATCTGTTTGCCTACACGCACCCTACTCTTTGAGCCATTTAGACACATTTGTATAAGTCTAACTTACTTTTTAGGAATATGCTTAACCTGAGATATTGTCTTCTGATCGTTTCGTGTATAATTTACCTCCTTTACATCATGGTTAACATTATTATCTTCCTCATTCATGGTCTACCTACTGGAAGCCTTCCTTTTGGATTTTCTACAAGTCGTTTGCATGCCCCATTTGTGTCATCCAAGTCACGCGACTTTACTTATTTATACACTGCTCAAAACAATTAGAGGAACACTATGAAATATGCAAATATTTTTTCATTGGATAAAGGTACAAACATGACATTAATTAAGTACATTATTTTTGGTTATTTATTTATTTATTTATTTATTGCTCATGTCAGTAAAAACAAATGAATAACGCTGACAATTGACTTTTCAAATAATTCCGCTATGTAAGCAATTGAATCTTGTGCTTATTTTTCAAAGTTAAACACTCATTATATAGAGTTAGTATCATGAACCTCCACGATATTCGATGACAGTTTGGCACCTTCGTGGCATGCTCCCAATAAGATTCTGGATTTCCTCTTGCGGGATATTCTCCCATTCCTCCTTCAGAGCATATCCAAGTTGCTGCAGAGTTTGTGGAGCTTGATGTCGGTTCCTGACCTTCCTGTCTAGAAGATCCCACAAGTGTTCAATAGGGTTGAGGTCTGGGCTGACCGCTGGCCACTCCATTACTTCAATTTCATTCCTCCTCAGGAAATCCCTGGTGACAGCCGCAGAATGTGCCCTGGCATTATCCTGCATAAACAGAAATCCAGGGCCTACTCCAATGGCAGCAGGTACTACATGCTCTTCCAGAACGTTCTCGATATACCGGACAGCATTCAGTCGCTGGGGAACAAGTACAAGGTCCGTACGATTGTTGTACATAACTCCGGCCCACACCATTATGGAACCTCCTCCGAATCTATCAATTTCCTGTACAGCCTCTGCAGAAAATCTTTCTCCTGGCCGTCCCCACACCCTCAATCGACCATCACAACGTGTAAGACGATACCTGGATTCGTCCGAGAAGAGCACAGACTCCCACTGGTTCCAATCACCATGGTTTTCAGCATACGTACGTCTTGTTGCCTTATGCCCATTTGTTAAGCGTGGTTTTTTAACGGGCCTTTTTGGACGAATATTCTCTTTCCTTAATCTGTTCCTTATGGTTTGGTCTGAAACCCGGATTCCGGAAGCCATATGAAGGTCATTCTGCAGGGCTTTTGCAGTTTTTGTACGCTGTCGAAGAGCAGAAAGAACAACGTATCTGTCATCCTGGGGGCTTGTTTTAAATTTACGGCCCTGGTCACGTCTTCTACAATACTGACCTGTCTCTCTGTGCCTGTTACGTAACCTGGACACCACGGAAGGAGAAACCCCAAGCTCTCTAGCCACTTGTCGCAGAGATTGACCTTGTCGTAAAAGATGTAGAGCATGATACACTTCAAACTCACTTAAATGCCTTATTTTGTCAGAGACTTCAATAAACAAGGCAATAATCAACATTCGTCACTATAGCAACATCAGGAAGCTTACCAATTAGAAATGGCCGTGCCTTCCAAAATAAAAAAATTCTCTATATTTGTTATTTGAGGTAATTTCTCTGTATTTAGGCCATGGATCTTTAAAATTTGTATCCAATGATAAAGTTAATAATTCAATTTACATATTGTCCAACTTTCAGCATCACAGCTTTAAAAAACAATTACTTATTCAATTTATTACAAGTGTTCCTCTAATTGTTTTGAGTAGTGTATGTTTCATATCGCATCAACTATAGAAGTCATAACGCGACAGTATTAACACAATTTGCAGCTTGGAATATAAAATTATATTTTTATTTTCCTTGGTAAAGACTATTTTCATAAATGACGGTTTATATTTCCTTCATTGTGCATATTATTTGATACTGAATCTTTATGTATAAAAACGAGTGTCTGTCTGTCTGTCCTTTATGGACTCAAAAACTACTTGCCCTATTTCAATCGGGTTTTTACCATCATTTAGAAAACTTTTCTGGAACTATTAACGTATATAACATATTTTACTACGTACTATAGGGCCGAAACTATAAGAAGTAAAGAACATCGGAGCACTGAAAAGTCACTTTTTGGACGCTTAAATGGCTTACGCTGTCTAAACCATAAAAAATAATCGAAATTAATACACATAAAATTGAATATCTAAAAAAATCTACAAAATAGTTATATGTCTATATTTTAAGGATAACTCACAATAAACATTTTTGTCTTTCAGGTCATTGATGCTAAGACGATCGGAATAAGTAGATTCTGGGCAACGCCGGATAATCAGCACGATATATCTTAAGTGGTGATGCTATAAATTTATAATTATTTTCTTTTTACTTATTCAACTAATCATAAAAGCACATTTCATTTATTTAGGCGTAACAGCGCACGCAGGGTATTGGCTAGTATTTAATAAAAATTATTTTTAGACTATTTTTAGTTGTTATGAATAAATTGTTCTTAAATTCAGATCTAGTTTCCTATAATTATAATATAGCTCATTAAAATAGTTTCTTCTATCCAACTTTCTGTTCGTCTCTCATTCGTCCAAAAATTTCCTAAGCTTTATATTCACAAATACTTGCAGGTTCTCTTCTAATTAAAATATGAAGCCATTTGTTAGCATCCACATAATATAAATGGAAGAACTGCCGTTTTACATATGCTTATTTTAACATTTTTAGGGAAGTTGGGATACTGGGCTTCCAGAGTTGAGACCAATTTTAAATTCTTTCTGAACCTCATTCGTATTTTTTTTTGTAATTATTGTACCTAAGTTTTTCAATTACACTTTTTGTTACCTTTCACTCAATTGTTATTAAGTGTTGCAATTCTGTCACTCCTTTTTTTAATTTAACTTATTCCCCATTTTTAATGGGTTTATTCCCATTTTAGTGTATTTTTGGATGTGAGTATATATTTAGTTTTATTGATTGTGTATTTCCAATCCCTGCACAAATAATTAAATAAATTAAAATAAATATATATTTAGGACGCCATATTTAACAGGATGGTAGGTATGCAAACAGTTTGGGTGTGTAAGTGCGTGTATCGGCTTAGTTACCATCTCCTAATGGAGATTAATGTCTGGTTCTGGATTTATGGCACATCTAAATATTGACTTAGATAATTAAACACGATCGCATAACATTTTGCAATGGAAGTGAAATTCACCATCTGGTTACGTCTATAAATACAGTTCAAATTGTTAAACTCACACACTGACATTTGAGATGTAAATGGGTTTATTCGTTTAACAACTCACACAAACAGCAGGTGCATTATTTGAAAGAAGACTATACTTTTTGCGATTCCTACAACTGCAACCTTAGCACATTCAAAACACTTTTATTATAGAAAATGTTTGCAGAAGAATATGATGTATCGAAAAATAAGCAATTATATTACTTTCACCATGTGTATAGTGTTACTTTATTCAAATAGAAAGTTGTGTTTTACTTTTTTAGTGTTTGTAAATGGGTAGACATAAATAATATTTTTGCGCGATAGTGCGTTTTGTCGTACTTACCAGCAATGGCGACCATTATTGAAAGTTCAACTTCCTACATTTCGGGGTTGCCAACCTAAATAACTATACACATTTACACCCACGTGCGGGAAGTAAAACCACTGCACTCTATGTATACTATGTATAATGTATATACAGAAAATATCCAAAAGATAGTGTTAATATACATTATACGAAACAAATCATTGCATTTTTAATGAACTGAATTTTATTTGAAACAATATAAAACAATAAATACGTACTTGCGGCCATGTTATCAATAATTGTTTTCAAGGCCTCCTGTTGTTTCAACTAATAAACATTGCCCGCACTGTTAACGTTAGTCAATTGTTTATAATGAACGCAAATATTTCCATCAAATATGTTATTATTTTACTATTATTTATTATTTTGAAAATACCATCGCGCAAAAAATAATGTACAACGCACGTTTGTGAAGTGTTTTACAAAATCTCGGAAATTAAAAACCTCGCTATCGCTCTGTTTTTAAAAATTTTTCCTCGGTTCTGTAAAAACCACTTCCCAACCTTGCATCGTAATATAATATTTCAGAGAGTGTTATACGTTAGAATCCGAAAATAAATAATATAAACATATCTGAAAGCAGTTCATTTATGAGACGCGGTCTTTATAAATGTGTTCGCCAATGTTTATTAAGATGAAGTTTTACATTACTTGTATGTATTGAAAGGTTTGTCAAATCCGACAAACATAAACAATTTTTGACCATATGATATTTGGGTCAGTTAGTCCACTCAAACAATAAATCCATCAATTAAATCGATCAATCAGCAATTCGTTAAAACATGAATTATTATTGAGTGATGGTAATTACATTGAGCGAGTAATGAGGGTAGCTCTCAGATAATCCATCCATAGTAATTTTGCCCGAGGGCATGTCATTCACTGTAATCATAGCATTTTCATTGCTATGCTTTGCAGCTTTACTAGGGAATTGTAGGTGTGGTAGCTTCCCGTTGCTTTCCACACCGGTGAAGGATGATGATGATATTGATAAGGGTGATGATGATGGCCGGACGATTTTAGGTGACCGTTGGATCCTAAGATTCCTGACATTTATCTTACAGGTGAGGTAAAACCCCGAAAAAGACCTCACCCAGGATCTGTCTCGACCGGGAATCGAATCCGGGTCCGCTGAGAGTGACAAGGCAGCACACTACCTCGAGACCACAGCGGTGAACACTTAGATAATAATGTATGATAAAGCAAATGGTCGTATATCTTAAAGAAGGAGATTCGCCACTTTGTGGCCTCCATTTAAGAGAAAATGTTAGATGGCTGCACGTTGAATGGCTATTTGAAGGAGGAAGATGATGTAGCCGCCTACCGTTTTGTAGTACTACTAGATACTTGGACTCCTTCTTGATGTCCTGGGTTCAATTTTGGTTTGCCACTCTTTTTGAGTTCCCTTCAGGGGGACATACGGAGACTAAAATACGGATTTCACTCAAATAAAAACGCTGAGTAAATTTACGAAAGTAGCTTCTCCATTTATTCACACATGTACGTAGTTATATTAAATTCGATGAAACTTGATTTTTTTACCTTACTATCGGTAATATTTTAACCGTTATTAATGGCGGTTCTAATTACGATTGGTGACACAAATTATACCATTCAAAATATATTATTTCGACTTTAAATTAACTGCATATTTGCTTTAACTGCACGTATCATCAAAACAATTATCATTACTTAAAATATTATGTACATTTATTTTATGTATCACTAAACACAAGCTCACAAACACAGACAAAAACAAACACAATATACTTTTTACTTTATGTAACATCTACAATTCACATACCAGAAATCTGTATGTATTATGTTTATTTATTCAATAAAGATTAGATAGTATTTAGGGACATAGAACAGACCCGGGGATAAGGGCATTAAGCCCGAGGTAACCCGGGGGTGGTGGTGGTGGGGCTCTAAATAAATAATAAAATAATATATATATATATATATATATATATAATAATGTGATGCACTATTCTTTCATAATTAATAAATTTGTGATCAATATTTAAAAAATCATGAGCGACCGTTATTACGCACCACATGTCACCATGACATATTCCAGTGCAATGCCCAAGGATCTCCTTCCCAGTTTCATTCAAATCTGACTGGTTAACCAACCTGGCCTATGAGTGCTATTGGTTGACTCACACCCAAGTTATCCTAGCACTTCAAAGCTACTAGAACTTAAGACTTAAAGAAGCTTCTCTATTTATAACTTTGAAGGTTATTAGTTTATTTAACTTAAAATCTTCTTAAGATTGGTTAAATTAAGTAAACTTTAATAGATATTAATAATAAGCGTTCTTAGAATTAGGCCTAAAGCTGATGAGGCTGAAATTAAAATAACGATGTAATCCACTCTTTTTTTATTTGTGGTGAAGATTCATCTCAAGTCTCTTCATAAGTAATGCCACGAGTGATTTCCAAATTATCGATAAATTCACGATTCACGAAGTGAGGAGTGAATTTATCTAGAGAATTTGGAAATCAAGAGTGGCATTTGTTAGGACTATTTAACGAATAAAATTAAGCTTTTACTCACAAATCATTATTTAACTATAGTTATTTTAAAATATTTATATATTTAATGTAAACGGCGATGTTTACAAACGAGAAACGATAGGTACGCTTCTACTGCTTCTTTTGTTTATCACTGCAACCAGATCATACTATTTATTGCCAAAGGAACGCAATATTGTAAGGAGGAGCTTTCTTTAATATGGTAATTATAACACTGATAAATATTTGGTGAAACACGACTCTGATTGGTTGTAAAACAGAAATCATTGAAACGTGATTGGTCATTGACTCCCATTTGGGGCATGAGTTAAATAGTCCTTGTAATGTGGCAGTTGGTAAATCAAATCCATTTAAAATTCTTAACTGATTTTATAACTTTTCTAGAACAAATCATATTCCCAACAATAACTTACATTCTATTACGCTTGTTTATGTGATATCAATTATATGAATCTCTACATATTCATACTTATGACATTTAACTGATTTTTTCTTGAATATAAAAAATAAACAATATATATATATATTTATTTATTAAATAAAGTAACCCCATTATTATTAAACACGGGTAAATATCCGTCTTTAATGAGTGACAGAGCAATTGAGTCATCTGTCAATGTTTTGTGACAGACCTGGATAATAAGTAATTCAATATTTGTACTGAAGTGGTGTAGGTACTATTATGTTTTTTTTTACATTTCTCTGAAATTCTAATTTCAAAAGTTAAGTTTTATTTAATATCGGTATTTAACATTGACGTCACTGGGGTCAAAATTCGAAGATGGCCTTGAAACGATCGATCAGTTTTGCTAAGAGGCCTCTTGCTTCAGGCTTGAGTTTCTTTTATGTGCCTCAAATCATAACGTAGGACTCATCTAGGCCCATCCATCCACCCCTTGGGATACCTCGGTCGTCCTGACCATACTCCCAAGTCCTAGTTCTAGTCCTCCCTATTCTATGTTCACGTCCACGTTCAAGTTCACGGTCCTTACACCAACACCCTAGGGAGAGAGTGTTGGAGTTTGCAGTTCTGGGAATTGCTGAGCTACATAGTACATCAGGTCGCTCAATCCTGACGACCCCACAGTTGGTCCACGGGCTCCATGAGCCTAGCCGGGAGGACTGCTGTCGCAGATCCACCGACCATTCCCCTGTTCTGCCTCCAGGGACGTGTCCTGCAGCCGTTGTGAGACCGGCTAGGGCTACAAGCCCAACAGTGTGAGACTTTTAGTACATCCAGGTGCTCATCTCCTGGCGACCCCACAGTTTGTCGACGGGCCCGTAGGCCGAGCCAGGAACCAGTACAGTAGCTCCCCTTTGGACTGGTCCGAGCCGAGCCCTGGTGTGCCCCCAGGGACGCCTTCTGCAGCTGTTGGGGCCAGCACGGAGCTCGCAAGCTCCAACAGATGAGCAACTAGTACGACAAGGCGCTCAACTCTTGCCTACCCCACTAATGGTTCACGAGTCCCTTGGACTTAACCGGGAGGACTGTCTAGCAGATCCACCAGCTGGGGACGTGTTTGGTTGCTGAAGTGGGTCCAGCCTGAGCATTAGTACGTCAGGTCGCTCAACTCCTGACGACCTCACAGATTGTCCTTGGGTCACTCGGTTCCAGAGTCGGCGCTAAGTCCCAAAAGCCATAAAAAGATCGCGCTTCCTCCTTTCCCGAGCTTATTGACCTGGTGGTAATTCCCAGCATTACGCCCGGTATTGTCCCATCCAGCCCGTTCGCAAGACTAGGCCTAGTCGTGTAGCTGCTGTGAGGCAGCCCACTGAGCAATGTAGGCATCCAGGGAGCTCATCTCCCATGACTCTTGACTTCGCGTTTTTTTAGAGACGTTACACTCGACCACGGCAGAATCTGAACTTTCGAACTGAGAACAGTAATATGCTAACCGCCATAGTATCGAAGTGGACATAATTTAGTGTAACTAACCAATTAGTTAGTTATATAGCTACACATGCACCACTTCCTCTTCCTCTTGTTTGTTGGTAAAATTTGAGAAAGGAAGAAAGCCTAGTCATCGTTTGTTATTATTTGTATGTGTTAATAAGCCGTGAAATGTATTATTAATGAGGGAACAATAAATTTCATTTGCCGCTACAACCCCATAACTTTTCCTTCCTCAATCGCAAATAGTTCGCAGTTATTAACAATTAAATCGACTTCAAACCATGTGTTTGCTATTATAATTAAAACATGTTTTGTAATGAAACCCGGTATTCATCAAGAGTTTTATTTGCAAAACAGAGCAGAGAAGTGAAGAGGAGTCGAAATGAGAAACTAGCAGAATATGGCGCTCTGCTCTTGCATATCGGATTTTGCTAGCCTGGTTTCATATTCAGAGCTGGCATCCGCCCATTATATGTTCGATAGTTCCACTTTGCATATGCCATATTATTTCACTTCCTCTCCTCAATTCTGGCACCTAATAGATAACAACACCAACTCCATTTAGTTAAATCCGTGATTGGACGTTAAAAAACTGATTCAGTTATTCATCTCTTCCTAAGCTTATTCTATTTAACAAACTGCGTGCATCCTATTTGGGAAGTACAGAGTTCAAGTCCCGGTGATCACCAACTCTTCACTAAAGAGTTTCCATGGTATTCACTTGTCGTCAATGAAAATTCTGGGTTCGGACTCCATTAATTAAAATCATATTACATTATCAAACATCGTTACATAGTTAATTAAAAGTTAATGTTATAATTAAGACTGCTAGGTTTACACCCCAGTATCGAATAATATCGATTTTTCCTGGTTCTGATCAATCGTCGAGATAATCAAATTCTAGTTTCCTAAATCGTTACCAATATATTTTCATCGTGTAAACTGATGTATTTATACGTACAAAACGCATGATAAGCACAGCTATATAATATAATAGCTCGCTGCATACAACAAAGTATAAATGTGGACGCAAAAGAACTCAGTTGTTAAAGTGCTTGTATCGCTCTATCTTCGGGTTTTTACAGCTGCTGCCGTCTTCCCGTGCCAAACCTCCAAAGTCTACGATCTTGGGCATCTATAATGCTTAGTCCTCTTGCTTGCATTACTGTCTTCACGCTTTCCTTCCATGTTAACTTTGGTCTCCCTCTTTTCTTCTTTCTGGTCGGATGCCATTGATATAGTTGCTTCGGCCATCGCCCGTCTTCCATTCTTAAAATATGTCCTAACCACTTTAATTCCTTCCCCTCAATAAAGTGATCCCACAACAGATCCGGAGGCCCTTGGGGTAGTAGGAGGTTAAGGCTCCCACTTTTTCTGGACAATCGTCACTTTATGTCAGCCGGGTTGTCAGCCCTGCGTGACGGCCGCCTTTACCCCAGAACAAGCGTCTGGTACTCATTTCCGTTAGAGGCTGAGTCGACCCCAGGGTCATAGTGCCGCCAGAGAGTTTGGGTCAACGGGACTTGGACCCTCGACCCTCCGGCTTGTAGCTCAGTGCCTTAACCACTACGCTACGGCGTGCCCCCAATTCTTTCCCCTCAATTCTTTCAATTATTCAATTATGGTTTTTTCTGCTTCTATTATGTTTCTAATTTCCTATAGTGCTTATAAGCATAGTTAAATAAAAATATCAGTTCCATTTGAGCAAGGCATACAGATGTACAAGCCAACCTTTTGGTTTACACCCAAAACTGTTAAACGCAATGTGATCATAAATGTTCAAAATCAAACATCTAAAAAAAATTGAAATGAAAATATATATAGAGACAAATAAAGAATGTGTAATGTGCCTGTATAATTGACCGTTAAGAATATAATCTGACATTAATATAGAAAATCCTCCGATAGAGTTTTACAATTTAGGGAAAATTATTTTGATACATCTCGCGTAAGTTATTTGTACAGCTGTCGTCTATACTCATAATAGTATGTTCTATGGATTTTTGCTTTAACAAACGTACGCAAATAGAGTCTTCTAAAAGTGACAAAGTATACTTGACAATACAGACAGATAATACACATTTAGATAGACACATAAATGGAATGTGTATAATAGGTATATAACAAGATAGAACTACAGTCTATTTAAAAAGGTAATTCTGAAGTTTGGTAAAATCAAAGATTTCAAAATCTCAGTGTTTAATAGTGAAAATTGATCGTAGTAATGACATTACAATTAAAAAATACGCTTGCATACAGGAGATAACCACGATTAAATCCTGTATATTTGGTTGGAATTGAATTTAAACTTTTTTTATGATTTTGTCTCACACTATATTATCTGAGCCAACTAGAACCATAAAATTGTGTATTTTTAAAGCAATTTTTTCCCCAAAACAAATTCTGTTTTTGCGCGATAGGTCGTTTTGTCGTATTTACAGCAATGGCGACCATGATTGAAAGTTCAAGTTCATACATTTTGGGATTGCCAACCTAAATAACTGCACTGTAATATTACATTTACACCCACGTGTGGGAAGTAAAACCACTGCCCTCTATGTATACTATGTACAATGTATATACAAAAAATATCTAAAAGTTAGTGTTAATATACATTATACGAAACAAATCACTGCATTTTAAATGAACTGAACTTTATTTGAAATAATATATAACAATAAATACATACTTGCCGCCATTTTATCAATAATAATGGTCTCACGGCCTCCTGTATTTTCAACTAATAAACATTGCCCACACTGTTAACGTTACTCAATTGTTTATTAACGAATGCACATATTTCCAACAAAGATATTATTTTACTACTATTTAATATTTCGAAAACACAATCGAGCAAAAAATTATGTACAACGCACGTTTGTGAAGTGTTTTACAGAATCTCGGAAATTAAAAACCTCGCTATCGCTCGATATTTAAACATTTTCCTCGATTCTGTAAATACCACTTCCCAACCTTGCGTAGTAATATACTATTTAGCGCTTTTATCAATGACAAAATAATTTGTCATTAGATTATTAGTTTACATAGCAATCTCATATATGTGCTGTAACAATACAAATCCTTAAGTAAACTATCTTGATCGAATGAAGTTCTTAGTACAAATAGGAAGGACACTAATTTATAATGTCTACTGTTTTATTCTAATACAATGCATCAAAATACTTTGTTCCTGTAACAAAAACATTTTAGAGACAAGAGAAAGTCTATTGACACAGTTGCTAGCATCAAAAAAATCGATGACGAAAAATAAGTTATACGAGATGTTCAGGCACGATTTTTATACTCTAAACTGCTCGCGGTTAGGTTAGGTTAGGTGCAATATACTTGCTTGGAAATACTTCAAATTTTGGAAAATATACATCGAAAAGTTTTTAATTGTGCATGGATTATTAAATACAACTATAATACATTAACCTATAATATGCACATTTAATATTATTTAAAAGTAAACTAATATCTAAATCTGCCAAACTAAGATTATACAAAACACTATTAAGACCAATAGAGACTTATGCAAGTGAAACTTGGAGTTTCAAAGAAACAATTAAAAAAAATTGTTAATTTAAAAAAAAGATAGGCCTACTTAGACAAATTTATGGTCCAAATAAAGGACCAGATTAAACTTGGAAAATGAAAACAAATAGTGAATTAAATAATATAATTCAAATAAAAATATAATAAATCATATCAGATCTCCTATAATTTGATGGTTTGGTCATCTGATAAGAAAGGATCAACAGAGATTAGTCAAACAACTATATAAATGGAAGCTTATCGGAACTAGAGCTGTTGGTAGACCTACGATGAGATGGCAGGATGATGTTTGAGAGCATCTGAAGAAGTTGAGGGTGACAAACTAGAAATTGACAGAAGATAAGAGAGTCTGGAGGAAGATAATTGAGAACGCCATAACATTCAATTTTAAAGTTAAGGCGATGATGACCTATAATATACTCGGAAATTTAACCAGGTTAGCATTTAATTACTTGAAATATTTAAGTATAAATCAACATTTTCAGAAATAGGAACAGGCTCAACTGAGCCCAAATATGAAATTTCATGATGATGAAGTGGGATATTCGACCATCATTGTGATAGATTTGAGCGAAGTAGTCCACATGCTTTTAACACAGCTGGTTTCTATTGGTATTCTCTATCAATGAGAGAGAAGGGATTTTTGGAGGTGTGGTTGGCACTCGTCCTTGCTTTAGCTGCCAAATGCTGGAAATGACCATTGACACAAAATTACAATTTATGAACCAAATTTCTCCAGAGGTCGGTAGAGCAAGGCTTTTGCCAGAAAGTGTTTTAATTATTTGAAAATAAAATGTTTTAATTTATTTATTCAGAGGTCAGACCTACCAGCTTTAGCTCGCAGTGAAATATTCTGAAATTCGAAGAACTGGAGAACAAACATTTAGAAGAATGTATTAAAAAATAACCATAAAAATAATTGCTAGGTACATCTATGACGTAGGGATCTCATTAGTAGTGTATGAAATCAAAAATATAAAATAAAGAAATGTCACATTAAATCTGTAATATACATGAAAATTCAAATTCTCTGAAGGAAAAAAAATCAATGACAAAATAAATTATCTAGATCTAATAATAATAAAAAACCTCAACAAAAATTATATGCAAACATATACTAAAAACCTAAATGGAATGAACTTATTGATCATTTCCCACAAAAAATCAGTATATTCAACAATTTAATAAACAGGACTGTAAAACCTCATTTTATCTAGTGGCAATTGTTATCTTAAATAAATATAATCACAACAAAGTATTGAACTATATTAAATAACGTAGCCGATTTGTTAAGACAGGAAGCCTTGAGACAGAACTACGGGACTTGCGCTGGTTCGAGTCTCCAGGGGGGAAGAAATTTTCTCTTGGTATTTTGGCCAGTATGGGACCTTTGCCCACCCAGAATCGTGAGGCATTTGGGTAGCTACAATAAGAAGTGGTTCCAGGTTGAGAAAACGAGCTATAAAAGCTGGGGACTCGACATGCTGACAACATGTCACCCTTACACTGGCTAGATTATCATCTACCTCTGTGATTGACACATGTGGATGTGAGGCCAGCAGCCGGATCGTAGGCAAAGGGCCTTCTAGGCCTGTCGCCCCATGGACAAAAAAATACAAAGCAAAAATCTTATTAAACTCCTGAATTGGTAAATGCATAACCCTGACAACCTGCCCGTACTCCACGTCCGGCCACATACCAACTCTGACAACCCGCCCGCACGCTACTTGACTCACGCAGAGAGTCCATCTGCTTCGCACAGTGTATTGCCATAACTGGATTCTGGTTTCGAATTACATTCACTTCCAATTAAAAAAGGCATCTAAATTTTGAACACGGACTTGCTACATTACAAACGCTTCCCTGAGAGAAATTTTAAGGTAAGGTTCGGCTTGTAATGTCTGACAGTTCCCTTGTAAGGAAAAACTCTAAAATCTCCCGACAGATTGGTTTACTCCGAATCCCAGACCTTCCGATTGAAGTGTTTAAGGTTACATCTTGAGCCAATTCCCTCCGTAAAATGGATTCTTTTTCTGGTGAATTATGCGTGTTCACAAAGCAATACATAAAATATTTTTCTTTGCGTAATAGTGCGTATTTTCGTACTTACAAGGAAAGTACTTATGTTGGACCAGTTGGATTGTAACAAAAATTGGAGGATATGTTAATTAATTGACATTAAATATGATGACGTTAGTCATTTTGCTGCAAATGTAATAACACTCGTGTTATTTGTCATTAAATTTCAATCGCGTCTCATTGACCAGTTCGTAACGGCACGGTTGCTCATTGCAGCTGGTTTCAAGAACAGGGGCTACTAGCTATAGTGGTGGGAAGAATGTAAATACTGTATTAGTTTCTCTTCTTGTTAACATTAATAACATTTTTTATTACTTTATACAGATATCAGAACACTGTATACTTTTTTTTCGTTAAATGTAATGCTAATATGTCCAAAGTGCGGGAGCTCTGAAGACGAGATACATATATTACGAAAATGTAACGATTTAGAATATTGCAGGCGTCAGTTATTACCGGAAAGATTTCTAAATTCAAATCGTGAAAGATTGGCATGCTACGAGTTAATGGTAAATCCAGAAAATTTTATAAACTTGGGTAAATTTCTGGACAAAACGCGGAAAATAAGAACAACGCTCAATCATGAATAAATACATGTTATCAAAATGCAATACCATTAATTCTTAATAATTCTACATAACTTAATTGATGTATCAATCCATAGTAATTCTGCCCGAAGGCAGGTCCCTCACTGGAATCATAGCATTTTCATGCTATGCTTGTAGCTTTACTAGGGAATTGTAGGTGTGGTAGCTTCCCGTTGCTTTCCACACCGCCGGTGAAAAATGATGGTGGTGATGATGATGATGATGACCATATGTTTTCGGGGACCGTTTGGGCCTTAACGTTTTCCTGACATTTGTCTTACATGTGAGGAAAAACCCCGATAAAAACCTCACCCAGAAAAACTGTCCCGACCGGGGATCGAAACCGGGCCCGCTGCGTGACAAGGCAGCACGCTACCTCGAGACCACAGCGGTGGACATCTATACTATATAAGTTCTGTAATATCGGTTTCATTGCATTCTACGGTAGAACAGATAAAATGTCGAAATTGCACATCACATGCTTTCACCAGAGAATTTACTGGACGGACATTCAGAGCGGCATACAAGACAAAAGTAATATCTTCCCAAAATTTGAATTGAATATTGTACTCATTGTAACCACAGAAAAGCGTATAACTGAAGACACATGAACTGAAACTGTCAGCATGCATGATACAATATACTGCAAATAAGGCAGGGATGGAACATTTGTGTATTGCAAAACTAATATCGTGTTTCATGTGTTTTAATCCCTTACTACTACTTCTCTGATCGTAAACCTGTTCAACACGTATATGATAACATCCCACACTACATCTCTGCAACCTCCTACATGTAATATTACTTATTCCTGTTAATACAACATGCAATTGCTTCGTTGTTTTCGATGCTCTATCTTCCAGTATTTGCACTCAACAAGTGAACTGAATTTGAAAACATTTTTTTTTTATTCCAGATGACTGGATTAAAAGCAAGTAACATAGCAATATTAGTTCTAGATGTTAATATCGTTGCCTCTTACGCAGCGGACTCAGCCCGATTCCCGGTGGGGTTGAATTTCCTTTTTAACCCTTAAATTGACTATGTATCCTACAGGATACATCAACTGGTTTTTATTTAATATTTTAAATAAGACAGAAGAAAATAATCAAATAGAAATAACTCATACCTGTGTCGAGTTATACAATATATATATATATATATATATATATATATATATATATATATGACATAAGAAAAATAAATGCCTGGACGGGATTTGAACCCGGACCTTTGGGTTGGTACCCCAGCGTGCTACTCATTGCATCACCGGGCAAATCCAATACAAACATTTATCTTTCTTATATATATATCCACTGCTGTGGTCTCGAGGTAGCATGCTGCCATGTCACGCAGCGGGCCCGGGTGCCATTCCCGGTCGGGACAGTCTCCTGGTGAGGTTTTTTCGGGATTTTCCTCACCTGTAAGACAAATGTCTAGAAGCTTAGGGACCAAAGGTCCCCGAAAATCATTCGGCCATCATCATCATCCGTCACCGGTATGGAAAGCAACGTGAAGCTACCACACCTATAATTCCCTAGTAAAGCTGCAAAGCATAGCATGTAAATGCTATGATTGCAGTGAAAGACCTACCCTCAAGGAGAATTACCATGCATATATATATATATATATATATATATATATATATATATATATATATATACCTCTATACAGATAGCTGCAGAGGAAACAATAGGATACAAAGAGAGCAAGATTATTAAGAAACCTTTGGTCACAGAAAAAATGTTGGAGAAGATGGAAGAAAGAAGAAAATGGAAAAATAGCAATACAGAAGAAGTCAAAAGAAACTACAGGAAACTAAACAACGAACTTAGAAGAGAAACTGACAAGGCAAGAGAAGAATGGATGAAGCAGAAATGTGAAGAACTAGAGAATCTGGAAAGGAAAGGAAAATATGATTTAATGTACCAGGAAGTTAAAGGCTTGGGCTATGGAAAGAAGAGCAGGAAAACTATGCGGCTGATTGAGGACGAAAATAATGAAGAAATAACAGACAAACAGGGAATTATGAATACATGGGGAAAATATGTAGAAGAGCTATATGAGACAAGAAATCGTCCGGCTAACTTGGATATAGAAAATGAAGAAGACGTATCAGAAGATGAGAAAGGATTTTCAATTCTGAAGGAAGAAGTTGAACTAGCAATTAAGGAAATAAAAAAAAAGTAAAGCAATAGGGATAGATGGAATCCCCATTGAATTAGTTAAATGCTTGGGTGAAGGAAAGAAGGAAATTTTGCGTTTATGCAACAATATATATAAAGAAGGTGAATGGCCCGAAGAATTGACTGAGACAGTGTTAATACCTATACCGAAGAAAAACAATGCAAAGAAATGTAAGGAGTTCAGGACTATCAGCTTGATATCACACTCTGCAAAGATTCTCCTGCGAACATTAAATCGACGTTTACGTTCTACGATGGAAAGCGAATTGGAAGAAGAACAGTTTGGCTTCAGGAAGGAAAGGGTACAAGAGATGCAATTGGATTGATACGAACAATAGAGAACAATAGGAGAAAGATATATAGAAAAAGATAAAGACGTATATGCAGTATTTGTTGACCTGGAAAAGCCCTTTGACAGAGTAAATTGTAATAAACTCCTGAAGATCTTGAAGAAAATTGGCGTGAACTGGAAGGAGAGGAGGCTCGTAAGTAGTCTTTATATGAAACAGCGAATACAAGTGAAGATAGGAGAAGAAATGTCAGAGGGAAGAGAAATTGGAAGAGGGGTGAGGCAAGGATGTCCTCTATCACCTACCCTTTTCAACATCTACCTGGAAGACCTAATGAAGAACTGCTTCAGCAATACGGGAGGCGTAAACATGGGAGGAAGAAGAATAAACTGCATAAGATTTGCTGATGATATGGCTTTGCTAGCAGAGGATGCAATGACATTGAGGAACATGCTGATGGAGCTGAATGACAAGTGCGAGGATTATTTAGATTTAGATTTATTTAGCCTGGTGGAGTTAAGGCCATGTGGCCTTCTCTTCCACTCACCAGGACAAACATATATTACATCAGAATATAACAATCTTAATTAACTCTAATATTAAACATTAAGTAAAAATTTGATCAAAAAGATTATATCCAATATATTATGATCTATAATACAACCAGTTAATATTAGTTAAAATTAAGACTAAAACTAATAATAAAATGCATACAAGCAAGGCATATTAAATTGTCCCTGTCTAGTGTATATAAAAAACAAAGGAAGACCTGCTCTTGAGCAGAACACTATGAATGAATATATATATATATATATATATATATATATTCTCCATTATTACTAGATGTAGCCAGAATTCGGTCTTCACTGCCAACTGGTACTTAACTATAACAAGTCAGCAAATTAAATATAATATTTTTACTTTATAGCAGTGACGCTTTATCGATGTTATAATTAAATTTTTGACATTGAGCAATGCAAGCTTAATATGACATGATAAGAAAAATAAATGCCTGGACGGGATTTATATATATTTTTTTTTCTAATGCCACCAGGTTGTCTTTAATGACAATTCTGGCTTTCGTCACTAGCATTGGCAGAATTGTAATCCATTTCTTAGGTCGGGGCACCTGGAAGACGTTACCCGGATGGTACGATCGGTGATAAATGGTAATGAAGCGCCCGGAGAGTTCTTAACCTAAACTTAACTAAATTCCAGACCATGGGCAACCACAGGAATAATTCCCTCTAAGGAAAAATGTCTATGGTTTGACCGGGAATCGAACCAGGGACCTCATGAACAGTAGTCAAGAACGCTGACTTGTCCTTGAGGTTGGTCAGTTGTACAATGTACGTAATAAGTTTCTTCAGTGTTTTCGTCAACTGTGAGGCAAATTCCAGGAAATCTTTGTAATATTTTTACCAAAAATCATTTTGATCTACTAATTGTAATCTGCCAATTTCGTAAGAATTTGACTTAAATAACAGAGTCATCTGGTTGACAACAGATGCAGATAACTGTTATATTAAATTCAGCATTTCTCAAGCAGGAGTTCAAATGTTCTACTCAAATATACAATATGTCTGTGCAGTGAGATAGAAACAGCAATAAACTCAGCCAAGTCGCGATATGATTATGTAGTTAAACGGTCATAAATAAGAAACAAAAACATACATTTTCAAAGCGTATATATAAGTTATATATGAGTTTTATTTTTACCATCGTCAATATAAAAAACTAAAAAAATGAGTGTAAACATTTTGTTTCTATTTCTATTCATCTTGCTTTCTCCTTATATGCTTGACTAGCACGCGCTTCCCAGATTGAGACCTTGCGGTTCCATAGGGGTATTGATGGTGGGCCACACCAGAATTTTTTGGGCTTTTCTCGGAGTTATCCCGTTTCTGAATGTTATCCCTCTTACACTCTCCACTTTTCCTTACCTCCCTTTAATGAGATTTAATTTCTTATTCATTAATTTTATATCACACTTCACATCATCTCATGTTAACAAAAGCAGTTTGGTTGGCGCCCACAGGTGTTGAATGTATGTGATTAGGGGGATCTGGTGGAGACCCACCAGGATGCTGGCTCATGACTCCGAGCCTGAGCAATAAAAATGACAGAAGGAGCTAACGGGAGGATTATAGTTCCTTATCCACATATGTGACAATATGGGTAATGAGAGAAGAGCCTGCTGTGCCGGACCCGGAAGACGACCTAAAACTCACGCAATATCGTAGAGTAAACTTCATTCTACTCATCCAAAATATACTGGGATATATCCTACAGGTCGCGGTGCTCACGGCAGTCGGTCCTCCCAGTCTGAGTAAAGAACTAAATTAACTTTGTTAATGTTCTACAAAGTAGGTATATATATATTTGTTATTACATAGAACTTTCCTCATTAGAGGATTGCCACAAGGACAAAGTGAATCAGACAATTCATTTTCGAAATTGAAGAAATACTCGTATATGTTGTAAATACAATACAAATTTTCAAATTCTAATTGAAGTATATTCTATAAAGTAGAAATTTTGTAAAGATGCTTTCTTAAAATTTAAATTGATCGTCTAATGGCAGCTATAGAAATTTTAGAAATATACACTTTGTCCAAATCTAATAAATTCCTAAATTTAGTTACGAATCCTGGTATAGTAGGCTACCTTTGCCCCGATCATCAATCCTGTGACAATTATACTATCTAATTGCTATTGATCTTTGTAATTGTCAATTATTGGCTCATATATGGCTTTCTTTTCAGAGTCAACTTCCTCAGGTTGGATTCTATGAGTCTCAATTCGGATTGTGGGATCTAATATCAAACCAATTTTAGAAGATGTTCTAAATGCAATAATATATATTCGTCTGTTACTTCCATTAGTGGCCTCACCATGAACTTCCTCATAAACTGTGTATCCATAATCTCGCAAGGCTTCTGCCATCATGTTTCTCAGTGATTCCCCAAACTGACAAGCCCCAAGGACGTGTGCAACGGTTTCTTGCTCTCTGCGACAACGTCTACAGAGGGTATCGTCCCTAGACCTACCCGGTAAAGAACGCAACGCCGATACATTGTCTTGCATTCCATTGTCTCTCCATTCAGAACAAACAATCCCTGATGGTCATGAATCCGTTGATTTGCTGGTGTATGTTCACTCTAGAGCGCAACGCATTTTTCTTTACGAGGAAGTTGACTCCAGAGAACTGCTTCTTTGTCTCGTAGTTGTTTCCTGAGTTTCCTTGCATCTGGTAGAAGACTTCGAGTATTAATATTGATGTCACTAGGTTCAATGATAAGATGTCTCACACATTGAAAACTTTCCTCTTTTAGGTTTCGGATACTAGTAATATATGTATGATTGTCTTGGTAAAAAATATGGCAAATGTTTATATGCTGTAATTTTGTTTCCCACGTTGCACAAAATAAACCAAGTCATTTTATGCCTCTTCCATTGGTGTCCACCTGTCCACAATTCCTCTTAACACCATACACCAACAACAGTATTTTCGTTCTTTACTTGATCTTTCCATATCGTACAATGTCTGCTTATAATTTCCAGCGTTTTTCAGGAAGTCCTTAATTCATGCACTCTTCTTAATGACCGAATCATTAAATCTTGATTCATTCTTCTTAATACAAATGTATTACTCCTGCTTAAATCCGAATAATCAATGCTTATATTTCAACAGTTTTTTTAATTGAGATATTTTTTACATAAAGATAAACAACAAAAATGTGTGACTTACAAGTTTTAAATTGCAATGCATTATCAATATAAATTCAAGTTTGCGGTTCATGCGACAGAAAATGAAAATGTACCCTTTCACTCCATCACTTAGTCGAGTGCAGTAACAAGTCCGAACCACGGCCACGGCCTCACATTCTGTCATTGTTTACACTAGTGTGTAGGATCTGCAAGAAGATCTATAACACACATAGCACCGTAGATTTTCAGTCCATTCATCTCTATAACATACAGGTTGTCAAGGCAGTTTGTCCGCCCAATGTGAATAAAGAACTGTTTCCATAACAACCATTAAAAACAGAAATATTTTACTATAAGTTGCAAATACCAAACCCTGAATTACAACCTTCATTTTGAAACCATTTCACTGGACATTTTAAGTATTTTTATAGTTTTTATGGGAAACAAATTTGTTAAACCGCGGTCATAGTTCAGACATCGTTTCTGCAATAGACTTTGTGTCCACTTAAAATTAGAATACAAATTAAACGTAAACAACGCTACATACATAACTCTTGTGAAATTATTCTCTTTTATCAAATGCATTCAATCAATATTGCGATTCATTTTATAGTAGAGCTTAATTCGCGCGAGTGACGCCGGGAGCAAGGATCTCGCATTGTCGTGAGTTGACGACTGGCGAGTTGAATATTCGCGCAGAAATTTTGATACCCGTCTAGCCTCCCATTGTTGAAGGTTCTGTACGCACATACTCCTCTTCTCAAGAGGCTTCAACTTCCGAGGCTCCCATATTAGAAACGTCTCGATTGGAAGCCGAGAAATTACGTTCCCCGGCTTATATAAACTGTTGCCAGGATCGGAAGTGAGTTGTGTTCTGACAGCGATACAGTGAACTGTGATCACAAGAAACTGTGGCAAGTAAAACTATTAGAGCCTAGTAATAATTGTGCGGATAATAAACTGTAAAATAAGATTAACCATAGCAGTACATTGTATGTGAGTGTCATTCAAAGTTTATGTGAATCAAATAATGTTATTGTGAGATTTTACATGAACATTGTGGTGTTTATTACGAGAAAACAACGAGAGAACGACTCTTGGTAAGGCGCGACTATATAATAAATTAATTTTTCTTTTCAAATCACAGGTTTGCGAAATTGTGATTTTTAGCATTTTCTTAATTAATTAATTTCATTTAAGTGGTTCTTCGGAATAGAATAAATGCACACAGATGAATCTAATGAGCGTTTACTAAACAAAATATTCTACTTAACGCTGAAAACATGTTAATTATAACAAGAGCTGAAGATTTAAACACTTAGTCCCACGTGATGTATGGTCTACTTACATGCAACCGTACAAGTACGTACATTTATAAATGAGCACAAAAATCTTGTCTAATGTTTTCCAATAATCCAGTCACACCGAAGAAGGCGCTACCAACTTCCGTGACGTTGATTGATGTTTATAGCGTTAATTTGAGCCATTAGCCTTGTTAAAACTTACTTTCACTTATAGACAAGTAATCTCATGATAATCAACGTCCATCTTGGGTGATGGTACACATCTATAAGCAAATTTGTTACGTTTAAATGAATTTTCAGTATTTAACCTGAATACGTAGCATTCATTCAGGGCAAACATATGTTACATTAAAACAAAGTTTCAGGTACAATGCAAATAAATACAATATAATATTTTTCTGAGACTATTGCATTTAAATAGACCAGTAATGAGTTTATTTCAATTGTGTTATTAGTGAAACTGTATTAAAAACCAAAGAATAAACACAAAATAATAAATTTTGAAATTCCCGGGGAAAACAAAAAAAAATATTTATTTGGAAGTTCGTTGGTCAGCCAACAGAGTGAGCAGAAACCAATCTACAAGATTGCCAACTGCCGATTCAACAGTTAGAAAGTATTGATAATGGCACGTAGAGCGCTGAAACCATGGTTTGCAATAAAACTATAAATATGAGGCGAGTCACAAAAATTTTACTCATAAAATTAAAATAAACCACTCAGTGTTACTTTCCTTAAGTATTAAACATTAAAATATGTTTAAAAGAGCAAAAAAGTGTTTTTTTTTTTTAAATTAACAATCGGTTAAAAAAGGCAATACACTATTTTCTAATCCATACAATTTTGTACTAGATCATGCAATCAAATCCTTAGAATATAAAGAAGGCGTACAACTTAATGGTATTTATAAGCCATTTATATATGCTGATGATGTAATATTAGTAGGCGTCAGCAAGGAAATACTAAAAGCCTAAACAAAATATTCTAATAAACATAAGGAACTGGGGCTGGACGTAAATATTGATAACCTAAAATTAGAGATACTTCCACACATGGAAGTAGGCCTACATTATATAATGGAAATGGACAGTTAATGACAAATTAAGGATATTTTGACGAAGGATCTAAATTAAAGTACCTAGTAACAGTACTTACAAACAGTAATGAGTTGCAGAAATAAATTAAACATGGGATCAGGTCTGGAAGCATATGCTGTTATTCACTGTAGAGATTACACTCATGTCAACTTCTCTAAAAATAAATTAAACTAAATGTATAAAACTGTTTTTCTTGAAGTTACATTATACAGAATTGAAACATGGTATCATACTTTATGGGAGGAAAAAATGTTAGGAGTATTTGAGAATATATTTCTTAGGGAAATGTTTGGACCAAAGAGAAACGGACAGTTCAAAGGAGACATTGAGCTACATTGTGGGGAACGAGATACAATTAGAACAGTAAAGTCTCGTAGACTGCGATGAGCAAAACATTGGAAATTAAACAGGGGCATTCCAACTTCTTCTAGAAAACCCAGAAAGAAACTCCTTTGTAAGTAGGTCAAGAATCAGATAGGAGAATAACATTAAACATGATTTGAGGAAAGTGATGTATACAGGGATAATTGAAAAACAGTAGCTCAGGATAGGTATCATCCTCATTTCAAGGTTTAGAAGAATCTCCTGTCCCGGCCTATATTACAGTTATATGGACTCTTCCCAACGCTTTCTTGGTCGTCCCTGATTCCGTCTTACTGTTGGTTTGTAGTCACAAGCTTGTTTTGGATAGCGGTATGTTGGCACCTTCAATTCATGTGAATTCTATCTACTTCTATAATACAATTTTTTTCATAAAGGGGAAAGACGTTGAGGCTATGCGGATAAATAAATAAATATAGAGAGTGTATGTCCGCGTGACCATGAACCCACGACTTCGACAGTGCCAGTGAGTTGTTCAGTTGATTATAAATAAAATTGGATGTTGAGTGCAATAGGTATTTTGATATTTAATAAATATGGTGAATTTAATGCTAAATAATTCCATAAATATTGAATTCAGCAAATGAAGTCCAACACCACGTTCTTTGCTATTTTATTAAAATAAATAGCTGCTTACCCAGGAATTCAATTATTGCCGCAATAAGGTTCTTCTTCTTTTCTTCCAATGACGCTACAGCCCATAGCGGGTCCGGGCCTTTATGATGCGAGACCTCCAATCTTCTCTATCCAATGCTCTCTGTTGCCAGTTCCTACAGTTCAGGAACTGATGACAAACTACCTTCACTGAGTCCCTCCATCTTTTCTTAGGTTTTCCTACTGGCCGCTTCCCAAACATCTCCTCCGTCATCACTTTCTTAGGTATACATTATTTGTCCATTTTTTTGAACATGTTCGGCTCATTGCTTTTTTTTAATTTCACAAGAGTTGATAAATGAGGTTCCTTAAAAGGTCATAGATTTCCTTATTATACCTCATTCTCATCTTCCGTTCTCTTTTACTTGTCCATACTATATTCTTCTCAAAATCTTTCTTTCAAAAGTGTTAATTAAATTCTCAGAACTCTTTGTCATAGTCCAGGCTTCACTTCCATATACCAATATTGAACGTATGACAATAAGTTTCTACTGAATTCTAATTTCCAGAAGGTTCTAACGACCCCGAATTTTATTAATTTCCACAATCTTCTAGAAGTTTTAGTGTTATTTTTGTTTCTAAAAAATCCAGAAGATTTTTCAAAAATATATTCATTCTGTTCAACTAAACGTGGCCTTAAATGATATCGGGACTGTCATCAATCTTTAGTGACCTAACTATGGATTTTACATTAATCTTGTAATAATGGGCATTTTAAATATCATCGGGATGTCACCAACTAGCTTAACACTTGGTAAACTATTGATTGGCCAATAATCTCGGTTATTTTAAATATTTTATTTTTCATCCCTTCTCACCCTCGCGTATTGATAGTGTCTGCACTCTTAGTTAAAATACAACGATAGTGTCTCTATTTATCTCAGCGACCCAGAAAACTATGGATTCACGATTAATAACGATCGATTTCTATTATTTTACATTTTACCTATTCTAACGCTCCTTGGGTGCTACGGGTCTCTTACCTTTCACATCATATTTTCTTAATCCATGTATACCAAATTTAGTTGAATTTCCTTCATGTATTCTAGAGTTATGCTGGAATAAAAATACAATTTTTCTTTGTGATATTACAAATAAAAGAACGATATCGCATAAAATAATCGAGGCATATATATATATATAATCCATCCATAGTAATTCTGTCCGAGGCCAGGACTTTCACTGCATTTCATTTTCCTGCTATGCTTTGCAGCTTTACTAGGAAATTATAAGCGTGGTAGGTTCCCGTTGCTTTCCACACCGGTGAAGGATGGTGGTGATGATGATGATGGCTAGATAATTTTCGGGGACCGTTGGAACCTACGCTTCCTGACATTTGTCTTACTGCTGAGGAAAAACCCCGAAAAAAACCTCATCCAGGAGCCTATCCCGATCGGGAATCGAACCCGAGCCCGCTGCGTGACAAGGCAGCAAGATCGGTGTTTTATTGTTTCAACTTGTCATTCGTTGCAATAATTTTGATTGAATGACACGTGTCTCTTCTGCATCGTTGCCAATTTATAATGTCGAGTAAAAAGAAAGAAAATTAGTTCCGAAGCGGAAAAAAGTAGTGTTGCCGCTTAAAGTAAAAACAGAAATCCTTGACCGTTTACCCGTTGGAGAGTCTTTTGCGTCTACATCACGCTGTTTGAATGTTAATCAATCAACTGTACGATTCATCAAGAAATCCGAAAAAAAATTAAGAATTCTATCGCAGAATTCAAAGCTGAATATCAATCTGAATTGAAAGACCTTTTAAAAGAGGCAAAACAGGGGAAAAAAATATTTAAGCCATTTCCTAAGTGTGACAGTAATAATTAATAGAAATTGTTCAAAATCTCTCATTAAATTATTTTATTTTGATAATTTTTATTTTATTTTGGAACCTTGGAACGTATCCCCTCTATACATATACAAATTACCATTCCATATTTCCTGAACGTATCCCTTGCAAATAAATAGCTTTTACTCTATTTAAAATATTAGCTCTGGATGGAGACGTATGGAAAGCTCAATACAATACCAATAAAATTTTCAATGCTTTTTTGTTAACAGAAAGAATAAAAAATCGTTTTTGCGCGATAGTGCGTTTTGTCGTAATTACAGCAATGGCGACCATAATTGAAAGTTGAACCTCCTACATTTCAGAATTGCCAACTATACTGTAATATTACATTTACACCCACATGCGGGAAGTAAAACCACTGCCCTCTATGTATACTACGTACAATGTATATACAAAAAATATCCAAAAGGTAGTGTTAATATACATTATACGAAACAAATCACTGCATTTTAAATGAACTGAACTTTATTTCAAACAATATAAAACAATAAATACGAACTTGGGCCATATTATCAATAATTGTTCTCAAGGTCATCTGTTGTTTCAACTAATAAACATTGCCCACATTGTTAACCTTAGTCAATTGTTTACAATGAACGCAAATATTTCCAACAAAGATGCTATTATTTTACTATTAGGCCCTATTTATTATTTTTAAAACACCATCGCGTAAAAAATAATGTACAACGCACATTTGTGAAGTGTTTTACAGAATCTCGGAAATTAAAAACCTCGCTATCGCTTGGTTTTTAAAAATTTTCCTCGGTTCTGTAAAAACCACTTCCCAACCTCGTATAGTAATGTACCATTTCACCATTCTTTATATTTGCATTTTGAGATGAATACCTCATTTTTGGGTAACCGACCTACGTTGTTGTAAACACATTTATTTACTTAACGTAGGCGTAAAAACTGGCTGTCCGCGAAACCCATTTGGCCCTTTACATGTTGTTTGAAGCCATATTCAAATAAATTCTTAAGTAAAAAATAAATATGTGAAGATGGTTAAAACAATAGAAAACTCTCCCTGAAATATCTTTAATAATTATCTGGTCTACTTAACAGTTCCTTTATTTTTAAATATATATATAGGCCTACATATTTTTTGCACGATGGTACTTAGAGCAATGGCGACCAGGATTGAAAGTTCAATTTCCTGCATTTCGTGAGTTCCCAACCTATAAATATATAACCGGAACGAGCCAACAGGCTTAATCCCTGGATGATGATGATGATGAACTATACTGTAATATTACGTATTACCTACCTCGTGCGGGAAGTAAAATACTGCCTTTTATGTATACTACGTACAATGTATATACAACAATATCCAAATGGTAGTGTTAATATACATTATACGAAACAAATCACTGCATTTTAAATTAACTGAACATCATTTGAAACAATATAAAACAATAAATTTGTACTTGTCGCCATTTTATGATTGATTGGTGTCACGGCCTGGTGTATCTCAACTAAGTTATTTTTGGCATTTACCATATAAACATTGCCCACACTGCTAAAATTAGTCAGTTGTTATAATGAACGCAAATATTTCCAACAAATATATTATTTTCATCATCATTATCATCATCCAGGGATTAAGCCTGTTGGCTCGTTCCGGTTTCATGAAAGCTAGAATTGTTAAAATTGTTCAGACCATCTTCTGTGTGGGCGACCAACATTTCTCCTTCCGTGCGGTTTATAATTTAGCAATAATTTTGGAAATCTTCCTTCTGGCATTCTATCAATATGTTCTTTCCAGTCGTTCCTATATTTAATTATTCGGTCTGTAAGTTTGAAAATATTTAGTTCCTTTCTTGTATCTTCATTTATTTTCTTATCCAGCAGAGTATATCCTACTATATTTCTTAAAAATCGCATCTCAGCTGCTTCCAATCTTTGTTTTTGTCTTTTAGTAATCGTCCACCATTCTGATCCAGATATTATTTTATTACTATTTATTGTTTTGAAAACACCATCGTGCAAAAAATAATGTGTAACGCGCGTTTGTGAAGTGTTTTTATGAATCTTCGAAATAAAAAACCTCGCTTCACAACCTCGCATTGTAATTTACTATTAACTATCGAAATGTACCTAACATTCGTGAGAGTTTAGAGAGAAGTTTGAATACATCCTGTAGGCTGCTGTGTTCGATAGAAAGGGAAAACATGTTTCTGGAGCCCCTGGGACCAATATAAATCTTGTTGCAACCATATAGTTCCTTAGCCAATATCAAGAGTTTCCCAGTGAAATATAGAAACAGCTAAGAACAATGACAGTGTTTCAAAGTTTTCACAAAGCCTTTAACACAACTTTGTAGAGAGTAGCTCGTTCTTTCTTAAAATTGCAGGTTGTCAGCTAAGAGGTGTTGTAGAGTTGCTGCATTAGCAACATCTCCAAACAGAATATACTGAGCTTAGTAATGCAGAGTGATAACAGATAGTCAGGATCCGTTCACTTACTGAAAATAATACTTCTGCAAAGAAAGAGATTGATTATATACAACAGTAAGAAGAAGCAGAAGAACAAACTCCTATATTTCACAAAAACCACTTTTTCATTAACGGGTAATGTAATTACTAATTAGTCGAACTGTAATTTTTTTTTCTAAACTTTCATTATTTTTATTTAAATAATAGTCTCCATTTATTAGCGTGGTTTTAATTTTGGCATAATTAAGTAAAAGTTAATTAAAGCACCTTCTATAACCTGCTATACTTGATAGCTTATTTTTAACTAAATAATGTTCAATCTCTAGAGTAAAATGTAACTAACTAGCTAATACCCGGCGTGCTCTGCTACACCTAAATAAATGATGTGTTTTTGCATTTGGTTAAATGAGTAAAAGAAAATAAATATAAATTTATATCGTTATTATTTGTAGATACCCCGTACTGATTACCCGGCATTGCCCGGGAATCTACGCATCCCGATGTACTTGGCATAATGAGCTGAAAGACGAAATTCGTTATTTTGAATTGTCCATAAAAGAATATCCGCCGTGCTCTGCTATGCTTGCCCGAGAATCTACTTATCCCGATCTTCTTTGTATCAATGAAAGACAAAAATGGTTATTGTGAGTTATCCTTAAAAGATAAACTTATGCTTTCGCGGACTTTTCTGTAGAGCTTTTTGGGATATTCTATTCTGTGTACATTAATTTTGTGTATTTGTTATAGTTTAGGCAGCGTAAGCCATTTAAGGGTAAAAAAAGAAACTTTTTCACTACAAAGGGCGTTTTTTAAGGGTGTAAGAGTTGGGTGTCGCAACTCCCTTATAGCTTATGTTCATCCCGGGAATGTGCTGAACATTTTGCAAAATACTCCATCACAATCAGATCAACGTTATGGCCGCGCATAAAGTACAAACAAACATTCATTTCTATATGTTAGATAACTTATTTGTCTTAGCAAAACATATATATAGGACTTTATTAGACTAAATGTAAGATGCATACAATCGTATTTACAAATATGGATCGTACGGGCGGTAAGCCGTACGTGCTGTTGACAGTCCGTTACAATAATGTAATGTTTCGTAATAGTATAACGTAAAACAAAAAAGAAATAATATTACAATTAGACAATAATACAATAATATTATACATTAATTATGTAGAATTATTAAGAATTAATGGTATTGCATGTTGTTAACATATTTATTTATGCATGAATGAATGTTGTTCTTATTTTCCGCGTTTTGTCCAGAAGAACAACATTCATTCATGCATGAATAAATATTTTACCAAAATGTAATGATAGTTGAAACTTAGAAAACATATGAACCATCCTGCACAATTATAAATTCAAGGAAATTATTTGCGTGAACTGTTTTATGACATAGGCTATCTGAGTTTTAATTTAACTTGATATTTTATTTGTAGCATTATCACTAGTTATCGCTTGTAATGTTTAAAAAACTGTTTGATATAAAAGCTATTTGTAATATCTAACCCTCTGTTATAATACTGTTAAATGTATCCTCTTACCGGAGAAAAAAGCACATGTCATAAATATTTGAATTGTGTCGGCAATTTACAATAATCAATACAGTTATCATCACGTTCACGGCGATTCACTGTTTTAAACATACGAGTTCATAACGTTATAAAAAAGCATCACATAAACAACGCGAATTCTTCACAAGTTCTTTTTATTTATGTTTCCCAAGTTTTTTCGCGTTTTCAACTTTGGTGATTCCAAACTTAATTTTAAAAGCTAAATTACTTCGAAATTTGAATTTCTGATATAGTAAACTAGTGGGACATGTGTTGTGTACTGATTAAAAAAAAAGGTAATTTAATGTTTTTTATTTTACTAATTTAAAATAGATTGTCCGCAATTTTTATACATCTTGTCATCTTTCTTGAACTTAAGCTTCACTTTAAAACCAACATTAGCTCAAAATTGGAATAAATCGTAAAGTACTGAAATTTGTATTGGTTAGTGCCTACATTATGCTATTTTTCTGGTTTGTTTGTGGATGGTCCGCACATTTTTTCTTCGTTTTATCATTGGTGTTCCTAAGCTTCATTTTAAAACCAAAATTAGATCGAAATTCGGATGTCCACTTTTTGCGCCGTACCCATATTTTTATTAGAACGACCTCAATTGCTCTATTTCTTCACAATTCTGCAACAAACACTTATTTAAAACGTTTCCCCACAGTCTCTAAAACATTTGAACCAAGTTATACTCTCAACCTTGCTAATTGCCGCCTGTCCATTATCAAATGGGCTTTCAACAACTTCCTTATTTCGAATATTTCTCTTCCTAACGTCTAGGAGGTTACCCTCTCTGGCAGTATTCCCTCTTCTCCCACCCTTAATTTTAATGCAAGTAGATAAAAGAGTGTTACTGAAAGCTGCCCGCCTCAATCGAAAGTAGAAGACTAGGACATTAAAAACTTTTTTGAAAGACAAGGAGCAAATGGAAGTTATGTACATCAAGTCGGATTACTGTACAGCTTATATTCAACAGTTCTCATTTTAAAGTAAATTTTCAGTTATTGGGCAGTTCAATTACATATGGAAAAAACCTATGGTACCAGAATGAACCACAAAATATTCATTTATAAAATCCATTATGAATTGTCCTATAAGTCTTTGTTACAAAAAAGCCCAGTAATGAGATAAGTTGAGGTCAATATGAAGTGGGCGATATCCACAAACCGCCTACTAATACAATTACTTACAAAATGGAGTACGACTGACCTGCATAGATAGGCTTTGCATTGACATTCGGACCCGCTGAGGTTAACTACACTTATATAACCTATATACTGTGCAATCTTCCTGCCTCTCGAAGAGAGAGTTGTTTAGCAGAATCAAAGAATATAGATTCTGTTTGTGAATGAATGTAACTCCCTCTTCGTATCTCTACTCTTTCGGATGACGTCAAAGCAAATATCAAGACGTACTCGACTCTCCTATACATAATAAATAGAACCAGTATTTGAACGTATATATATATATATGTTTTGGAAATATGTCATTTCATATCTGATCTTTCAATGGAGGGAAAATTAGCGGTCCGTCTAAAATAAAAAAAAAAGTAGATTTTAATGGAATTTAATATTATATCGTCCAAGTGTAAACGAAATAATTTTTAATGTTATTAAAACGAGATATTTTTAGCATATGTTAGTTTGTCTGCATACTGCATCTTACATCTTGCCAAAATATTTACTTTTATTTTTGTTAGATTGCCATGTTCTTTTTTTAAGAAAATATTTTATATTTATGCATAAAATGTTATTGAAAATTATTTTAATAGTTATTTATCATAAGTAATGCCACGAGTGATTTCCAAATTATCGATAAATTCACGACTCACGAAGCGAGGAGTGAATTTATGTAGAGAATTTGGAAATCAAGAGTGGCATTTGTTAGGACTATTTAACGAATAGAATTAAGCTGTTTACTCACAAATCATTATTTAAATATAGTTATTTTAAAATATTTATATATTTAATGAAAACGGCGATGTTTGAAAACAAATGAGAAACGATTGGTACCGCTTCATTTGCTTCTTTTGTTCGTCACTGCAACCAGATCATATTATTTATTGCCAAAGGAACGCAGTATTTTAAGAATGCACTCTAGTGGAGAAAAAATGAAACATAAAACTGTATATTAATTCATTTCTGATGTCCTATGATGTAAATATGACAGTTATAATTTTCTGGAAAAAAAATACATTTAAGAAAGTGCAAAGAGTGGATTCTTTTTTTGGTGGTATAATCAATTGCTACAAATGTGTTTATATTAACTCCCGCATGCGGTATGTGTTGACATTCATGCACTATATATACAATCTGGTAGCCGTATTTCTTAGTGAGTCAGTCACTGCAAAACAATGCTATGACCTATTTAGAATGTTAAAAAGGGGATGCTTTCTTTATTATGATAAACTTTAGTTGATAAATTCTAGGCGAAACACGATTGTGATTGGTTGTAAATCAAAAATCATTGTAACTTGATTGGTCATTGACTCCCATTTGGGGCATGAATATAATAGTCAGCATAAATGTTTAAATTATTTTTTTTCTGTGTTTTTTTTCATCGTCATCGTAAAGTCATTATTTTAAATGTTTAATTTTCTTGGTATAGTCTATATTTCGTAAAAAAGTTTATTGAAATCTTCAATCTTTAAATAATTACAAAACGGTCTTGCATTCAAAAATATACACGGAAGTGTTAAATAATTTATCTGGTTACTTTAAGATGTTTATCATACAAGGTAATATGTGTGTCTAAATTGTTAGTGAAACACACATCTGTAATCGTGCTGGAATAGCAATTCACAATAGAGTAAAAAAGGATCTGATAAAATATCAGACGAGAGTAGAAACATTTTAGAGGTGGGTAGTGATTTTTTCTTCTTTTTCTTAGTTTATCATCCAGAATCCAAGCTGCTGACATGAAATTCCTCAGACCAATAGTAGGATATCAAAGAACAGACACAAAACACAACACAGAAATAAGACAGCACATAAAAGTAGAGGAATTAAATACGACAATAATGAAATACAGAACCAACCGAAAAGAACACTTATCGAGGATGACTGAGAACAGAATACCACAAGCAGCATACAACTAACAGTTATATAACTAACGGGAATACTAAAGAAAAGATGGAAAGAGTAGCAATTTGGAGCCGGAACAGGCTAGCAAAAAGCCTAAACCGTGATGAAGAAGAAGTTTGTTCCCTTTGGAGGCACTTTCACAAGACCCAGGCCTTATAGGAACACTCTTGGTCACTCACGTACACAAGGATATGGAGGTTATCCTCGGATGAGTGTTTACCTCAATTCCACTTCCACCTCGAAGACAACACCATTAAGGCAAGACACGCCATTCAGTCACACTTTTATTTAAAGAAAGTGGATATGATGATCAAATGGTATCGGCAATACGTAAAATGGAAATCAATATAAGATCCACAACATTAGAACAAAATGTCTAGTGTTTAGGGTCCTTGGAAATTCATTAGAAGCCGCAGTCAACAGTGAGGTATTCCTAAGTCAACTGTATAAGACCTATAACGACATAGGAACAGATTGAGATAGATCGTTGAATGCAATCAAATCTAGGACTAGTTAAGTAGGCCTTAGTTCACTGTTACCGCTAAAGCATGGTGAAAAGTTTGAAGAACTATTGAATTCATTGGAGAAAAGAGGTTGGCAAGCATTCAAAAAAATTACTCGTAGTTTTTGGAAATCGAAAGACGGAAAATTACTGTGAAATTTTAACGATCTTTTAACATCTTATAACAATTGGGATCGGCCGCGGTGGACTAGTGGTTATGCTCCTTGTCTCTGGTCCCGAGGGTCACGGGTTCAAACCCGGCCGGGGTCGATGGATTTTTTAGGATGGAAAAATCCAAAGAGCAAGTTCTCCGGGAGGGACTTTAAGCCGTGGGTCCCGAGTCTGAAGATTTTCAGGCTCTTAAAAGATCCTTAAGCCTGAATGAAATGCCTCTAAGCAAAATTTACCGAATTTTCCCGTCCTAGTACTACCTTGGTTTCCTAGACGTCAGTATGAGGCGGAACGCTGACCACGGACCACTCAACTGACATCTATACGAAAACAAGCGTAACTAAATTAGTATGGTTCAAATTCTTCCCTGTAGGGGGAGAGCGCATAAATCTCTGTTACGGGAAACTTGGGCTTACAAGATTACAAGAAAGATACAAATGGGATTGTTCACTTAGGTCCTTAAAGTACACTTTTTGCCCTCGTACCCTAGATTTCTTCCCGGAACATCTTAGCTCGATTGAGCGATTAGCATGGGGAATACTTTTCGATCTGGAGATAACAGATATGGAAAACAGGTACCAAGATAAATAGAATCCGGATATGTTACCGATTGTTTGTTGGATAATCAGGACTCAGGGAATGGGTGATGCTCCACCGGTTACATATAACAGAAAATCGTAATAGCTTACTTTCTATCTAGTAGTCTGGACGTTTGGAATATTACTACGTTAAGAATGAGGAGAATTAAATTGTTTGTATGTTCTAACATACTGTCTCTTGGAAACCTTGCGTGGGGGGATTTGGGGGTAACCGCACAATCCACATTTCAATTAAGGAGAAAATATGCTATCAGAATCACATAGTTTTGTTTCTGAGAAAAACAATTATATCTCGGTGTTATCGATGACGTTAGCCACGAAATTTGGAAAACAGTTATTGACTTCGAGGACGCGGAAATGAGTTTGATATATTTTCTAGCGCACTGAGAAATATTATTAACAAACACACAACCCTTATTCCACAGATTTGTAAAAGTAAAAACAAAAAGTAGGTTAGTTACTTTTGGTATTACAAAATCTATTCGGACTAGAGATAAAGCACTCAAGAAAATGAAGCAGGAACTCGAAAGTGTTGGATTCCTAAATATCTAATATATAAAAATGTTTGTTTGTTTGTTTGTTCGTACTTTAAGCGCGGCCATACCGTTGATCCGATTGTGATGGGGCTTTTTGCAAAATGTTCAGGAGATTCCCGGGATGAACACAGGCTATAAGAGAGTTGTGATACTCAACTCCTACACCCTTAAAAACCATTGTATTGGAAAACGTGAAAAAGTAGCTCTTTGGACGCTTAAATGGCTTACACTGCATAAACTATAACAAATACACAAATTTAATGTATACAGAGTTGAATATTACAAAAGGCTCTACAAAAAAGCCGAGACAGCATATGTTGATCTCTTACGGATAACTCACAATAACCATTTTTGTCTTTAAATGATGACAAGGAGATCGAGAAAAGTACGTAGATTCCTGTGCAACATGGCGGGTATTCTTTTACGGATAACTCACAATAACGAATTTTGTCTTTTAGCTCATTTATGCCAAGAAGATCGAGATAAGTAGATTCCCGGGCAACACCGGTTAATCAGCAAGGGGAATATTAAAATAATTACGATATACATTTATAATTATTTTTCATTTTACTTATTCAACTAATCAAAAGAAGTGCATTAATTTTTGTCTTTCAGCTCATTTATGCCAAGAAGTTCGGGATAAGTGGATTCCCGGACAACGCCGAGTAAACAGCACGGGGTATCTAAAAATAATTACGATGTTCCTCATACTTATTTAACACATACAACACGTTAGTTTTAGTATTTCAGCTCATTTATATCAAGAAGATCGGGATAAGTAGATTCCCGGGCAACGCCGGGCAATCAACACCGGGTACCTAAAAAATATAAATTGATTTTCTTCCCCTCTTACTTATTCAACTAAACATAAAAGCACATTCATTCTCATTTATTCATGCGTAGCAGCGCATGCCGGGTATTAGCTAGTTCACTATAAATATATAAATATCTTCAGTCAAATAATTAATCAAATAAAATCAGATATTACATTAAATGATCTAGAAAATTCTGGTAAACAACTAATGACACAACAAAAAAACTATATAAATATAAACAGCCCTCTGACTGAAAGAGTAGCTCAAATTTCAACCATTCAGGGTGAAAAAGAGATAGCTGACACTTTCGACTCTTATTTTACTAGCATAAGACACAATATAGCTCCAAAAAATGGCACAATCTTTAATAATAACAACATAGTCACAATCCTTCATTGTATCCAGTTATAAAAAATGGGAATTATTAAAAATCTAAAATATAGTGTAGCACTCTGAGAATACGTATAGCTAAATAGCTCACTGGTACTATCGAACCCGTAGGTTCATGGTCACGCGGACATAAGCTCTCCATAAATCCCTATCCTGATCTAAAGTTTTCCAAGCATTCCCTGTATAATCTACTTCCTTCAAATGATAGTTAATGTTATTCTCCCTACTCATTCTTGGTCTACCAACTGAGCGTTTTTCCTCTGGTTTTCCTACAAGAAGCTTATATACACATCTTTCATTCCCCATTAGTGCCACATGTCCTGCCCATCGCAGTCTACGAGACTTAACTCTTCTTATTATATCTGTCTTCCTATAAAGACCATGTAGTTCACTGTTATGTAGTCTTCTCCATTTACCTGTCTGTCCATCTCTCATTGGTTCAAAATCATCCTAAGAAATTCATTCCAAATACTCGTAATATTTTTTTTCTTTAAAGTAAGAATCCATGTTTCGCATCCATATAACATAGGCCTAAGTGTAAGAATAAAAGTTTTAAATATTTTCAGTTTAACGTTTTTTGAAAGGAATTGGGACAACAAATGTCCTTGTAATACATAATAGCACGCATTTCCAGAATTGAGCCTATGTTTAATTTATTTGTGCATCTCATTCCTATTTGTAATTATTGTTCCTAGGAATTTGAATTCAGTCACTTCTTCAAAAATTGCCTAATTTATTATTAGCTGTTCATTTCCATTATATAATGAGTTCTATGAGTGAACATATATTCAGTTTTATTCATGTTTACTTCCAGTCCCAATTTCTTAGTGTTACTCAACAGAATGTCCGTGTTGGTCTTTAGTATCTCCTCGCTATCGTCCAATAATATTACACTATCAGCACAGACTAAGAGTCTATTAATACCATTGAGTTGTAGGCCTTCTTCATCCTCTAAAGATTTGGTGACATGCTTTAGTACAAAATTGAATAGTAAAGGAGATAGTGCATTTCCTTGCTTTAACCCATTGTAAATTTCAAAAGTATCCGGAAACTGTTTACCTACCCGCATCCTACTCTTTTTGCCATTGCGACACATTCTTATAAGTCTAACTTTTTAGGAATTTTGAACTTCTCCCTCTTAATTGAAACGTTTGTCTTTTCGAAGTCAACGTATAGTTGATGTACAGTGCCATTAGGCTATATTCCCATTTCTTTTCTAAAATCTGTCTTATACTAAAAATCTGATCTGTTTCTTCTAAATGCACACTGATGATCTCCTAGAATGTCATCAATATAGGGAATATGTATGTTAATAATATATTTGTTAGAATTTTGTACGAAGTTGAAAATAATGATGTGTATTCGCAGACCCATCCTCGCTTTGCCAAATATTGTATGGAATAATCATTAATCTTCTTCTTCTTCACTTCCTGGTTTAGGCAAGAGTTGCCTGTTCCGTCTTCACTAATAGATCTAAGACCATCTCTTCCGAGGACGTCCGACATCTCTTCTTACTCTTGGAAAATAATGGAAGATTTTATTAGGTAATCTTCTTTCTTCCATTCTTTCTACATGTTCTTTCCACTGTATCTTGTTGTTAAATACCTTTTCTTTTATGGAGTAGATCTGCAGTTCTTCACGGATATCCTCGTTAATCATTAGTTATAATATTAATTACTAATACCATACAGCTTATATTATAAACTGTGTTACAACGTAAAATCATACCTATTTTAAAATAGTATATTGCGTTACAAGTGAGGTAAGCACTTGTTACTGATCGAGAAAAAGTTTGAAAAAAACTCGGCGCAAGCGCCTCGTTTTTTTCAATTTTCCAGATCTGTTACGTGCTTACCCCATGTGTATTGCATACTATTTTTTGGTCGAAGTGACTAATTTCTATTAAATATAGTAATAAATTAATTAAAATATTGGTTGGATGTAAATGACTTCTATGAGAAAGAAACATTTGGTGATCGTTGCTATGTAGCTTTTCATTTGTTTTATTATAAGCAAGGATTGTTGGCTGTGGAGACATTTTTATATGTAGTACCATGATTAGAATCTATTTTATAATTTTATTATGGCAGGAGTCATGGTAGATGATAGAGAAATTGAAGAAGCCTGGAGAGTGGGATGTTCTGCATTAATTCCGGAAAAGTCTAAAGAAAGATACGAGTTAGTGTGCAAAACATTCAAGAAATGGTTAAATGAAAAAGGCGCGCAGATTAACGAGAAGAATTTGTTGGCATATTTTGTTCTGAGGAATGAGAAATTAAAGTCTGCAGGAAGTTCATGGTCAAAGTACTCGATGCTCTACTATATCAAAATAAATATTGCTAATATTATTTTACTTACCGCACGTGTGCTTTTTGAGCCCATTTCAGCATTGCGATTTCTTTTGTTTGCATAGCAACCAGGTTAGATGTGGGAACGTTGACTTACTTCCAGTAACAACAATATTAGTAAGTATAAGAAATTAGTCACATCGACCAAAAAATTGTTTAAAACTTACAGATATTACCGTAATTTTAGAACTTATGTTTATAGAAGTCTCTATCTATAATATGACATTCTATGTCCTCAATATATTATATTTCATCCCGGACAGTCTCTATAGAATATATGTATCTGATAATATCTAAGAATCAATACAAATTTCCAGAAGGTGTTTGTTGACAGTGCACAACACAAGAGTTTATATACGGGCACAGAGTGGGTCGTGTTTTGCGATCTTTTTAATGGTTCGCTGTTTACAGATTTATGGATAAATGGAGAACAATGCCACTTTACTACACCTAAATAACTTTATGTATTTTGATAGATGACTTCTGACACGCTACACAGAAAATTTAATAAAATATTCAACTGTTTCAGTGATAATTACATGAATAACAAAATAGAACTCTAGTGAAATGAAAACGATACAAATTAATAATACGTAGGGAAAGAAAACACTCAACATTTGAAAAACAATGTATATTTAGATAGCATTATTTAAAATGTCAAGTATCGTCACAGACGACAATATATCACTTTACTTCAAATATGATAATGACTGGCAAGTTCTAAAAGCCGGAAATAAAGCAGAAGTCTCAAATTATGTCTGACGGTCCCTCACAATTGGATCAAACTGTCTCCAAGCGATATCAAACAGCGATTACTATTTTGTCATATGGAATTCCAAATTTACATAAAGAATTTGGAAATCAAAAATGACATTTGTTAGGACTATTTAACGAATAAAATTAATCTGTTTACTCACTAATCATTATTTAAATATAGCCTAGTTTTTTAAAAATATTTATACATTTAATGTAAACAGCGATGTTTGAAAACAAATGAGAAACATTTGTTATGTTTCACTTGTTCATCACAGCAACCAGATCATATTATTTATTGCCAAAGGATCGCAATATTGTAAGAATGCACCCTAGCGAAGTAAAATGAAACACATCAAACTGTATATTAATTAATATCTGATGTCCTATGATGTAAATATGTCAATTATATTTTTCTGGAACGTTATTATCTAGGAAATAATACGTTTAAGAAAGTGAATACAGTGGTTTCTTTATTTTGTGGTATAATCAATTGCTACAAATGTTTTTTAATATATCCCGCAAGCACCATCTGGTTACATTCGTGCAATATATATATATATATATATATATATATAATCTGGTAGCCATATGCATTCTAGAATACTTACATCTTAGTATATAAATTGTTATATTCAACATATTTCTTAGAGAGTTAGTAACTGCAAAATAATGGTCTGACCTATTTAGAATGTTATAAAATGATAAAATTAAATTTATATAATCAAGTGAAAAACGACTGTGATTGGTTGTAAATCAAAATCCATTGAAATGTGATTGGTCATTGACTCCCATTTGAGGCATGATATAAACAGCCACTGGTAAAATAGTGGTGTATTGCCATACATTATGGATAACGTAAACCTGTGGCATTACCGCTGTAAAATAAAAGTGAATACAAAAATAGCATAATATTATGCATATTTCTTTCTCAGCATGTATTACGCAGCAATTTTAAGCTCAGCCTTTAAAAATAACGACATAAAATAAAGGGCAGAAGGAACATTATCATTTTTAAAAAGAAAGTAAGCTGTAATTTTAGCGTTAGTCGATGTTCTGGAGTTATTTAAACTGTGCAATTTATCTTGATAGTGAGCATTTATATTCCACGCCCGGTGTTATTAGCTCTTCATGCGGTATGTGCCTACGAGCAAGTTTTTCTCAAAAACCAGGGAAATTATCATAAGTAATGCCACGAGTGATTTCCAAATTATCGATAAATTCACGACTCACGAAGCGAGGAGTGAATTTATCTCGAGAATTTAGAAATCAAAAGAGGCATTTGTTAGGACTATTTAACGAATAAAATTAAGCTGTTTGCTCACAAATCATTATTTAACTGTAGTTATTTTAAAATATTTATATATTTAATGTAAACGGCGATGTTTGAAAACAAATGAGAAACGATAGGTACGCTTCATCTGCTTCTTTTGTTTATCACTACAACCAGATCATACTATTTATTGCCAAAGGAAGGCAATATTGTAAGAATGCTCTCTAGTGGAGAAAAAATGAAACACGTCAAACTGTATATTAATTCATTTTTGATGTATGATGTAAATATGACAATTATATTTTTCTGGATTGTTACCTGGGAAAAAATACATTTAAGAAAGTGCAAACTGTGGTTTCTTTTTTTGGTGGTATAATAAATTGCTACAAATGTTTTTTTATTAACTCCCGCATGCGGCATGTGTTGACATTCATGCACTATATATACAATCTGGTTGCCGTATTTCTCACAGGCTCTGTCACTGCAAAATAATGGTCAGACCTGTTCAGAATATTAAAAAGGAGGAGTTTCTTTAATATGGTAATTACAACACTGATAAATATTTCGTGAAACACGACTCTGATTGGTTGTAAAACAGAAATCATTGAAACGTGATTGGTCATTGACTCCCATTTGGGGCATGAGTTAAATAGTCGCCGTAACAGCCGCCATGTTTGCTTCGTCACAATGTAAGGGTATACAGTATAGTATAGTTTAATTTATCCCTAATTTGACAACGTATGCTACAAAATACATTAGTTAATAATTAACATTTTAGATAGACAGATCATCGGTTGATAATGTCTTTGACATCGTCCGATTACCAATAGCCAATTTTGTCGGTCCATCCAATCTCCTGGTTGTAGATGTTTCTCCTTCATGTATGAATATATTCCTTGACTCCAGGAAGTTTTAGATCTTCCTCTGCCTCGTCTTTTCTCAGGTTTCCATTCCAAAACAGATTTTGGTAGCCGATTCTCTTCCATTAGCTGGACATGTCCGTACCGTCTTAATTGCTGAGTTTCAATATTCAATATTTTAAATAAAATAATTAAAATAATCAGTAAAATATTTAAATCTCAGTCACATTATACAATAATATTCCAAAGATAAGACTTATGTTATAATAGGTTTGTTTTCTCTGAAGTCCGAAAAGTTTAAATATGAAACTGATTTTTTCCAATTTAACAACGTACGGCAATAGGGAAAGTTTGAGGAAGTGGCTGAATTCAAATTCCTAGGAACATTCATATAAAATACTGTACATTACGTTATCCATGAAGGACATCGCATGTTAAATATTGAAAACACCCTAACAGTAATGCACAGAAAAAATAATCCAGCGAAGATAAACGTACTCGAAGAGATGGAAATCATGAAAGCAGCTCACAACGACAGCCTGATAAACGAAAACGAACCCAATACATGCAACCCCCTCTACCAGATCTTCAGTGAAACACCAGTTTTGAATCCTGCCGATGATGGGACAAGTCCCGAAAGCGCTACAGTTAAATAATTAATTAAGTTGAGGAGACGGACCTTTCAGGTGAATATTCCATAATTTTATATTAATTTTGAATAATACCTCAACGGAACACTCATGAATCTTATAAAAGTTGATTATCCTAGGAACAATAATCACAAATAGGAATGAGATGCACAAAGAAATTAAATATAGACTATATTCTGGAAATGCGTGCTATAATGCATTACAGGGACTCTTGGCGTCCCAACTTCTTTCAAAAAAGTTAAACTGAAAATATATAAAACTATTATTCTACCAGTTATATTATATGGATGCGAAACATGGACTCTTACTTAAGGGAGGAAAGGAAATTACGAGTATTTGATAATAAAGTTCTTACGAAAATTTTTGGATCAAATGGAAATGAACAGACAGGGGAATGTAAAAATTACTAAACAGTTAACTACATGGTCTTTATAGGAAGTCAGATATAATAAGAACAGTTAAGTCTTGTAGACTTCGATGGGCAGGTCATGTGGCACGAATGGGAAATGAAATAGATGCACAGGAAAACCAGAGGGGAAAACGCATTATTGGTAGACCAAGAATGAGGTAGGAGAATAACATTAACTATGATTTGAGGGAAGTAGATTATACAGGGAATGCTTGGAAAATATTAGCTCAGAATAGGGTGTATGAAGAGCTTACGTCCGCTCGACTATGAACCTACGGGTTCAATATTGCCAGTGAGTTTAGTTAGTTAGCTAATTTTATTCTTTTTCAATTCCATCGAAATCGTATTTTTGTTTCTTTCTGATTTCATGAGGACTCCAAAGTCCAATATACAATATCGAACAACCATTTTCTTTGCTTACGTCCTAGACTAAAAGTACTGCCAATCTAAGACTTGGTGTTTGGTATTTTAGCCTCTTATAGTTTTTATATCGAATGAGAAGCTGACCCGTCGCTATAATCCAGATCCGGATGGTCTAACTACTTTTGGTCCGCGCCGGGTATTATATTTTCCTCGATGTCCACTATTTATGTTGCGGGTGAGTGATTTTTTACGGACCTGAACATCCGGACTATAGCTTCCTTCAGAACAGAAATAAATCAGTTCTGCAGATTTATAAAACTTGAATAGGACTAATGCGTAAAAGAATAACAAGCTTATTAGTACTTTTTCCCTCATTCGACTCCCAGTTGTGCACTTCCACGCAAATTCTATTCCTTCTTCACTCGGCATTGAATTTGTGTTAAATAACACTGGTCGACAACAATGAACTTTTTTCTTTCACAAGAATAAAAATGTGAGATTTTAGAAGTATTTTTCATCCTGAATTTAAATATAATTTCAGTTTTTCGTATCAGGCAAGAGTTTTCTGTGATATTCATTTATAATTTGTATATTTTCATAATTTTTAATAAATCTATCTATCTCTAACTCATTCTGACTTACCCAGAAAGTGGTAGATAGTGATTTTTGGGCATATCTTATATAAGATCATTTTTATTTCCATCTGAATCATTTTCAGTTTGAGCTAGGCCAGAATCAGAGTTTTGAGTTAAGGTCGTATCTGCATATACTGGTACAGGGAACTCTTCATATAGATTAAAGGTTCCTATGACAGGTCAAAGAAAATGCTAAAATCAATTTTAAAAAAATAGCTGTCACAAAAAAATCTGTGCCTGATGGAAAAATTCTGACTACATATCTGAATTCAGTATGAAAAAATGCACTGGATTCACTAATCAGATTTCTTGTGAAGAAAACCTTGTCGACCAGTGTAATTGGTCGCATCAATAAAATCAGTTCAAAATAGTTGTTTATAAAAATGTATGAAGAATTCTAACAAAGTAATATACAAAATTATATAAAAACAAAGTTTATAATTTGAAGAGAAAAATTATACGCTCTGACCGGGACTTGAACCCGGGACCCTTGGTTCTCTAGACCAAGTGCTCTACCAACTGAGCTACCTGAGCAAGTACCGATCTAAACGCAAATCTTTCTCTATATACATTGTAATTCCCATCCACCAAATGTATAATGTATAATTCCCAAATATGTCTTCTTAATAAAGGAGCCGCCATTTGCAAGATAGAAGCATGGCTTCACAGCATTTGGTGGATGGGAATTACAATGTATATAGAGAAAGAATTGCGTTTAGATCGGTACTTGCTCAGGTAGCTCAGTTGGTAGAGCACTTGGTCTAGAGAACCAAGGGTCCCGGTCAGAGCGTATAATTTTTCTCTTCAAATATGATTTATCCATCATTGAGATGTACGTAATCAATAATAAAAAAAAGTTTATAATGTTTAAAAATTCGTCTATATTCAAAAAAATTATTTTACATAATTAATTATATTTAAAAAGAAACACCAAGTAATAAATATCTACATCTGCTGGAGAGATCGCTATCTCAGTTCCACATCTGCCATGAGGTAATGCCCGGTTACGTTCTCCACGCCGCACCCTAACAATTTCATATCCATTACAGAAATTGATCTGAAATGCTAACAACCGCAGTAAAAAAATTATTACCTGAAGTATAGGGGGATGAATGACGTCACGTTTATTCAGTTCATGTTTTTGTAAATACAATTCTTCATCAATCCGCATTCCGTCCAAACTTTCTTTCACGTTTCAACATAAATATCTTAAAGACACAGTTATATCTAAAAAGTGTGAGTTCAACTCTAGGATATCGCATAGGACCTCTGAAACGTTGTAAATTTAAATGCCACAAAAATATATGAATATACAAAACGGTTGATAATGAAAAAATATATTTTTATAGAACATATTTATTTTTCTGAAAATGTTTTGCTTTGTCATCCTAACTTCTATCAAAAATACATTAAACTCAAAATATAGCAAACTATTACTCTCCCAGTTACATTATATGGATGCGAAACATGGACTCTTGCGTTAAAGGAGGAGAAAAAAATACGAGAATTTGAGAATAAATTTCTTAGGAAAATGTTTTAATCAAAGAGATATGAACAGACAAGTAAATGGAGAAGACTAGTATAACACTCACCTACATGATCTTCATAGAAAATCAGATGTAATAACGAGAATTAACTGGGAAAGAACACAGTAGGTAGGCCAAGAACGAAGTGGGAAAATAACATTAACCATTATTTGTGGTATGATAAATACACAGGGATGATTTGAAAACATTAGCTCAGGATAGGGATGTATGTTTGCGCGGCCCTCAACCTTCGGGATCGTTAGTGGCAGTGAATTTTTGCTTTACTAGTTTACAGAAATTTTAGATTACTTGCTATCAGACTATAAATAATAATATAAAATACACACATAAACATATAAATACGAGTACAACAAGTACAGAATTAAAGATGTATAACGAATACGTAACCTATATGTAAATAAGTAAATAATTTAAGGTATATGAAAGTGATATGGATTTTGTAATCAAAAATGCTAGATTATATATATATATAGCCTATATATATATATATATATATATATATATATATACCTAGTGGCACGCCGTAGCGTAGTGGTTAAGGCACTGAGCTACAAGCCGGAGGGTCGAGGGATCAAGTCCCGTTGGGGTCAGGATTTTTAAAACTGACCCAAACCCTCTGGCGGCACTATGGCCCTGTGGTCGACTCAGCCTCTAACTTAAATGAGTACCAGACGCTTGTTCTGGGGGTAAAGGCGGCCGTCACGCAGGGCTGACAACCCAGCTGACATAAAGTGTCGATTGTCTAGAAAAAGTGGGAGCCTTAACCTCCTACTACCCCAAGGGCCTCCGGGCCTGTTGTTGGATCACTTTACTTATATATATAGGCCTATATACCTAAGCCTACACGTATTTAAAATGTAAGAGAAAATAGTAAAGTAAACCATATAACATTTAATACTTCTAATAGTGTCTTATATTTTATAAACGTTCATTTTATTTTTAATTTAGTCATATTATAATTTAGTCACTGAGTTTATTTAAAAATCATATCCTTAAAAATATTGTTACCAAAATTATAGCTATATTTTGCCCGCGGTTTTGATTCATTATGGTTCTTGAAAACGGCAATGTATATTTTGTTTGGTGGTTTAATAATGTTCGAATGATTTTATTTTATATACACGTTAATGGAAAAACTTAATATACATCGTCGGATTTCTTAAAAAACAACACAGTAATTCCAAAATATACAACTTTACATGAAACAAATAAAACATTTTTACTTAATTCTTAATATCTAGGTCATATACCCTCTAAGATATTTAGGGTGTAGTCAATTATTATTGTCGTAGTATTATTATTGTTGTCGTATAAAATGTTGTTTGTACATGAAATTTACATTGCAACATTTAATATATTTTTAACTCTTTATAATTAATATAGTGTATATCTATATTGTCAAATATGTATTTGTATTTGTGCTGGTTGAGTGGAAGAGAAGGCCTTATGGGCTTACCTCTGCCAGAATAAACAGATTATTATTTTTTTTAATTGCGGATGAGCCCATGTAAGACTACGCAAAGTACTTAGAGGCGTTTCCTTTGAGCCCAAATTTCTTTCACTTTTTTTCTATGAGCTTGTTTTCTCTCATCTGTCCACGTTGTTCCAGTTTTTTTCTTCGGTTTGTCCTCTTGGTCAACTTGCCACTTATTCACCTTAATTCTAAATATTATTAATATTATTATTATTATTATTATTATTATTATTATTATTATTATTAATAGTGGGTGTAATTATACTGACCAAAGTGTATGTATGTAAATATGTATGTATACAAAGGCTCTATATAAACACATATAGGTGTTTTATAAGCGATAGAGCAAACGGAAACTAAAATAGTAGACATTACATTATCGTCGAACTAAAACACTCTCAGGAAACAGGTCCACAAACGAACCATTTGCGAGTAATTGGCGAATTTTGGTTACGATTCGCCACTGGCAACATTGTTTGTAAACACCATCATCATATTGAGAATTTTCCTCATCATTGAGGGTTTTCTCTAACCAATCTTAGTAATTAACATGAATAAAAAAAATACAATAATGACTACAGAATTATAGACTATCAGTTTGCAACGTTTGTTGCAAATTGTTTGTAAACAACGAACGCTTTTCTGTTAAGCGCTAGAGGCGGTCGGAGATTTGCTCTGTTTACACAACTAAACATTGCCGAGAGGTGGGGTTTTAACCAAACAAACACGCAGTCTGAAAGGTATCAGCAGGCACGTCAATTGCGCTGTAGTAGACAAATGAAACAACCTTACAGTAACGAAATGTATGCGGATATCCATTTCATTTATGGTAGGGTTAACAACAATGCGCGGGAGGCTGCGCGCTTGTAGCAAGAAGCGTACCCTGATCGAAGGCACAAGGGTACATAAACGCCTGAGAGAAAATAATTATTATCTTAATATTCACATCTGGAGTGACGTAAATTCACATGCTGTTCATGTGTTACGTCAGTTACGTTTCTCTTAGAACGTGTGGAAAGGGGTACCAGGTGATCGTATCTTTGGACCACACATTCTTCCAAGAAAACTCAATAGACGAAGGTATCTTCGGTTTTTGGGCATTATCTTCCGGGATTGCTTAAGGATTGTCTTCTTCAGCAACGACAGGGTATATGGTACATGCATGATGGTGCTGATACTTTCAGACGACATCTAACGCGCAGATGTGACCAAAGATGGATAGGCCTATGTCTGGGCGGGACTGTACCTTTCGAAGATCACTCGATTTAAATCCTATGGAATTTTGAATCTGGGGTCACATCAAAAGCGTAGTGTGCAAAATTCCTATTGACACAGTTGAAGAGCTGGAGCAGAGAGTTGTACGTACTTACCAAGAATTTCAACAGTATCCAGGAGTGTTCGAAACTCAATGCGCAGGTGAATTCGGTCTTGTATCTAGATGCACGTACGACATTTTGAACAACTACTTTAAGAGATTTGAGTGTACTACATTATTATTCCTTGTTACAATCAGTAAAACAGAAAAAAAACCTTCAATACGAAAAGCAACCGATGTCTAGCAAGTTGTGCAATTGCGTTTACTCTGTTTGTTGTGTTACTAGGACTATGTTACCCACGTGAATGGAATGAAAGTATTCAATGTGCTTGTGTATAAGCAATGTAGTCAGTGGTGAATCGTAACCATTGATTCCTTAATTATTCGTTTGCTGCCTCGTGTTTACCGAGACTTTCTTGCTTCTATTACAATGTACTTCCTGTACTTGTCATAACTCTGTATAATGCGAATAAAATGGGGATTTCGTGGTTTTTAAAAAGTTACAATATGAGCTATTACGCATTCATAATATTATTAGACTTACATGTTATTTGATATCTGGGAATCCTTGATTATGTCTACAGTAGTATATATCTTACCTGGTTGAGTGATAGACAAGGTCTTAAAATCTTAACTCTAACAGGTAAAATAAAGACATTTTAATAGTAATAATAATAATAATAATAATAATAATAATAATAATAAAGGCCTATCAACTAATGTGTACTATTGTATGTGCAGATCATCTTCTTCAATGCTTCCATGTCATTCACTACAATTAAACTTATAGTTTTACACAGACTTGCAACTACTCTGGGGATATTATAATATTTTTAGAGTTATATTCCAAAACCTATGACACAAAATATTATATCTGTAAGACCTTTAGGCGAACGAAATATGAGGTTCTTTACTCAACATTTCGGTACTTACTGTTTCTTTCCAAGTAAAATCTAAACGTAGCTATAACCTTGGTGAAATAAAAGAGAACACCTTTAGGTATTAACTTCAGTAGATAAAATGTATTATTATTATTATTATTATTATTATTATTATTATTATTATTATTATTATTATTATTATTATTAGTAAGATCACTTATTTAGGAATTAAAATAAATACAAATAGAAGTTATGCAGAGGAAATAATAAATAGAAATAATAAAGGGAAATTTGCAATTGCTTGCCTCAATGGAATATTGTGGTATAAAAATGTAATAAAAATGAAATTAATACATATCGTACAATTGTTGAAAGCATCGTTACTTATGGAGCAGAACTTTGGTTATTAACTACAAAAACAAATAAGTATCTTTTGGCAACTGAAATAGATTTTATACGAAGGGCAACAATAATTTCAAGAAGAGAAAAAAATAGCAACTCAGTTATAAGGGAATAAATGAAGATTGAATACACTATTTAAGATTATAATTAAAACTCAGCAAATAAGATGATACGGACATGTCCAGCGAATGGAAGAGGATTGGCTACCAAAATGTGTTTTGGAATGGAAACCTGCGGGAAGACTATGCAGAGGAAGACCTAAAACCTTCTGGAGTCAGGGAATGTATGTATGCATGAAGGAGAAACATGTAAAACCAGGAGATTGGATAGACCGACAAAATTAGCTATTAGGAATCGTACGATGTCAAAGACAATAATCAACCGCTGGTCTATGTATATCTATTATTATTATTATTATTATTATTATTATTATTATTATTATTATTATTATTATTATTATTATTATCACTATTATTATTATTATTATTAACATTATTTCTTAATATTATGTCATTCTGTGTTACGTGTTACTTTAGGCCTATCGTAAATTAACTTACTAAACAATTTAGGTAAATCTGGATTCATGAAACAATCCTTACATTGAAACCAATAATACATTAAAAATAAACGATAGGAAGGTAGCATCATCCAATGTCTCGTTATTGCATTACCATATGTTTCAACCAAACAACTACATTGTGCATAAAACAGTAAGTAGTGAATCACAAGCATGGTACGTGGTTGTTTACATTGTGAGACATAGGTATAATAAAATAGCAGTTGTACTTACAAAGCATGAATTACACTTTTCAGCGTAGGAAATTTCCCTTTGCGGAAGACCAACTCTAACGTTGAAGTTTTCTTCAAGAGTCCTTCAAGTTAAATGTTCTTTTAATGTTACCCTTAATGCTAGCTTTAAAAATGCATGTAACTGTAAGTAATCACTACCAAAGTAAATTAGTTTGAGACACTTTAACTCTTGTCTGTCTTTCTTAAAAGCAGTATTCTTCATTAAATTCCAAGGACAGCACTTAAAAATTCGCCAGTCTATTAACGTATTTTATTCACTATAAATTCCCACTAATTTAAATTATTTACTACCCGTAAAAACTGTACTTATATGAATCTTAGAGTCAATCATAAATCAAACTAATTTCAATATATGTGTATTAGAATAAAGTTCTAGCATAATTATTTTATTCGAAATATTTCATCCCGAAACCAAGTTAGGATTCCTATAAACTTGCATATATTTCAACATTTTGAATAGTATTTGCTTTCTAATATTTAAATTGCTAACAATACTTATTTAAATATAATTTAAATGTATAAAAGAGCATATATTCTCAATTTTAAAGTATCGATACCACAAGTTTAATTAGAGTAATAACTGAGAAAAAATCACTGATATCTTAGATATATTTATATACATATATACAGTCATGGAGAGAGAGGGATGTCCTAAATCTGAATGGGCATGTTTCCTGCACCCCTCTCTCCTCTTGCCCTCCCCTATTTTTACATTCACCACAAACACAACATGTTTCCAAAATTAATTTCTTTGATTATATCAGTTTATTTGTCGATGACTCGGTACTTAAATTTCAACGAGAGAAGACACTTTAGGTTGTTGTCTTTCAGCTGGCCGACACCACTTCAACATTCGTGTTCCCGTAACTTTGGAACGATAGTTATCTGGCTGATGTTTGGCGAACACCCGCACACCGGTCTATCTTGCCCCAACAGCAGCAGCAGAAACTGTAGCAGAGTTTTAGAATGGATCGATAGGCGCACTGCGCAGTGCGATCTAACAGAACTTCGCTGCCTGTTCCCGTCCTGCTGGCTGCTGTACGATCAATGGTGCCTCTACTTTCATAAATGTTACTTTTAGATCACTCATTTTTAATTATTTTTCTGCTGAATACATTCTATAAATAATAATAGCATATATTTCACAAAATATTTAATTATTTTATTGTAAGGTAGCTGTACTGGATTTTACTGTACCAAACGGGATTCAGAACTTAATTTCCCTTCCGCGGCAAACTGTATTCACAATTTTACGCTCTAGAAATGAATTCTCTCTATATCCTATACTCAAACATATATATATATATATATATATATGGGTATCGAAATATTATAAAAAATAAATTGCTGCATGAACATATTTAAGAGTTATAAGACAGTACATATGAGTCATTATCAAATCAAATGTATTGTACATAAAGCATAGAATATTCTCAACACAAGATTCGAAACTTCTTTCAAATTTTATAAAAATCGTACACAAAAATCCTTCAAAATAATTACATAGGGAAAAATGAAATTTCGTTTGTTTATATGCTTAATGATAGAAAGTAAACTGATACTGCCACTAAATAAAAAATCGTAAGCGTATTCTATATCAAGAAATAAGTGTGCGACGAAGAGAAAATTACTGACATATTATTTTCAGAAAAGGAAGAGTAAAAGTATTTGTCTGTGTAAATACAAGATCAGCATCATCCTTCACGGATTAGATCTTTGCTTTTTCCGATCTCACATCTGTTGAGCCCAGCACTTTCTTGGTTTTCCCAAGTTGGTTAAGTATAACATTTGATTTGCATTCAAAAAGTATTGTTTGAACAATTTACCTTACTAGAATTAGAAGCAATAATGTATCTTCGTCCTACAGAATTATACATCAGTGCCATCTTTGGTATCCTATCCTCTGTCAATCTTTGCAGACGTTATATTGAAAAAACAAGATTAAAATACAAGATTAAACATAAAATTATAATAATTATCATTTTACCTGCCAACGTTAAAACTTATTATAAAACTGTTAGGTTATACTTACCTGTAGATTTAACTTGGAAAGAAACAATCAGCTATCTAGTTTAATTTTTAAAACGTGTTAGATTCAATATTGTTACATATTTAAATGATGATTATCATTCTTTCGATAAAGCTTTTTTCCGGTGGAGTTGGGTGACATTTTATTCTTGAATTTGCTCTCGACTTTCGCCTACTACAACGACAGAAATCTTAAGCAGACATTGGTAACAGATATTTGATACTTCGCGAGCAAGACCACGGCTGCATTAATGATAATGCCGTGGAAGCCTACATGATAACAATGCCTAATATTTAGTTTACAAGTAATATTTATCATCTTTACCTAACGCTCCTAATCTCAAATACGATAAAATGAAAAAAAATGTTCATGAAATAACTGAGTGAATTGGCGCAGAAAAATAGTATTCGAGTTTCATTTTCCAGAAATTTGGCCGATCTGAGTGGAATTTTTTACCGTTAATATTCACTCTCATTATCTTCCTTTGTGTGGCACTGGATGTAGTACTTTTATCGTCTACGCCTCCAGGGCACAAAATAAACACTACTTGTGGGAAGAGCATTTTTAATTGTAGAGGACACATACGGACATAAAGGCCTCTCCGTAAGTGATAAACTCAATTTCGGTGCCAACTCCAAGACAAAAACAAAAATTTAATACGGGACATACTGTTAAGTCGTACATAAGAAACAGGGCAAATGTGATATGAATGTTTATGATGGCAGATGGTTTTAGGGGACTGTTTGGGCCTTAAAATTTCTTGTCATTTTCCTTAAGATGAGGAAAAATCCGAGAAAACATGACTCTGGAAACTTGACCCGACCGGTGGTCTAACCCGGACCCGGTGCGTTCAAGGTAATGAAGAATAATAAATTCATAATGCATGGAACATAAAATATTAGAGAATATGACAATTAACAATGTAATACATACTTACACAAATAAACTAGATTCGAAATTATATATTTCAAATAAGCCTATAGGTTTGTTATTCCATTTTGTATTAATTTTTAACTTGCCGCAGGAATTATTGTCTATGGAGTTTAATATATCAGTTTTAAAATTATCATTATTACGAAAACAGCAAATATAATATTCAGAAATGTTTACACGTGATTATTCAATTGTAAAATGTGTGCATACTTTCCCACTCTAGTGCAGTGCTCTAAAATATATTTTATCACATTTGTTTTCACAAAAAGAGTCAAATATTTTTTATTGTTATCGAAGTGTCATCTGTCAGCATGATCTTTAATTAAAATATTTCAATATGTTGTGAAGTAAGTTGTTATGCTTTCATGCTCTAAAAAGAATATTATATACTCGCTTGTATTATCTAATAATAATAATAATAATAATAATAATAATAATAATAATAATAATAATAATAATAATAATAATAATAATAATAATAATATTATTAATGACAATAATTTTTTTCATTTACATACAGAATTTTAATGTTTACACATCTTTCTGTCCCTAAAGTTATATTTTTCTTCTCCACTCGTCCTTTTCCATCCAATCCATGTCCTCCAGTCCCCTTGCTCTCATTCCAGTTCTTATTTCCTGCATCCACGAGTTTCGAGGTTTTCCTCTCCTCCTTCCAGGTGGACACCATTCCAATGTTTTCCTGGGTAATCTTTCTTCTTGCATTCGTCGTACGTGCCCATACCAATTTAATTGCTTATACCGTATATAATCCACTATTGAATAACCAATATTCATTTTTTCTCTTATGACAGTATTTCTTATTTTGTCTAATTTTGAACATCTTGCTGCTCTCCTCATGAAATCCATTTCCATCGACATAAGTTTTTGTTCTCAGTTTTTGTTGAATTTCCAAACTTCAGGTCCATATGTGACAGTACTTCTCGCTATTGAATTATATATTTGTAACTGGTTGTATGTCTGTTCCATAAGACTCCATTCATCATTGCTGTTATTACTCTATCTTATTTATTGTGTTCTTAATATGACTTTTTTGTTTATCCTCTTTATCTAATTTTACTCCCAGATACTAATAATAATAATAATAATAATAATAATAATAATAATAATAATAATAATAATGTATTTATTTATATACAGATATTTAATATTTACATATATTCTGTGCCTAAAGTTTTATTTTCCTTCTCACTGGTCTCTATCCATCCACTCAATGTCTTCCAGTCCTCTTGTTCTCATTCCAGTTCTTATTTCTTGCATGCACGAGTTTCGAGGTGTTCCTTTCCTTCTTCCAGGTGGACACCATTCCAATGTTTTCCTGGGTAACCTTTCTTCTTGCATTCGTCGTACGTGCCCATTCCAATTTAATTGCTTATATCTTACATGTCCACCGCTGTGGTCTCGGGGTAGCGTGCTGCCTTGTCACGCAGCGGGCCCGGGTTCGATCCCCGGTCGGGGCAATTTTTCTGGGTGAGGTTTTTATCGAGGTTTTTCCTCACCTGAAAGACAAATGTCTGGAAAACTTTAAGGCCCCAACGGTCCCCAAAATCATATGGCTAACATCATCCTTATCATTATCATCATTATCCTTCACCGGCTTGGAAAGCAACGGGAAGCTCCCACACCTACAATTCTCTAGTAAAGCTGCAAGCATAGCATGAAAATGTTATGATTGCAGTGAAGGACCCGCCTTCGGGCAGAATTAATATGGATGGATGGATATCTTAAATAACCTACTATTGAATATCTAACATTCATTTTTCTCCTATGACAGTATTTATTTTTTTCTAATTTCGACATCTTAATGATAATAATAATAGTAATAGTAATAGTAATAATAATAAATAATAATAATAACAACAACAACAACAACAACAACAACAACAACAATAATAATAATAATAATAATAATAATAATAATAGCTTCATTTTACCTTGCAGAGTTAAGGCCTTAAGACCTTGTCTACCACTCAACCAGTTTAACAATTAAAAAATTATTCCTACATCTAAATTACGTACAATAAACGAAAATATACATTGTATGTCTACAATATAATTATTTACAAAAATATTTGATTCAATCTCGAGTTGACGATTGAAATATAAAATGTACAAGATAAAAAAAGGCAGATAAAAAACGATTAATGTGTAACTAACTAGCTCACTGGCACTATCGAACCCGCAGGTTCATGGCCGCGCGGACATAAACTCTCATACATCCTTATCCTGAGCTAATGTTTTATAATCACTCCTGTATAATCTACTTCCCTCAAATCATAGTTAATGTTACTCTCCCACCTCACTCTTCGTCTACCAACTGGGCGTTTTCCCTCTGATTTTCCTACAAGAAGCTTCCATGCAGCTCTCTTATTCCCCATTCGTGCCGCATGTTCTGCCCACCGCAGTCTACGAGACTTAACTGTTCTTATTATATCTGACTTCCTATAAAGATCATGTAGTTCACTGTTATGAAGTCTTCTCCATTCACCTGTATGTTTATCTCTCTTTGGTCCAACAATTTTTGCTATGGACTTTATTCTCAAATACTCTTAATCTCCTTTCCTCCCATAAAGTAAGAGTCCATGTTTGGCATCCATATAATATAATTGGTAGAATAATAGTTTTATATATTCTCAGTTTAACGTTTTTTGAAAGGAGTTGGGACGTCAAGAGTTCCTGTAATGCATAATAGCACGCATTTCCAGAATTGAACCTATGTTTAATTTCTTTGTGCACCTCATTCCTATTTGTGATTATTGTTCCTACTTGTTTGATTTTAGCCACTTCCTCTAAATTTCCCTCATTTGTCATTAGTTGTCCATTTCCACTGTATAGTGTATTTCTATGTGTGATCATATTTTTAGTTTTATTGATATTTATTTCCAGTTCCAATGTCTTAATGTCACTCAGTAGTGTGTGCGTGTTGTCCGTTGGTATCTCCTTGTTATCGCCCAATAGTACTACATGATCAGCATAAACTAACAGCTTATTAATACCATTGAGTTCTAAGCTTTCTTCGTCCTCTAAAGATTTGATGGCATGCTCTAGTACAAAATTAAATAGTAGAGGAGATAGTGCATCTCCTTGCTTCAACTCATTGTGGTTTTGAAATGTATCTGAAAACTGTTTTCCTATACGCACCTTACTCTTTGTGCCATTTAGACACGTTCGTATAGTCTAACTAACTTTCTAGGAATTCCCAACTCCAGCAGGATACTATAAACGTCTCCCTCTTAATTGACTCGTATGCCTTTTCATAGTCTATGTATAGTTGATGTACAGTACCATTATATTCCGATTTCTTTTCTAAAATCTGCCTTGAACTAAAAATCTGATCTGTTGTAGACCTGTTTCTTCTAAATCCGTATTGGTGATCTGCTAGAAAAAAACTATTAATGACATAGAATAAATTTAGTTGTCGAGAAAAATTAATTATTTAAGACTGGTAGAATTAAATCTTATTGAAATACAAATAATACAAATAATACCAATAAATAGTTTACTGCACGAGTAACTAATTCCAGAGAATAAAAGTACCTTATAATATAATTAGTTTTTTCTCTAAAACATGTCTGAATTTTAAGTTCTGGGCAAACTAGCTCAAATAATTTATTATTGTTTAATTGCATTATTATTCGCAGCATTGGAATATTATATTATCTTAACAGATCCAAAATAATTTTATATTTATCTCTTAAACAAGAAGACCATAATATTATATTATTTTGGTTTTTATCAAAATATCTTGATGTTATTTTCTTGCAGTAGAAAGATGGAGCGGACAATTTCAGAACAATCGGAAACGTTAGTATCATGAATGAAATAGAAAAGTTGTGGAAATTCTTAAATAAAATGTTATATGAACACCTCAGCATGACGTATTTTTTGTGAACGCTGCTTCAGTTGGCAGAACTGCGGGTATCTTCTCCGGAAAAGGGAAAACTTTTAAATTACAGCAATCAAATCTCCATTCATAAAACTGCGCTCAAAATTACATTTTGATTAAAGAGATGTAAAGTTACAAATCTTAGATGAATAATTCCTAATAAAATGTACTAATTAATACTATTAAAATTCATTGTTTAAAACCGTTGAGGTGGATATCCATAAAATAAAATATAGATAAAATGTATCTTCTTAGGTCAGAGCCATCGTCCTCAACTTATGAAATATGTATACTTTTTTGTCTGAAGGCCTTTCAGAATCTCTATTCCATCTTCAGCAGGTCTTTCTTCGCTGCATTACTTGATGTTCTCGGTGCTGCTCCTAATGTAAGTCACGTACAACACTACTTTAGGACCAGCACTGAGAGCATCAAGTAATATAGCGAATAAATACCTGCTGAAGATGGAATAGAGATTCTGAAAGGCCTTCAAGCAAAAAAGCATACATATTTTATAAGTTGAGGACGACGGCTCTGACCTATGTGGGTACATTTAACTTGATTTTATTTCATGGTAGGCAAGATCTTAAAGCCTTATCTCTGCTAGGTAAATTAAAGCTATTATTATTATTATTATTATTATTATTATTATTATTATTAATGCAGAACATATTGCATTTCACAGGATCAAAGTTAGTACGTTTTAGAATACGAAGAAACACTTTAGAATAAAGATATATACACTGCTCAAAAAAATTAGGGGATATTGTAGAATAACCTATTAAGACTACGTTTTTAGGAACAGTATTAGATGCAATCACTTTCTATTACTCCAAAAGAATGTAAACAAGAGTTTGAAGTCATTACGTAACCTCTGTACCACACCAGATGTCAAAGAGATCCTGATTAGGAATATGGCAAAGAACAAAGCAACATTAACATGGGTGAAAATATTTCTTTAGTATGGTGTATGGTCTCCTCGAACGGCCAGCACTGCCTCACACCTGTGTGGCATTGATGCAATCAGGTTAGCAATGAGTTCTTGGGGGATACGTGGCCACTCTTCCATAAGAGCAATGTGCAACTCTGGAACAGTTGTGGGAGGTGCTGGTCTGCCTGCAATGCGCCTGCCTAATGCATCCCACACATGCTCAATCGGATTTAAGTCCGAGGAGGAAGCTGGCCATTGCATACGCTCGATACCCTCCACTTCCAGCATGTCGTCCACCAAGCCAGCTCTGTGGCGTCGTGCATTATCGTCCATAAAAAGAAAAGAATCACCTATGGCACCAGCATAAGGCAAGACAAAAGGTCGGAGAATCTCATCTCTATACTTTACCGCAGTCAAAGTACCACCACCTTGGATGACGTAGAGGTCCGTACGTCCACCACTACTTACTCCTGCCCACACACCATCAATCCACCGCCACACATATGGGGATCTTTCACGTACAAAAGCTGCATTGTTTCGTGTCCCTTTTTCTCTCCAGATGAATACACGCCGACTATCACATCCCACGTTGAATCGCGACTCATCAGAAAAAAGAACTGATCTCCATTCAGCATGCCTCCACCCACGATGTTCCTCCGCCTAGTTTCTGCGATCTCTACGGTGTTGTGGAGTTAACCTGGTACACACCATGGGCCTACGGGCATAGATACCACTTCCATGCAGTCGATTAGGGACAGTTTGAGTTGACAAACACCCTGCGTCCCTGTTGCTGTTTGAAGTGTATTTCGCAATTGAAGTTGCATTCTGCTGTCTATTCCGACGGGCTGTTAACAAGAGGTAACGGTCATCCCTTGCTGTTGTTGCCCTTGGTCGACCTTGTCCGGCTCTTCTGTGAACAGTATGTTCTTTGAAAATTATTCCAAAGTCTGGAAATCACGCTTTGAGACACCCCAATGGCTTGTGCCACCTCTTGTTCTGTCTGTCCAGCTTCCATCCTTCCTATGGCCCTCCAAGCCATTGGTTCAGGTAAATCACGTTGTCGAGGCATCACTGTCCCTAAGACAAGTCATTCACTAACTGAAAACTGGACTGGATTTAAAAACAGCAACAAAACATTCACCCCCACACCACCCTTTCACATCAACAGTATAGACACTGCCCTCTGGTGTGGTACCGAGGTTACGTAACAACTTCAAACTCTTATTTACATTATCTTGGAGTAATAGAAAGTGATTGCATCTAATACTATTCCAAAAAACATAGTCTTAATAGGTTATTCTACAATATCCCCTATTTTTTTTAGCAGTGTATATATATATATATATATATATATATATATATATATATATAAATTTAGCAGAATAAATTGTTTCAGGCTATAGCGTAGGTTTGAATAATAATCGGAAAGTCTCGAGTTCAAATATTGCGGATGAATAATGTGGATATGAGTTCTTCGTGATGTTTATCAATCATACAAAGCAAGTTTTCGATTTTGAATAGTCTTAATTTACTAAAATTATGATACCTAGTATAAATGTATGACTATTTGAATAGTTGCCCCGAAAGGAGATTTAACCAACAAACATTCGAAAGTTGAGTTTTCAGTGGATTAGTGATCTATCCGGAGAATATCACGGCATGGTGCATGTAAAATTATCCAAACTCTCTTCCAGACCTGTTTTATTTGTTTTCGAAAGTTGGATTTCAAGCGAATAATAATAATAATAATAATAATAATAATAATAATAATAATAATAATAATAATAATAATAATAATAATAGCTTTATTTTACCTGGCAGAGTTAAGGCCTTAAGGCCTTGTCTACCACTCAACCAGGTTTAAAAAAATACAAACAAAAAATAGTCTTAAATCTAAATTACAATATATATATATATATATATATATATATATATATATATATATATATATATATATATAAACGATTACAAGTTATGAATACAATACAATTAATATTTATAATGTATTTTGATTTACTCTAAATTTAACGAATTAAATATATAATATGTACAATATATATAAAAAACGAGGAAAAGATTAATGACATAGTATAAAATTAAATAAATAGAGAAAAATTAATTATTAGACAACAGGTAACTGTATAAGCGTGACTTAAAGGTACCAAGTGTGCGGCAACCCCTGATATCTCGAGGAAGGAGATTCCAGGAGCGGGCAGAGGCTACTGTGAAGGAAGTAGAATAGGAGGAAGTGCTATGAAGAGGAATTGTTAGCAGACTGCTATCTTGTGACCTAGTGTCAATATTGTGGTAAGAGGATAACTTCTCAAATCTGGACGCCAGGTAAGTAGGGATGTAGGAATTCAGAAGCTTGAAAAGTAGTGAAAGAGAGTGCAATTTACGTCTGTCAGTAAGACGGAGCCAAGAGAGGTTATTAAAGTGTTCGGAAATATGGTCATAACGGCGGATATTGAAAATGAATCGAACGCAAGCATTATGAACACGCTGCAGTCTCTGCGACAAGTCATAGTTTAGATCATTATATATAATGTCACAATAATCGAAGTGTGGTAACACAAGATTCTGCACAAGGATTTGTTTTAACGAAACTGGGAGAAAATTCTTTAAACGTCTAAGATAATGTAAGATGGAGAAAGTATTTTTACATATGTGTTTCACTTGTGTTTGCCAGGTTAAATTTGCGTCTAGATGTAGTCCAAGATCTATTACTGAAGAAGAATAAGGGATAATTACATTATTTATAGTAATGTTTGGAAGTGTAGATATGTCAAAGGTTGTAAGCAGTCTTTGTTGTCCCATTAGAATTACTTGTGACTTGTTAGGATTTAGATTTAGACCGATACTTGAAGACCAGTTAAAGATGGATATGAGATCGTCATTCATTTTCGTCAAGCTGTTATAGAGAGAATGAGGAGGTGAATGTAGGTAAATTTGGAGATCATCAGCGTAGAGGTGATAACGGCAGTGCTTTAGTACAGTTGGCAAGTCATTTATGTAGATTGAGAAAAGAAGAGGTCCGAGAACACTGCCCTGGGGGACTCCAGCCAGCACGTTGCGCCAAGACGAAGATCTAGAGTTTAATGAAACGTATTGTTGACGACCGTGCAGGTATGAGTCGAACCAGGATACAGCGCTGTCAGACAAGTGTAGATGCTTGAGCTTTATCATAAGTAAGTCGTGGTCTACTGTGTCAAAAGCTTTGCTGAAGTCAAGTAAGGTTAAAGGAGTCAATTGACGTCTGTCCACGGCTTCACGAATATCTTCAGTAATTTTTAGCAAAGCTGTGGTTGTGCTATGACCAGATCTAAAGCCGGATTGATAAGGATCAAGGAGGTGATTTTCTTGGAGATATTCAGTCATTTGCTTATGTACAATATGTTCCAGGGCTTTAGATAATGTCGGAAGGATGCTAATCGGTCGGAAGTCATTACAGTTAGTAGGTGTACTTATTTTTGGTATAGGCCGAACTCTAGACTGTTTCCATACAGTAGGGAAGATAGAAGTTATACGGGAAGCATTAAAAATATGAGTCACTGTGGGTACTATAATGTCAATGATTTTATTTAGCATTAAAATGCTGATGTTATCTGTTCCTTGTGCATTTGATTTAATCCGCTTGAGTAATTTTTTAACGTCTATAGGCGAAATGTCGTAAAAGTAAAACTTATCTCTTCCTATATGGGGGATGGGGATAAGTCTTTAAGAATGTCTATTTTAGTCTTGTTGTCTGGAGGTGTCATGGGTATTGAGGTAAAATGTTCATTTAAGTCATCTACAGAAATGTCTATGGAGTCAGTTGAGGGATTCAACTGTCTAAGTCCCATTGCACGGAGATTTCGCCAAGTGTCCCGTGCACTTATTTCAGGTCCGATTATACTGTGGGCGTGTCGTAGTTTGGCATTGCGTATAGTTTGTGTAGCTGTGTTTCTAAGTTGTTTGTACAGTTGCCAGTTCTCGTCATTTTTACGTCGTCTGTATGTTCGGTATGCTTTGTCTCGTTTTGATATAAGTTCACGTATTGAGTCATTCATCCAGGGAGCAGGGGGGCGGGTAAATCGTCGGGGTTTTACTGGTGCATGTCTGTCATATAGTTGTAGTATCAGTGTATTAAATGTGTCTACTTTTTCATCAACTGGTCTAAGATTCCATATTGTGTACCAAGGTAGTTCTAAAGCGTCTGATTTTAGTTCAGTATCGTCTATGTTTTGTAAATTTCTGTACGTAATCAATTTAGAGCGTCTTTTAGGACATTGGAGTGGGTATTCTACGAATACAATGTCATGAGCAGATATGCCGGGAGCAGGAATTTGTCCATATGACAGTACTTTCTGCGGATGTGTAGTCACTATTAAGTCCAGTAGAGTGTCGGTAGTAGCAGTATGATGTGTGGCAGAGAGATGAACAATTGTCATATTTAAGCTTTGGAACATATTTTTAAGTTGTATGTGTGGTGAGTCAGTCTGAAGAAGATTTGTATTAAAATCGCCTGCGACAATAACGTGTTCATAATGAGGTAATGAATCGTTCAGAGCGTTTTCTAGATCCGAAAGGTGCCTTATATTTGGAGGTTAGTATACAATGCATAAGAGAATTTTTTTTAGACTGGCTTGAATTTCTATGAATAGGAACTCGGGGCGAGCGGAATATACAGAAGGGGACTTGTGGACAATTCTTGAATTAAGCTCATTTGATATAAAACACAAACTCCTCCACCTCTTTTACCTATTCTGTCATTTCTGAGCAGTGTATATCCGTCTAGGTGAACAAGGGACAAAGGTATGGAAGGGGTGAGCCAAGTTTCCGAAATGAAAATGGCGCTCAGTCCAAGAGATGAAAATATGGTTTCAAACTCATCAAAATGGGACAGAATGCTTTGTGAATTTACGTGAGCGATTTTAAGTGATGATTTATCAATAGAAAATGCATTCTTAAGTAGACTAGTAGTTGTTGTTGGAGGGGATGGTAGGGATTGAGGAATGTTGCTACCTGTGTTAAAAGTTGTCTGCACAATAATAATAATATAATAATAATAATAATAATAATAATAATAATAATAATAGCTTTATTTTACCTGGCAGAGTTAAGGCCTTAAGGCCTTGTCTACCACTCAACCAGGTTTAAAAAAAATACAAAAGTAAAGTCTTAAATCTAAATTACAATATATATATATATATATATATATATATAAACGATTACAAGTTATGAATACAATACAATTAATATTTATAATGTATTTTGATTTACTCTAAATTTAACGAATTAAATATATAATATGTACAAGATATATAAAAAACGAGGAAAAGATTAATGACATAGTATAAAATTAAATAAATAGAGAAAAAGTAATTATTAGACAACAGGTAACTGTATAAGCGTGACTTAAAGGTGCCAAGTGTGCGGCAACCCTTGATATCTTGAGGAAGGAGATTCCAGGAGCGGGCGGAGGCTACTGTGAAGGAAGTAGAATAGGAGGAAGTGCTATGAAGAGGAATTGTTAGCAGACTGCTATCTTGTGACCTAGTGTCAATATTGTGGTAGGAGGATAACTTCTCAAATCTGGACGCCAGGTAAGTAGGAATGTAGGAATTCAGAAGCTTGAAAAGTAGTGAAAGAGAGTGCAATTTACATCTGTCAGTAAGACGGAGCCAAGAGAGGTTATTAAAGTGTTCGGAAATATGGTCATAACGGCGGATATTGAAAATGAATCGAATGCAAGCATTATGAACACGCTGCAGTCTCTGCGACAAGGCATAGTTTAGATCATTATATATAATGTCACAATAATCGAAGTGTGGTAACACAAGATTCTGCACTAGGATTTGTTTTAACGAAACTGGGAGAAAATTCTTTAAACGTCTAAGATAATGTAAGATGGAGAAAGTCTTTTTACATATGTGTTTCACTTGTGTTTGCCAGGTTAAATTTGCGTCTAGATGTAGTCCAAGATCTATTACTGAAGAAGAATAAGGGATAATTATATTATTTATAGTAATGTTTGGAAGTGTAGATATGTCAAAGGTTGTAAGCAGTCTTTGTTGTCCCATTAGAATTACTTGTGACTTGTTAGGATTTAGATTTAGACCGATACTTGAAGACCAGTTAAAGATGGATATGAGATCGTCATTCATTTTCATCAAGCTGTTATAGAGAGAATGAGGAGGTGTATGTAGGTAAATTTGGAGATCATCAGCATAGAGGTGATAACGGCAGTGCTTTAGTACAGTTGGCAAATCATTTATGTAGATTGAGAAAAGAAGAGGTCCGAGAACACTGCCCTGGGGGACTCCAGCCGGCACGTTACGCCAAGTCGAAGATCTAGAGTTTAATGAAACGTATTGTTGACGACCGTGCAGGTATGAGTCGAACCAGGATACAGCGCTATCAGACAAATGTAGGTGCTTGAGCTTTATCATAAGTAAGTCGTGGTCTACTGTGTCAAAAGCTTTGCTGAAGTCAAGTAAGGTTAAAGGAGTCAATTGACGTCTGTCCACAGCTTCACGAATATCTTCGGTAATTTTTAGCAAAGCTGTGGTTGTGCTATGACCAGATCTAAAGCCGGATTGATAAGGATCAAGGAGGTGATTTTCTTGGAGACAATCAGTCATTTGCTTATGTACAATATATTCGAGGGCTTTAGATAATGTCGGAAGGATGCTAATCGGTCGGAAGTCATTACAGTTAGTAGGTGTACTTATTTTTGGTATAGGCCGAACTCTAGACTGTTTCCATACAATAGGGAAGATAGAAGTTATAAGGGAAGCATTGAAAATATGAGTCACTGTGGGTAGAATAATGTCAATGATTTTATTTAGCATTAAAATGCTGATGTTATCTGTTCCTTGCGCATTGGATTTAATCCGCTTGAGTGCTTTTTTAACGTCTATAGGCGAAATGTCGTTAAAGTAAAATTTATCTCTTCTTATATGTGGGGATGGGGATAAGTCTTTAAGAATGTCTATTTTAGTCTTGTTGTCTGGAGGTGTCATGGGTATTGAGGTAAAATGTTCATTTAAGTCATCTACAGAAATGTCTATAGAGTCAGTTGAGGGATTCAACTGTCTAAGTCCCATTGCACGGAGCTTTCGCCAAGTGTCCCGTGCACTTATAAGAGGGTGATTGGAGAAGGTGAGTGAGTCAGAGGTTGCAAGGAAGTCTTCATTTGTCAGCTCAATGTTGCCAATAGCAGAAAGTAAAAAATAAACTATGTACTGTAATAACTCTAATAAAATTAAAATAATTTAGCTAAATTAAAATAAAACAAGTAAGTTGTCCTAAATAAAAAATAATAAACTTAAAACTTACATAAATTAGAAATAAATTAACAATATAATTGTTAGCAAAGAAAAGACAAAGTAAACATATTTTTACACTCAGGTCCTATCTAGTTGATATCCGTAGAAGATCTAATTTTGCGTTTTTCGCCATTTACTTTAGCTATGACGGCACCGTCCATTGTCCATACATTTTGAATACCGTATTTCTGTATACTCTCTTGTAGCAGGCGATAGCGACACTTCGTTAGGTCCTCGCGAACAGTGACCCCACTTCCTTTCAACTTTTTCTTGCTTAGAAAAACTTCACTGCGCTTGCGGTAACTAACAAATTTCACTATTATAGCCCGCGGTCTTTCAGCATTACTAACACCAACACGGTGACTTCTGTCAATGTCAGTCACTTATAGATCGACACCGATTTTTTTGGCCACCTCGATGGCTTTCTGGTCAGTGTCCTCTCCGGCCTCTTCTTTTACACCAAAAATCCTGAGGCATTGACGTCTCTGGTATTGTTCTAAATCGTCTATTTTATTTTCCAACACCTCAATCTTTCTGTCTTTTTCATTGAGGGTCTTTTTCAGATCCTCAATTACCTTAGTGTTGTCCTGGATGGTCTTCTGCAGTTCCGCCACTACCTGGTCCCGCAACATGGACACAAACACCTGCAGAGTGCCGGGATCCTGTAGCGCCTCTTTCACCACACGTTTCACTGCTTCCTCCGTAGATCTTGTCGAATCGTTGTTTGAATTACGTGTGTTTTTTCCCATGTTGTTAAATTTACACACTTTTGACACTAACTAATATAAATTTAAACTTAAACTGTCTACGAATATGCAACTTTAACTATGGAATAACGAAGGCACCTGCTGAAAAGTAACTTAAAACCTGGAGCGTAACTTGTGCGTGTTAGTAGCTAGCCGCCATGAGTAGCAGTGCAGAAAAAAAAATTATTGCACATGTGTAAATTCATTCCACCACGGTTCCGTGAATTCTAATCAGAATCTTGGAGAAAATGGGTGAAAATAAGAAAAAACACAAAGAATGTAACGAAATAATATTACATGGAAAATAAATATTGAAAACTGATTCAGTTAAAATTTGTTATGACTGAATCAGTATTCAACATGTATTTTCCATCTCTTATTGTAGCATTTTTAGTTAAATATGTATGGGATTCACTCTATAGAGGTAGACTGTTATTCCTCTCAGTTCTGTATTAAATTGTTAATATTCAGTTACTAGCATGTTATTTTGCATTCTAATTGGTTGTATACGTTTCCAATACGATTAGACATTAAAATAAATATGATATAATAAAGGCGATAACCTCAAAATAAACATTATACGTTTTTTTTTTTTTTTTTTCATTTTCGCAACAATTTGTAGTGTGTGGGTTAGATCTCTTTTCGGGGCAACTATTTAATTATAAAAATAACTCTCGGTGTTTTATTTTAATGAATATATGCCAGTGGTAGTAATGAAAATTGATATGGAAATTTATAAAAATACTTATTAAGGTATCACCCAAAAGCATAAACTATTCTGTAATGTCAGACGAACTAAAAAAAGTTCAAAATATATAAAATGGATGCTTTAATAAATTAAATTCTAGTCTAGCAAGTCAGTGATTTGAACAAAATGATATTACTTATACCGTATACGCTTATAGGAAATTTGCCATTATGAAAATTTGTTAATTAGAATATTCTATTTCTATAGTAATTCTGCCCGAGGGCAGGTCTTTCACAGCAATCATAGTATTTTCCTGGTATGATTTGCATCTTTACTAGGGAATTATAGGAGTGGTAGCTTCCCGTTGCTTTCAACAACGGTGAGGGATGACGATGATGATAATGGTGATAGCCGGAAGATTTTTGGGAACATTTGGGGCCTAAGCTTCCTGGCATTTGCCTTACAGGTGAGAAAAACCAGAAAAAACCTCACCAGGAGCCTGTCCCGACCGAAAATCGAATCCGGGCCCGCTGCGTGAGAAGGCAGCACGCTATCCTGAGACTACAGTGGTGGAAAATTAGAATATATTTAAACAAAAGACTTACAACATCTTAACTTAGTTTATCCCATTCAGTTCAAAAGACGAGGTAGACTCGCCGACAGTTAAATGACCTTCAACTCAGGAGACAAGGTACACTCGCTTAACTCTGCTATATTTTGTACATCCCTTGGTAGGTTAACATTTTGTTAACATTTATGAATAGTAGAGTAATGTGTTTTGGCCTTCACCATTATTGTGATTTCAAGTACCGTTATATTTTGTTTGTTCTGTTGTCTGAAAATAGATAATAAAATTTACAGTAACTTAAATCCGGTTTCTGGAGAAATGCATTGAACATTTAAAACTGAAGGGAATGGGTTAACTCACATGTCACTCGCCACCCGGGCCTCACAGTGGCAACACCTGTCGGCAGAAAGATTTTAAATTGTGGCTGGCACACATAGTTTTTGTCCACACAATGGCATGGAGTGATCAACTCAAAGCTTAAGGCCTCCTCTGAGACAACACAACCTGAAGACACACACACATTCACACTAAACATGGTAAATATGATAGTGATACGATTACTATTATTATCAGATGATATTCGGAGACCGTTTGGGCCTTAATATTATTTGTCTTATAGGCATGGAAAAATCCCAAAAGAAGCCATCACCCAAGAAACTTCGCTACCGCGAGAAACACTCTTTTCTCTCAAAGACTCAGACACTCTCTCCTTACAGGGGACAAAATTCAACCATAGTAATTTAGTTACACTTGTTTTCTGATAGATATCATTGAGTGGCCCGGGTTAGCGTTCCGCCTCCTAGTGACATCTATGAAACGAACGTAATACTACGATCGAAAAACTCGGTAAATTTTGTTAGAGGCCTTCTTTATTCAGGCTTAAGGATCTTTAACGAGCCGGTAAATCTTCAAACTCGGGACCCACGGCTTAACGTCCCTCCTGGAGGACTTGCGCCTTGGATTTTTACATCCTAAAATAACACGCGGGTGATAAATCAAGCTATGCTAAACATCTCATTAATGCAGGTCATTGAATTAACACAATTGAAAACACTCTCACGTTAATCCACCGAGAAAACATTCCAGCTAGGATAAATATATTTGAAGACCTCGAAATTATAAAAGAAACAAACAACACCTCACTTATCAATGAGAACGCACCCCAGTAAAACTCATTATACGAGATCGTGGAAAACAAGTCAGTTGCTGCTACAAACAGTTGGAGTAAACATCACCGTACACAACAACAACAAATAGCGGAAACTCAACCTGCAGAAGATGGAAGATAACTTCCGAAAGCGCTCCAGTTAATTTTATATACAATATTTTAAAAACGTTGAGGACGACGACACCTACCAACAGGTACAATTTAATTTTTAACTTTCATCATAAAATAACCCATCGACCCCGGGCCGGGTTTGAACCCGTCACCCTTGGGACGAAAGACAAGCAGCATAACCACTAGTCCACCGAATCCGAATATATATATATATATATATATATCCATGACGCGGAAAACCCAAGAAGACTTTTTTCCGCTTGAGGGTATTTCCACTTTTCAGCGGTTGCCCTTTTACCAGCCGGCTGCTGGCCCTTCACATCCACATGTGTCAATGACAGAGGTAGATGATCAACAGCCAGTGTAGGGGTGACATGTGGTTAGCATGTCGAGTCCCCCAGCCGTTATAGCTGGTTCCTCAACCTGGAGCCGCTACTTATTGTAGCTACCCAATTGCTTCACGATGCTGGGTGGGCACCGGTCCCATACTGGCCGAAATACCACGAGAAAATTTCTTCCCCCATGGAGACTCGAACCAGCGCAAGTCCCGTAGCTCTGCGCCAAGACTTCCTACCTTAACCGCTCGGCTACGGCGCAGGACAGAAGACTTTTTTAATCATACTTATATCCGCGAAAATCTGCAATATATATATATATATATATATATATATATATGAATCGTCCTCAAATAAATGAAATTTCAGTTTGAACAGTTGGTCAGTCTTGTTACATGAACACGTTCCATCTCTAACATTGAAAATGGGACTCAGCCTTCTACGTAATAAGTTGAGAGGTGGTTCATCGTGAATTTTCTTTTGCATTATCTTAACCTCAAACTTCAAGAGAGTTTTAAAATACCATTTGTATAACTTAGTTCATACTTCGCGCCAAAGTTATTAAATTAACAAAACATTTCTACTCTTAAAATTGACATTTTAGAAAACATTTATATGTATAATGTAGAAGGTGAAGTGATCCAACTACGGGCCTCAGGAAGTCATTTGATTAACGGCAGGTTAAATCTTTCACCTTTCTAGAAAAACGGCAAGAGATAACATCCGGGTTGTCAGCCGTGCGTTACGGTTGCCTTTGCTTTCAGAAAAGTCTAATAACACTGGTCGACAAGGTTTTCTTCACAAGAAATCTGACTCCCATGAGGGGTTGATGATCCCCCATCGGGCGCCTCCCCAGGTGGTGGATAGGGGAATGCCTCCTAAATATAGGTGGTACCGGGGAAATGAAATACCCGGGGTGAACCAAAATCAGCATAGCGTCTGTTCCAGATTGGACGGCTATAATGGGCAGGTAGAGCTCAGAGCTGAAGAGAAGGCAATCTACCTAAGGGAAGGCACCCTAAAAACAAAGCTGAAGCAAGTTTGGAGGCTGTAAGGTGGCAATCCCACCACCCAACTATATCTGCGCAGCCCTTGTAAGGCGGCCAGATGAATTTTCTATTACTAAAAAGCGAAGGAGAAAGCCGGACGGAAACATTGATGATGGACCAGGCAAGAAAAGGACAATGATAAAGAATAATTTACTATTGGCAACATGGAATATAAGAGTGCTAAATAATAAACAGACAGAAGTTTTATATGAAATGAAAAAGAAAAAGGCAAATATAATGCTCTTAACAGAAACAAAGAAAAAGTTGAAAGGGACACAGGATATAGAAGATCACCTCCTTGTATATCATAGTGTAGAAAGACAACAACGTGCATCAGCTAGAGTAGTTATAATGATAGACCCCATTTGGAGGAAGAAAATACATAGCTGTACTTTTATATAAGAAAGAATAATTATTGTCAGGTTTAAAATACAAAGAGGATATATGACAATAATAGGTATAAATGCACCAGAACAAGGAAAAATAAAAAAAATTGAAAAATTGTTACGAAAAACGTATTGCAAAAAGTAGATGAATATAAGGTAAATAAAAATGATTATATAGTGATTGGAGGTGATTTTAATGGAAGAATAGGGTGCCATCCTATACGTGATATAATTGGTACACAAGGAGAAACAATATAAAAATGATAGTGGAAAAGAACTTCGACAATTTGCGTAATCATTTATATCGATACAGAATTACTAATACCTATTTTAGAAAGAAAGAAATACAGAACGTACGAATAAGTACGCCTGGTCGGCTAGAGGATTAAGATCAATTATTGATTATTTCTTGGTAAACAGAAAATTGATACCCTGAGTCACAGATGTAAGAGTATATAGAGGTTTAGATGTAGGAACAGATCATTTTCTCTTGAAATGTAATATAAAATTATTAGAAAGATGGAGGAAACCAACAAAAAGAAAATTGTACAATGAAGAAACATATAAAGGTGAATTTATTACAAGAAGAAAGTACAAGAAAGTTGTATGCAAATAGATTATCTCAATATATATTACAGCGAGGAATAAATAATAATATAGAAGAAGAATAGAGCAACATCGATTGGGCTCTAAAGAAAGCAGCATATGAAGTTCTAGGATTAAGAAGGAAAAATTGTAAGAAGAGAGGATTAAGAATATGGAATGACGAAATTAAAACAGTTATAGAGGAAAAGAAGAAAGCATATTTACAATATTTACAAAAGAAAACTGAAGAAACAAAAGAAATATATTATAACAAAAGAAAGGAAGCAAAGAAAATTGTTAGGAAATCCCACCAAGACAGTTGGGAACGATATGTATCTAATCTAGAACATGATCTACATGGACGACAATGGACTGCTTACAGAACAATTAAATATTTAAATGAATCAGAAAAAGAAGCTGCATATATACCTACATGAATATCAGAAGAACATTGGATAGAATATTTCAGAGACCTGTGGTACAACGAGAATGAAAACGAAGAAGAACCAAAATGTGAGAATTTGAAAGTAGATAAAATACAAATGGAAGAACTGGAAGAATCGCTCAAATTAACAAATAATAGAAAAGCTAGCGGACCAGATGACATCAATTCAGAACTAATTAAATATGCAGATATATTCTTTAAATTAAGATTCTTGAATTTTCTTAATATGTGTTGGGAGAATCATAATATACCAGCAACATGGAGGCAAGGTATAGTAAAACCAATTTACAAGAAAGGAGAAAGAAACCAACCATCTAATTACAGAGGCATTACCCTCCTAAATAGTGGATATAAAATCTATGCTGGAATAATAGCAAAACGAATACAACGAACTACTGAAGTAACACTAGCAAAAGAACAAAACGGGTTCCGAAAAGGAAGATCTTGTACCGATGGAGTATTTGCCCTCAATCAGATAATAAACAAAAGACAAGAAAAAAACCTAGAAACAAATTTGTTATTTATAGACTTAGATAAAGCATTTGATCGAGTAAAGAGGGAAATATTGTGGAATATCCTAAAAGAAAAAGGCCTCCCTATTCAGATTATAGAAACTGTTAAGATCTTGTACTATGGAACAAATATTTGTATTGACCCTCAGTTGACTAAAAATAAGACATTTTTTCAAATAAACCAAGGAGTACGACAAGGGTGTTCACTCTCACCTATATTATTTAATATTTATATGGACGATATCCTAAAAGAATGGAAGAAGGTTTTAACTAATGAAGGAATATTAATTGATAATAGAGATAAAATAAATGCTTTATTATTCGCTGACGATGTTGTACTTTTAGCAGAATCTGAAAATGAGCTCCAAATGTTAGCATATAAATTTAAATTAATAGCCAATAAATATAATTGTAAAATATCAATAAAGAAGTAAAAAGTAATGACATTTATTGGTAAATATGGAATTAGATCAAAAATTGTACTGGATAACAAATTAATAGAACAAGTATCACATTTCCAATATTTAGGATGTGATATAACTTATAGAGAAAATAAAGATATAGAAAATAAAGTAAATAAATTTCAGGCTATTTGTGGAACCATAAAAAGAACCTTAGGTCGGAAAACAAGGAAAGATACGAAACTTAAATTATATAAAACAATGGCTGTTCCTTTGTTGTTGTATGGAAGTGAAAATTGGATAATGAAATCAAGGGATAAAAGCAGGATACAGACTGCGGAAATGCTGTTTTTACGTAATGTGAAAGGATGCACAAGAGCGGATAGAATAAGGAATGAAACTATACGAGAAGAATTAAATATATATAAAATTGAAGATAAAATCAGCGAAAATAATAAGAAATGGACAGAACACTTAATGAGAATGAACATCGAAAGAATACCAAAAAGAACCTTCCTGTATAATCCCAGAGGAACGAGAGATGTTGGCCGACCACGTAGAAGATGGACTCCACTTTTAACTTCGCCGGAACAGGCTGCATAGCCTAAACCTTGTAGTAGAAGAAGAAGAAGAAGAAATCTGACTAGTGAATCTAGTGCATATTTTCATACTGAATTCAGATATGTAGTCAGAATTTTTCCATCAGGCACAGTTTTTTTTTTGTGACAGCTACTTTTCTAAAATTGATTTTAGCATTCTCTTTGACCTTTCATAGGAACCTTTACCTTATACGTAGCGATTTTATTCAAGCTGTATTTAAGGGCTGTCTCTGATGAGCACGGTGAGCGTTTTCATCAGGAAATTTCCACTGTGGAAAAGAGGTACCAAGGCAAGTGGAGTTCTAATATGCTGGCTGACTACTGTTGGACCAAGAAGAGAGATGTTCCAGACGCAAAATATGCCCGGAAATCACTATCTACCACTTTCTAGGTAAGTCAGAATGAGTAAGAGTTAGAAGGATTTTATTAAAAATTATAAAAATTATAAAAAATGTAAATGATTATCATAAGTAACGCCGCGAGTGATTTCCAAATTATCGATAAATTCACGACTCACGAAGTGAGTCGTGAATTTATGCAGAGAATTTGGAAATAATCAAGAGTGGCATTTGTTAGGACTATTTAACGAATAAAATTAAGCTGTTTACTCACAAATCATTATTTAAATATAGATATTTTAAAATATTTATATCCATCCATAGTAATTCTGCCCGAAGGCAGGTCCTTCACTGCAATCATAGCATTTTCATGCTATGCTTGCAGCTTTACTATGGAATTGTGTAGGTGTGGTAGCTTCCCGTTGCTTTCCACACCGGTGAAGGATGAAGATGATGATGACGATGATAATGATAAGGATGATGATGATAAAGATGATGGCCATATGATTTCGGGGACCGTTTGGGCCTTAAAGTTTTCCTGACATTTGTCTTACAGATGAGGAAAAACCCCGATAAAAACCTCACCAAGAAAAACTGCCCCGACCGGGGATCGAACCCGGGCCCGCTGCGTGACAAGACTACCTCGAGACCACAGCGGTGGACAATATTTATATATTTAATATTTATATATTTAATGTAAACGGCGATGTTTGAAAACAAATGAGAAACGATTGGTACGATTCATCTGCTTCTTTTGTTTATCACTGCAACCAGATCATATTATTTATTGCCAAACGAACGCAATATTGTAAGAATGCACTCTAGTGGAGAAAAAATGAAACACATCAAACAGTGTATTAATTCATTTCTGATGTCCTATGACAATTATATTTTTCTGGATTGTTATTACCTGGGAAAAAAATACATTTAAGAAAGTGCAAACAGTGGTTTATTTTTTTTTGTGGTATAATCAATTGCTACAAATATTTTATATTAACTCTCGCATGCGCTACGGGTTGAAATTCATGCACTATATATACAACCTGGAAGCCGTATTTCTCAGAGAGTGAGTCATTGCTAAATAATGCTATGACCTATTCATAATGTTAAAAAGGAGGTGCTTTCTTTATTATGATAAACTTTAGTTGGTAAATTCTAGGCGAAACACGACTGTGATTGGTTGTAAATAAAAAATCATTGAAATGTGATTGGTCATTGACTCCTATTTGGGGCATGAGTTAAATAGTCACAGAAAACTCATGCCTGACGATTTCCTCCAAGATGGTATAAGAAGAAATCATCTATAACACAACCCACATACACCTACAAGGTGCAACTATTAAATGATCCTAGTATCCGCTGGCTTTACCAGAAGAGGTTATCAAACTTACTCAACGTAGAAATTGGCAACACTATAGAAGAAGAATGGACCAATCTAAAATATATGCTAAACACAGCGGCCAACGAAAATATAGGAAGAAAGAAGAGATGGACAAAAAGACATGGCTTACGGAAGTGGGATGAAAACCTTGCCAGAATTATTAATGATAAACGAGAAGCATATCGAAAATATCTATCAACTAGAACACTTGCTGACGAAATAGATTACAAACAGAAAAGAGCAATAGCAAAAAGAGAAGTTAGAAGATATCACAGAGAAAATTGGAATAATTTTGTTACCCAACTGGAAACGGACATTACAAGACCAAATCCAAAAACATATAAAATACTAAGGCAATTAAATGGAGAGCTACATGAAAGAGTTAAACTAAATACAATTCCTTTAGAAAATTGGATAGAATATTTTCAAAAGTTGTGGCTGCAAAAGAACGAAAATTTAAATCTCGTAACTTCTAACAATAATTACTTAGATGCTTTTACTTTAGATGAATTAAATACAATACTCGTCCACTGCAAAAATAACAAAACACCAGGCGAAGATGGTATTAACCTGTAATTATTTAAGTATGCCAGCTCTTCCTTTAATGAAAGATTTCTCAATTTTTTAAATAGAATTTATAATGAGGGCCCTCCGCCAAAAAGCTGGCAACAAGCTGTTGTAATCCCACTACACAAAAAAGGAGATATAAATAACTGTGATAACTTCAGAGGAATAAGCCTTTTGGACTCAGGCTACAAAATCTACACCAAGTTGCTCAAATCAAAATTAGCTGGTTATTATGACAAGGTATTAGATGAAGCGCAAAATGGATTCCGAAAAAGTAAGATCCTGTACAGATGGATACTTCACTATTAAAATTCTAATAGAAAAACACAGAAAGTTTAATATTGAAACACACATGGCGTTTATTGACTTGAAGAAGGCATTTGACAAAGTAAATAGAAACAAATTATTAGAAATCCTCAAATATGATGGAATCCCAGACCAACTGATAAAAGCTATATATGATATTTATAAGGATAATTACATCCAAGTTAAGATTGAAAATAAAATCTCGGAATGCAGACCAATTAATCAAGGAGTTAGACAAGCATGTGGTCTTTCACCAATGCTCTTCATAATATACATGAACTCAATTATTAAAGAATGGAGACTACAACCACATGACAGTATACCACTTAATAGATTATATAATTTAGACACCCTATTATTTGCAGATGACATTGTGTTTATAGCGAATTCAGAAGATGACCTACAACATTCACTCCACTCTTTTCACCAAACGGCAATAAACTACAACATGGAAATCTCAACAGAAAAAAATCTAAAGTCATGGCTTTCCTAGGAAAAGACCCAGTTCGCAGAAAAAATTGTTATTAATAATAAAATATTAGAACAAACCAACACATTTAACTATCTCGGATACCAAGTTACATACGAAGAAGAAAAAGATTTTAGTCAAAACATTATAAAATTTAACAGAGTAACAGGAATTATAAATAATATTTTCAAGCCAAACACAGTACAGCAACACACACGAACTAGAATTTATAAAACACTGGCCAGACCCATATTATGTTACGGCAGTGAGGCCTGGACAATTCGCAGTGTAGATGAACAAAGACTAACTGCGGCAGAAATTAAATTTATGAGACGTACTGCGGGCTATTCAAGGACAGACCATAAAAGGAATTCTGACATTCTCAAAGAATTACAAACAGAATCAGTCATGGAATATGTACAAAAATACAGAAACAACTGGAAATCTCACGTACGAAGAATGAGCAGAACAAGAATACCACGTCAGATCTTAAATTACCAGCCACCAGGCAAGAGATCTTTGGGCAGACCCTTCAAACGTTGGATTGAGACCGTAACAGACCACTAGGTCTATCACATGAAAGGAAGAAGAAGAAGAAGAACTCATGCCTGATAGGAAAAAAACTGAAATATTTAAATTCAGGATGAAAATACTTCTAAAATCTCATATTTTTATTCTTGTGAAAGAAAAAAGTTATTTTTTGTCGACCAGTGTAATTATTTTAGTTGGAGATTGAGTCGACGGCACAGTGCTACCTGATCTCAACCCGCGACCTTCCAGCTTCCAGAGTATTTAACTACACAAAAGCGCAACGTGCTCCTAGTTATAATGAAAATGTTTATATTATTTCTAAACTTTTATATACAGGGCAAGTCAAAATGTTGTGCAGGTTTTCAGAAATTTATTATGTGAAATGTAATGAACATATAATATCGTGAGACATATTGTATGAAAGGTAAACTCTCAAAGTTTAGTTGTCCACTTCTAAAGATCCGCGTTCACCCGCAAGATGTCAACAGCAGAGCAGTAAAGGAAAATGGCGTTGACTGGGGATCAGAAGTCTTTCTGTGTGCTTGATTACCATGTAAACAAACTCTGTGACTAGTGTTCAACGACATTTCCGTACCAGATACGATAAAGACCCGCCGGATGGGAGATCCATTCGTAAGTGGTACACACAATTTAGGGATTCAGGCTGTATCTGTAAACGAAAATCGACTGGCCGTCCGTCGACGAGTGAAGAGACAGTCGAACGCGTTCGCACATGCTTCGTGCGGAGTCCACAGAAATCCACCTACCGGGGAGCGACAGAACTTCAACTACCACAAAAAACTGTATGGCGGATTCTCCGGAAACGTTTACAGATGAAACCCTACCACTTGCAACTGGTTCAAGCCTTAAAACCCGCCGATTATGCTTTGCGAGCGTCCTTCTGTGTTGATTTTCTCGCATTAATGGAAGAGAATGAGTTCCATGAGAGGGTAGTTTACAGTGATGAAGCGACTTTCCACCTTTCAGGAAAAGTGAATAGACACAATGTAAGGATTTGGGGAACTGGTAACCCCCATGCAACTCTGGAACATCAACGCGATTCTCCGAAAGTGAATGTCTTTTGTGCCATTTCCCATGCAAAGGTTTATGGGCCCTTTTTCTTTCATGAACGTACTGTGAACGGACATGTTTTCCTTGATATGCTACAACAATGGCTCCTTCCGCAGCTTGAAGCGGATAGTCCAGATTTCATTCTGCAGTTGGATGGTGCCCCTCCACATTACCATGGCAGTGTTCGAGACCATTTGAATACGGCTTTACCACAACGCTGGATAGGCCGTGCATCTCAGGGTGATCAACAACTCATTCATTGGCCACCTCGTTCACCAGATCTAACCCCGTGTGATTTCTTCATGTGGGGTCTTGTAAAGGATCATGTTTACGTACCACCACTTCCAACAACACTGCATGAACTGCGTCCTAATAATGTTCTAATTCAATTTAGTGAGAGACTATAAACTCTTGTCGATGGGTCAAAAACTGAGAATAGATTTGTTATCATTTTCAGTTTATTATTTTAATACTTACCTCTTTTTTTTTGTTCCCGCATCACAGCAGCCATTGCTGATATCGACCGCGGACTGCTACAGAAAGTTTGGCAGGAGATTGAATATCGGCTTGACATCTGTCGTGTAACAAAAGGCGCTCACATAGAACATCTGTGAATATTTAAAAAAAAACTTTGAGAGTTTACCTTTCATACAATATGTCTCACAATATTATATGTTCATTACATTTCACATAATAAATTTCTGAAAACCTGCACAACATTTTGACTTGCCCTGTATATATATATATATATATATATATATATATATATATATATACATACATACATACGTGCATACATGCATACATACACACACAATTTATATAATTAAAAGCACAATGAAATATTATAAATATAGCTTATCTTATGTATTAGGCCTACACTTATTTTTCATAGATTCAAGCCAGGTTATGTAACTGTCAAAAAAATTGCGACAAGTGGCTTATAGAGACATCCTTCGACGAGTTAAGGTACGTACACATATGCGCGCCGCGTGTTATATCGTCGAAATTATTAATTTCAACGAACCTCCTGCGATCCATAGGAAACCCACAAACCTTCAGTAGACATTTTGCAGAGCAAGTGTAACCAACGGTGTCTATTCCCTTTCCGTTCTCCCGCTTGTCCTGCATTCTTTCCCAAAAATAGGGACATTTTTTTTAAATGCCGCGGGACGCGGGACAAATTGTTAAAAATCGGGACTGTCCCTCCAAAATCGGGTCGTCTGGTCACGCTTATTACTTATTACATCTTATAACTTTATTTATACTTTTTCAAATATTATAGCATTAAAGGAATTTAAAAAAAAATGTGATTTGTATATCCATCCATAGTAATTCTGCCCGAAGGCAGGTCCTTCACTGAAATCATAGCATTTTCATGCTATGCTTGCAGCTTTACTAGGGAATTGTGTAGGTGTGGTAGCTTCCCGTTGCTTTCCACACCGGTGAAGGATGATGAGATGATGATGATATGATAATGATAAGGATGATGATGATGGCCATATGATTTCGGGGATCGTTTGGGCCTTAAAGTTTTCCTGACATTTGTCTTACAGGTGAGGAAAAACCCCGATAAAACCTCACCCAGAAAAACTGCCCCGACCGGGGATTGAACCCGGGCCCAGCTGCGTGACAAGGCAGCACGCTACCTCGAGACTACAGCGGTGGACATGATTTGTATATATATGTTTAAAATTATTTAGAATCTATCTCACCATAACATGGCCTTAATTTTTAATAAAAATGTACATGATTATTATACTAGAGGTTGTACTTTATTGCACAAAGATACTAGTTTCTAAAAAAAAAGGTATAAAAGGGATTCGTTATGCATTAATCAACCATTAAAATAACTACTTACCTATTGAATATCAACATTTCACGAATGTTAAACATTTTTCTAATTGTATTAAAAAATATTTTTTCTCGTTGCTTTCTTAGTTAATTTTGTTAATTTTATTATTATTAATATTATCCTGTTTAAATATTGTATTTATATGTGTATATATATTGTGCATCTATAGTAGTTTGTATTACTTAAACTTATGCCTGAATTTGTTTTCTTGTTTTTATTGTTAATTGTTTTATGGCCATTATTTTTTGTATATTGCCCCTTAACATGAGCAGTCTTGCTCTATGGAGTCTTTGAAGAGATAAATAAATAATTAGCAATAAATGTGTTTATATATTGTATTGTTTTGTGATACTTCATACATAATATTATGAAATGAACGTCTTTATAATGTTTTCTAAATAATTCTAATTTATTTATACAATTACAGTACACACGAAAAAAAAACACATATCATTGAAAAAAAAACAGGCATCTCCTTTCAATGATTTTTTAAAATGATCCTTATATTGTGGATCCCACAATAATTGCTTGCTTCTATAAATGTCAACAAGTTTTAACACGTTTTCCTCTGACCACTCCATACTCAAATAATAGGTGCGCACCGAAAGCAACGAAACTCTCAGGTACCCGTCCAAATCTAAACAGCGAACCATCAAAGTGTTCGTGGAAAAAACCGACAATGAGTGGATCGTGGTGAGAGACGCGCGCGCGGTGCGCGCGCCGTTCGCGCGCACCTTAAAACCCCGTCCAAATCTGACGAACATGGTGCGGCGCGCGCGCCGTTCGTGTTTGCGGCGCGCAGGTGTGTACGTACCTTTAGAGTTGGGAGGTGGGTATCCTTGCTATTCGGTTTACTACTGTTGCAGGTAGTTTCTTTTGTTCCTAGAGCCGAGTCGAAGGGAAGTATTATTCATTCACAATCATGAAGTTTTCAGTTTGCTGATTTCTGTGACTGCGTCTTTCGTAAATATGGCGAATGTTTTTAATATGATTCCTTCCTGACTGGTGTTGTCATCCCCACACCACATTCCTTTGAGCGCTAAACTCGTCGGAGGGGGACAATATATCGTAATCTCAAAGAACCTTCTAAAGGTACAGATTTCTATCCTTGGGACATCATATTAATAAAACTAAGTGAACGAGGAAGCTTAATAAGCAATAAGTTTAAGGTGGATACAATCAAGAGACAAGTCGTGAAGAATAAGCTTATTCAGGCACAATTCTTAAGCGAATGTTCATTTGCTGAACGACAGAAATTTGCCCATGTTCATCTCACAGTCATTTCTTCAAGGCAGTAAAGCTTCTTTAGCATCCGCCATCTGCGTGGATACAATAGTTCACTTAAGCAGCTCCTTGTTGAACTTCTTTACATTTTATACACTACTTCATCTTATTTACTGTTAATATACACTCAAGTTACGTTATTTTATGATTTTTTTACTAACACGGAGAAACACTGAAAACGTCTAATCTATTCTAACAAAACTATTATCATAAGTAATGTCACGAGTGAAATTATCTAGAGGATTTGAAAATCAAGAGATGCATTTGTTAGGACTATTTAACGAATAAAATTAAGCTGTTCACTCACAAATCATTATTTAAATAGTTACCAGTATTTTAAAATACTTATAAAGGCCTATTTAATGTAAACGGCGATGTTTGAAAACAAATACGAAATGTGAGGTTATGTTCATTCACTGCAATTCGATCATATTATCTATTGTCAAATAGGATCGCAATATTGTAAGAATGCACCGTAATGGAAAAATAATGAAACACATCAAACTATATATTATAATTAACATTATGGGTTATTAATTTATTTTTTTAGTAAACAACTCAGTAAAATCAAGGAATCTGTCATTATTTGCTATATTCAGTGTATTTGTTTGAAAAAATAATGCTCTGACCTGTTCAGAATATTAACCACTTGCGAACACGATATGCTGATCACATGTCAAGAGAAGCTGAATCGTTAACCTCTCTCATTGTCCACTGGCACATGCAATCAGGAAGCCAAGGTCAACTAGCTCTGCCGCGTGCCGAGTTTCTGTTGTAACAGAAATGCGTAAAAATGATAAACTATGTATTTAATATGCTGTACACTAATTAAGTTCCCCACTGTAGCAAACTTTCAAATTAAATTATAAAATGAAATTGTATGGTAAAGTAAATTAATGTTATTTTATGCAATTATAGTTTTGTAAAAGGTTGTTATATCCGAAATTATGTATAAATCGCTAATAATAATAATAATGATAATGTTGATGATAATAATGATAATGATAATAATGATCCATCCAATAGTAATTCTGCCCGAGGGCAGGTCCTTCACTGCAATCATAGCATTTTCATGCTATGCTTTGCAGCTTTACTAGAGAATTGTAGGTGTGGTAGCTTCCCGTTGCTTTCCACACCGGTGAAGGATGATGATGATAATGATATGAATAATTATGATGATGATGGCCATATGATTTCGGGGACCGTTTGGGCCTTAAAGTTTTCCTGACATTTGTCCTACAGGTGAGGAAATACCCCGATAAAACCCTCACCCAGGAAATTGTCCCGACCGGGGATCGAACCCGGGCCCGCTACGTGACAAGGCAGCACGCTACCTCGATACCACAGCGGTGGATCATGTAATGATAATAGTGATGATGATGATAATAATAATAATAATAATAATAATAATAATAATGATAAAAATGACGTTAATAATAATAGTAATGATATTAATAATAATAATAGTAATAATAATAATAATAGTAATAATAATAATAATAATAATAATAATAATAATAGCTTAATTTTACCTGGCAGATTTAAGGCCTTATCTAGCACTGAACCAGGTTAAAAAATAGAAAAAATATTTTACATTTAATTACAATAAAAATAAGTATTACATGATATGTCTACAATGTAATTATTATCTACAAAATATATATTTTTTTAATTTAGATTTAAGGAATGAAAATAATGGTGCCCCATCCATAACCGTTTCTATGGATACAATGATTTTATTACAACCTTCTAAATAACATTTTATACAAGTTATCTGTAAAAAAAAACTAAAATGTTCAGTCGCCCGGACAACTTCCTATTTGAATGCTTATGCGTCGAAGTAGACCATGTCTTGACAGCAATGGTAGCGTTTAAAAAACTTAATAGGTCGACATGGTTTGTGGGGTTTGGGAAGTAAGTGATGTCTTTTACTGATTTGGCATGAAAATGATACCAGTTTTTATTTAATTTTATTTTTTTTTTCATCGCCCACAGTCTTATCTGCACAGCTACCTCTCCTCCCAACCTAGTGCGGGCTATTTACAACAAGGAACTGGCTGCGAAATCTGCTACTTATTGTAATTTATAAATGTGGCAACATTGCGTATGTGTATGAGGGGGAACGAATGAGGGTGAGAATTACCTTTAACGCTCAAATTCCATTATCTCCGCACTAATCAACAGTTCAGTGAGTGCGAAAACTAGAAAAAGGTGATTGTGGCATTGTTGTCAATGGAATTATTTCCTCAAAGCGGTATTTATAATTTCAGGAAGGCAATGTAGGAACAGCTATAATACATTTTCTTACATATGTGGTACTTAATTATACTGGTAAGCATATAACGCCGATTGATATCGGATTATTTAGGAAATCGTGTTCTGCTTATTTTGACATGAAATTTGGAGATCAGTGTAAGTCAATTACTCCACACATTGTGTGTCATACATGGGTGGAGCAATTAACGTAGTGGAGTAGAGGTAGAATCAAGGACTTGAATTTCGCTATGCCCATGGTATGGCACTTTCGGACGAACCATGTGTATGATTATTACTTGTGTATGACAAAAATACCAGGATTCAAAAAGGAAACATGAACAAAATTGTATATCCGAATTTAGATTTGACAAAACTTCGAAAAACTTTGCAGACAATTCCAAATCTATCATCTGCAAAGATGAATGATGGAATGTTCGTTGGAGCGGATATATGTAATTTGATGTCTGATGAACACTTTGATAGTTCAATGACGGAAATAGAACAGCTGGGCGAAGTTTTAAAAAAAATGTCCACTGTTTCCAGGGCTGCAATAAGCAGCCTTATTACAAGAAAGTAGTGAAATATATGCTACAAAAGTTTAAACAGTTAGGATACAGGATAAGCCTAAAACTACATTATCCAATGTCATGCATAGGCAATTTTAGGAACAATTTCGCTGACCCGACTGAGGGTATGGTCAACGGTTCATCAGGTACTTAAAATTCTCGAAAATTGTTATCAAGGTCGTTGACATGATGCCAGACTACTGATGGGGTATCACACGTGTAGGAGAAGTGACACACAAATGGAAAGGCATCAAGCAATCATTGATAGGCAAATGTCAACGGCAGTCATACCTCCGTCTAGTAAGTGTCCATGTCACCACATTTGCTTGTTCTAATATCATATGTCACTCGCGTTACTTTTTATTATTTTAATTGTTTTATTTTGACTCCAATTTCCTGTCATCGTTTTCCGACTTCATTTGATACAGATTATGACGATGATGAATGTGCAAAAACCTGACGTGCTGTAGAGAAACAGTCTTCAGTTTCATTTCAGCGTAATCGATTCAGTCAAAAAATCATATTTTTATGCAAACCTCAGACAAAAAATCAAAATTTGTCGACCTGTGATTTTTCATTGCATAAAAACAAAATAGATAGATCATCGGCTGATTAATGTCTTTGACATCGTCCGATTCCCTATAGCCAATTTTGTCGGTCCATCCAATTTCCTGGTTGTAGATGTTTCTCCTTCATGTATAAAACATATTCCTTGACTCCAGCAGGTTTTAGGTCTTCCTCTGCCTCGTGTTCCCTCAGGTTTCCATTCCAAAACAGATTTTGGTAGTCGATCCTCTTCCATTCGCTGGACATATCCGTACCATCTTAATTGCTGAGTTATAATATAATCTAAAATAGTGTCTTCAATCTTCATTTTCTCCCTTATAACTGAGTTCCTAATTTTTTCTCTTCTTGCAATTCTTGCTGCCCTTCGTATAAAATCCATTTCCGTTGCCAAAAGATACTTGTTTTTGTTGTTAATGGCCAAAGTTCTGCTCCATAAGTAATGATGCTTTTAACAATTGTATGATATATATTCATTTTATTTTTATTACTTATCCCACAGTATTCCATTGAGGCAAAGCAATTGTAAATTTTTCTTTATTATTTCTATGTCTTATTTCCTCTTCATAACTCCCATTTTTATTTATTTTTTTCCTAAATATGTGATCTCACTACAAGATTTTTATTGTTTCTCCAGTCTCCAAAATTAAATTTTGTTCTGGTTTACCAACTGATAAATATTTTTTTTTTTCATGTTCAAATTTAATCCCCATTTTTCATAATATTCACTTAAAATTCTAAATGGATTTTACCAACATAGGGATATTCATAAGTATACTTGGCACCAAGATACTCTCAATCTATAATCGCTAATAGAATTTTTAATAATTAAGAAACACTCAATTTTAAAGACCCTGGATGTAAGGGTATACAGAGGATTATCATGCGGAAGTGATCACTATTTACTGAATGCAAAAATAATATTTCCATTCCAAAGTAAAAATGACAGGCTAAATAAAACTAAAAATGAAGAGGACAGTTTTCATGACTTGTCAACAACTCTACACAACTTAGACAGTTTGAAGAATGAGAGCACATCATATCTGTATAAGAAAAGGTTAGATGATCCGTTACTAATCTCTACGTTTGACAATGCTCAGGAAGAATACAACTATATAGTGAAAAGTATTCATCAGGCGGCAAAAGAAGCTTTAGGAGAAGCAAATAGAGAAATGAATAAATTCAAATATTTTTTGAATGAGGACTTAGCAAACGAAATAGCAAAACAAAAAAGAAAAATATTTAATGTGGTTGAATACCAAAGATCTGAAAGACAAAATGCAATACAAAGAAACTCCAGCAAGAGTTAGAAAGAAAATTACGGAAGCTAAAAATCAGAGCTGGGAACAAAATTGTTTAAAAATTCAAACATGTATTAGAGGAAAACGAAGTACTGAATCTTGGAAATTTAAAACAAAATTGAGAAATAAATAAAGTGGACAAACAAATGTGCAAACAATACCTATGACTGAATGGAAAAATTATTTTAAAACGTTACTATCAGAAAAACAGGGTATTTAATTTAGATGACGTTCAAAATATTCCAGAAATAAATGAAGATGAACATATACAATTGGACATAGAGGATATTAAAATGAATGTTCAATCATTAAAAAATAAAAGAGCTACTGGTCCAGGAGGAATACCAGCGGAACTATTAAAACATAGATCAGACCATTTATTTTAACGACTGAGAAAATTATTTACAAAATGTATAAATGGTGAAAAAGTTCCTGAAGAATGGAAACTAGGAGATACATTTCGACAATCCATTAAAAATGGAAAAAAAAAAGACCAATGTGAAAATTATAGAGGTATAACAGTAACAAGTAGGCCTACTATGAGTAGACTCTATGGACGTATACTAAAATATTATTTGAAAAAAAAACTATAGTGATATGGAATTAGAGAAACAGTCAGGATTTAGAGCAGGTCGTTCCATAACCGACAATTTATTTTGCATTACTCAGGTAATAGAAAAAAAATGCAATATGGACAACCTTCGCACCTACTATCTGTAGATCTTGAGAAAGCATACGACAATATCCCTATAGAGAAACTATGGATTGCTTTAAGACCTATGGGAATTAACACTGTAATAATTTAAGCTATACAAAATGTATATGACAATTGCATATCTAAAATCAAAATTGGCAATAAATTGTCACAAGTTTTTACGATAAATAAAGGTATTCGTCAAGGTTGTTGTCTATCACCGACTCTGTTTAAAATACGTATAAAAAAAAATATCCTTCGACATTATTTTTGTCCATAGAAAGTAAATTACAATTTGGCACATTTGAAAATACTAGTTGTGATAAAATATTTGGTACTCTATTTATTGCTAAGCTCTTTTTTTCAAGTATAATAACGATTCGCTACATAATGTCTGGTGGAATCCCATCCACACCATCCATCTCATCATAATTTTCACACAAATAAACGTCACCTTGCTTACGACAAACGAAGACGCCACAAATCCCAAAATCGGGAGGAAAAATTATACAATTTTGTAACCATAATTAATAAAACGTTGTATGTAACACGTGTATAACTTTATTATGAACACTCGTGGAAATTACCGCATGATCTTTCCTCATGCGCCTATCATTCACTTATGTCAAAATAATTACTTCCAAACATTTAATGGAAAATTTACCAAGTTAATAACATACCAAAAATATTTATGCGGTATTTACTTGTGTGTTTGGACCTACATGAAAATTTTGTGCTGAATTTTGATGTGTGACTAAAATTTTTTGTGCGAGTATGTCTTTGCTGACCAGTGCAAGTCCCGTAGTTCTTCATGAAGGCATGATGCCTTGAACTGCACGTCTAAGGGGCGGGACTATTATTATTATTATTAGCACATGAATTTTGTTCTTTACAAACTGTAGCAAGTGGGTTTGTTATCGAGGTCAATACCACAAGAGCTTTCATTATGAACTCATGCCCCAAATGGGAGTCAAAGACCAATCATGTTTCAATGTATCTTGTTTTACAACCAATCACAGTCGTGTTTCACCCGATATTTATCAATCAAGTTTATCATATTAAAGAAAGCTCTTCCTTTTTACACGCTTTATATTATATTTATGAGGATTTTTTAGAAAAGTGTTAAGCAATTAAATTTTCATGGGATTCCGCTTTATGACAATCAATTAAACTAACAATAAAAAAAAATAATAATAGTTTAAAAACTAAAACAATACGCTTTATTAGAAAACCAAAATAAAAAAAAATAATAGTTTACAAATTAAAACAACACACTTTATTAGAAAACCGAGCTAAAAAATTAAAAATAATTTTAATTTACAACACGCTTGGGATAAAATTAAAGTGGTCAACAAAAAAATCATCTCTAACATATCTACAATAAAACTACAGTTATCTAAAAAAAATAATTTTACCATCAAACACGTGGGGTGCTCTTTATCAATTCATATATGATAATAAACAGATATTGGTAAAAGTAAAGTCTCTAAGAAGAAAACTTAAAAACCATAAAAAGCACCCCACGCTTTTGATGGTAAAATGATTTTTTTTGTAGATACCTCTAGTTTTATTGTAGATGTGTTGGAGATAATTTTTTTGGTGACCACTTTAATTTTATCCCAAGCGTGTTGGAAATTAAAATTATTTTTCATTTTTTAGTTCGGTTTTCTAATAAAGCGTGTTGTTTTAGTTTTTCAAACTATTATTTATGACCATCCATAGTAATTCTGCCCGAAGGCAGGTCTTTCACTGCAATCATAGCACCTTATGATAATTGTACAAAGATGAAAAATCCGTGATTTTTAAAATATTATTTACATTTTTTATAAAGAAATTTGTAAAAATAAAATTAGCGCAATGTAAATAAGTTACGTATTTTATTATACGCTTTATATTAGCTTGACCCTTATCTATCTATGTAACGGAATCTGTCAACGCGATTTTCATATACTTAAAATCATTGGATCGACTTGAAACGTTGTATACTTGTAAAGGACCAAATGGCAGTACAATAATTTCATAATTGTTTCTAAAATCCTGGCCTGAATCAGCAGAAAATCAAAATAATAAAAACCGGTATAATAGGTCGCAGAATTGCCAACTTCTTACTCAATCGTTGTAAGAGCCCATTTGGTATAGCGGTGGACTGTAGTGGTGTATAATTTCTGTAATCCATAGGTCGCTGCTTCAAATCCGGCTCGGAGGATTTTTTTAGTAGAGTATTCATTTTAGCTCATACTACAATAGTATCGAATTTAAATATATTTACATTTTTATCTTATTCTCTAAAATATTAAAACTAAAAAATAAATAATAAATAATAGTTTAAAAAACTAAAACAACACGCTTTATTAGAAAACCGAACTAAAAAATGAAAAATAATTTTAATTTCCAACACGCTTGGAATAAAATTCAAGTGGTCAGCAAAAAAAAAAATCATCTCCAACACATCTAGAATAAAACTAGAGTTAACTATAAAAAAATAATTTTACCATCAAAAGCGTGGGGTGCTTTTTATGGTTTTTACGTTTTCTTCTTAGAGACTTTACTTTTACCAATATCTGTTTATTATCAAATATATTAATTGATATAGAGCACCCCACGCTTTTGATGGTAAAATTATTTTTTTGTAGATATCTCTAGTTTTATTGTAGATGTGTTGGAGATGATTTTTTTGTTGACCACTTTAATTTTATCCCAAGCGTGTTGGAAATTAAAATTATTTTTCATTTTTTAGTTTGGTTTTCTAATAAAGCGTGTTTTAGTTTTTAAACTATTATTTATATTCATCCATAGTAATTCTGCCCGAAGGCAGGTCCTTCACTGCAATCATAGCATTTAATATTATTTAATTCGATGTACTGTGTAACAATGTTTTGGTATAATGGCCTTCTACGTTCCGTAGCTTAGTAATAAAAAAAAATTCCAAGCCAGGTTTTACAATTTCCGAACAATTGTTCAAATGGTTTGACGATTTTATTTCGACAATATTTTAATGATGGTCGTTCGTGATTGGTTCAAACTCACAGTGAATATAACTTGGATAGGTTAATATTTCATGTCTAGCCTATGTATAAAGTAATCAAACAAACAATAGCCTACTTTTATTGTTTCTTATACGAATTAGATACTAAATATATTTAAGTATATCTAGTGACCATTTCCGTATAGTTTTTTTTTCCCCCTTTTAGTTCGCTTGTATTTTTTGTGTTAGTTTCAATTACCATGTTTAAATTTTTCGGCCTTGGACAAGTGAACAAAGGAGGACTTTCTGCAAATATATTAATACCTTAGTCTCTTTCATTCAATGGATTGATGGATGGATCATAGTATTCTTCCCAAGGTCAAGTCTTTCACTGCAAAGCCAGTATTTTGTACCCTTCCCTCTCTTCTCCTCTGCTAAATTGTACATTATATCATATTATAGCGTATATTTCACACGTTGTATCAGTCATGTGAGAAAATCATAATAATAATAATAATAATAATAATAATAATTATTATTATTATTATTATAATTATTATTATTATTATTATTATTATTATTATTATTTTAATTTGGATGGAAATACTGATTAAATATACGAGTATATTGTGAAGAGTATTAAAAAAGTGGCCTTCGAGACTCTAGGGACAGAAGAGAAAAAAGAAGAAATATGGATGAATGGATAACACCAGATATTTTGCAGAAAATAGATGACCAAAAGAAAGGTTATGAAAAATGGCTCAGTTCAAACATGGAGAAAAATAAAAATGTATATTAAAAGAAGAAGCATATAGTAATGAAAAAAAGGAAAGCAAAAAATGACCATTGAGACAGAATATGTGCAGAAATAAACTGTCAAATATGATTTAAACAATCAACAGCAGCCTGGGCAACTTTAAACAAATTACGAAAAAATGTGTCTCGTCGAACAAACATGGGACTAATTTGACTAAGAGAATGGCAACAATAATACAAAAAAAAATATTAAATGAGGAACGGCCGGAATACATGGAAGAAGACAAATTTATTCATGAAAATGTAGACTGGGAAATATCTGAGGATGAAGTGGCAGCATGTATCCATGAAGGGAAAAATGGGAAAGTCAGTGGATCTGATGGATTTAATCTAGAGTTATTAAAATATGGAGGACAAGAAACAATAAAATTGCTTATGAAATTGTATATAAATATTCTTACAGAAGGAAGAAATACCCTCGAAATAGGGGTTTATAAGCTCGATATAGAAAGGAGAGAGGAAAAACTGCAGTAATTATAGAAGGATATAACTCAATTATGAATATATTCACTCACATTATAAAACATAGATTAGACAGAGGATACAAAGATATGGAAGAACAAAGTGGGCTCACTGTAGGCAAACTAAAGCACTGACAGTATATTCATACTGAGACAGTTGTTAGAGAAATGCCGAGAAAAATCGCAACCAGTAGATTTTATCTTTATTGATTTGTTAAAGGCGTATGGTAGTGTACCCAGAATCTAGCTCTGGAAAGCCCTAGAAGAGGCGAACATAAATGTCAAAACAATTAGTTTTATAAGATCATTATACTCAGAGAACAAATGCCAAATTAAGATGGGAAACAGACTTTTAGAAAAATTCCAAACATGAAAAGGTCTACTACAAGGATGTAACTTATCACAAACGTTGTTCAAAGCATGTATTAATAATTATATGAAGAATTGGTCAAGACACTGGAAATATATGGGAATTCAACTAGAAGATAACTATTACTCCACCATTTACTATTCGCAGATGGTCAGGTGATGATTTCTCAAGATCCAGATGATGCATCTTTCATGTTAAGGAAATTAGAGATAGAATATAAAAATTGGGGATTACAGATAAATTATAATAAAACAGAATATCTTTCAATGGTTACAACAGATGAGCTAATATGTAATTCAGGAAGAATACGTAATGTTAAAAACTTTAAATATTTAGTATCTATTTTAGATCAAAGTGAGAATTCAACTACAGAAATTGAAAGAAGAATAACTGATGGAAGAAGAATAACTGATGGAAGAAGAATCATTGGTATGACGAACTCAGTGCTTTGGTATAGAAATATAATATACAGAACGAAGAAAACTATATTTCAACTTCTGTTACAAAGCATTTTATTATATGGGCACGAAACCTGAACAGTAAGTAGAAAACAAGCCAACAAGCTGTTAGCAGTAGAAGTTAATTTCTGGAGGCGATCGACAAGAATGTGATAAAGGGATAAGGTCAAAAAACAGTACAATAAGGGAAATTATACAAGTTGAAAAAAAAACAAAAAATGGAAGAAAAAGTTGAAATGGTATGGATATCTCATAAGAATAGAAGAAGAGATAATACCAAAGAAGATCCTTGATTGGAAAGCTAATGGAAGAAGTGGAAGAGGCAAACCTAGAGAACGTTGAATAGATGGAGCGAGGAGAAGTATGGAAGCAAAAGATTTGAGGGATGAAGATACTCTAGACAGGAACCTCCGGCGAAAAATCACCTTGGGTTGAAGGAGAAACACTGTATTGTGGAATATTCCTAATTTTAAAAAATATTATTATAAAACATACTATAATTAAGTTATCCGATAAACAACAAAGAGAGGGTGACACTCAAAGGAAAAGAGAGAGAGAGAGAGAGAGAGAGAGAGAGAGAGAGAACTCTTCTTAGAATTATGTTAACTACAGATGGCTGGTATTGAGTCATTAATTTGTATAAGAATTAAGCTATAATTTGAATGTATTTGGAAATTAAATAAGGGATTACTTAAAATACGTAACAAAATTACACTCTTTATAAAAATAAACTAAGTAGCAATTTTAGCGTCAATTTACGGTCTTCTATAATCTAAAAATATATGTAAACTATGAATATATCAATCAGCTTCTCTTAGTCGTAAAAATATCAAGGAATTTGGAACATTTCTTTTCGATAGACACGTTGAGAATCGTTATAACAAATATGGCGGCTGAAGGAAGATACGAATGGTGTAAATGCTCACATATTGTATGGCCTACTGTTCTCAGCGATTCCCTTCAGCTAATTCAAGTTAGTATAAATGTTTCTCACAGGAATCAATGTATCTAGAAAACATGTGTTGCTGTTTGCGTTTATGAAATAAAACTTGTGTGAAGAGAGAAGTTAACTCTTCACGTTGGAGTCCCCTTCAGTGTGAATCCAACCGTTTCCGCTTCATGCTGATTTTTAATGTCTCGGTCTTTTGAAGTCCCTTTAATTAACAGACTATTTTCAGGTCTTCATTAAAAATATACTTTGAAAAAATATATACGCATTTATGTAGGAACAGGTAACGCCATTATTTGTTTAATCGCTTTTGTTCTAAGGAAAATGTTAGTAGAAACACTTGCAATGCCACATTTTGATTAATGTGATACTCTTTTTACTGACCTAAATACTCTTCTTATCCAAAGACTTCAACGTGTTCATAATTCTTGCATACTTTTTATTTGTGGTATACGCAGATTTGATCACGTTACACCATCTCCGGAACAATTGACATGGCTTCGTCTACAAGATCTTAGAACCATCCATTCCCTATGCGTTCTCTATAGCATATTACAAACATCATTACCTTATTATTTATCACACCGCTTCACTAGACCCTCTGATACACATAAATTAGACACCTAATCCCTTGAGCACATTGTCCTTTATATCCCTCCTCATCACACTACCTATTATTCGAAATATTTTACAATTTATCTTGCTAGAACATGGGAGTTCACTTCCGTCCTATGTCAGAGACTGCCAAACTTTACCATCTTTCAGAAACAAATTGAAAATAAGATTATTAACAGAAACAACTCACTAATATTACTTTTTAAAAATTAATAATTAGTTTTTTCATTATTTAATAAAAAATAGTTTTAAGATTTGTTAATAGATTTACTTAATGCCCTATATAATAAGCGATTGATTAATTTGTTATAGTTTATTATTTTCCTCGTATTCTTTTTTTCTTTTCTTTTATGTATACTAGATTCGAACTGTTATTCCTTTCTGTATTCATTCTATCATTAATTTAATTTTAATTGTATTTAATATTATTGTATTATTAGACATTATTTTCATTATTATTCAATTTGACAGATAATTAATTGTTTAGTATGACTATTATTGTATTTTTTTGTGTTTATATGTAACATGTTTGTCCTAGTGAGTGGAAGATGGTCTTAACTCCACCAGGCTAAATAAATCTATTCTATTCTACAATTTAGAGAAAGTTTGAACCTCAGTTTTTAAATTTTGTGATTGTGGAGCTCAAGTAGCTGTGAAGTAGAGTTGGAGTTTCATTTACTTGGTGTATTTAAATCGTTTTTATTTCTAAACTGATCTTTATTAATATGTCCACACTCTATGACATTCTAACACAAACTGAGTCTTCATATAAGTTCTCATAAGCATAAAGTTTGTAAAGTTTGATTTTAGAGGGTTCGGCTTCTGTTCCTTTGTCAGCTAAGCAAGTAATGAGGATCGCGCGTCTCTCTGGTTTTTGTAATCTGCTAGCCCACGGTTTTTAAGACTCTGGGAAAAGTACACTTACATCTATATACAGTAATGCTTTACTTGTTAAACCTCAATTGTTTCGCACCTTAACACTCTGCCTTGGTGAGAGCTACGGGACGAGCGATGGATCAAGTCACTGTTGGGGAATAACATTTTTATCGGAATTTGAACAAATGAATGGGACTGGTGTCCATCCAGAATCTGGATAACAGCATTATGACGCTGAGCAAATCCCGCTACAACGGCTGCGGGACTGAAATTCTCACCACATATCACATCTACATTGGTTGGTTGAATAGTTCACATTTACGATTCACGCAAGTGAAAGTGAGACCAGAGACTTGGGTTAAATATATATATATATATATATATACACACACACACACACATACAGAGTTATTCAGAAATATGGCTATACGTATGATCGCATTTTGTGACGAAAATATTATTATTATTATTATTATTATTAAAGGAAATATGATGTTATCATTGGAAAGCGAATCCTTCAAATTACAACAACAGAACAAAACAAAACAAATCACTGCTCACGTGCAGCTTGGCGGGTTGATTTTTTGGGCTAGCGCCAAACGTCTCCACAATTCTCTTCGTTGTTTCTGCATCCGTGATAATGCGAGGTTTGATTTTCTGCATCCTTCCCGTTTCTAGCAGTAGTTTTCTCCACTTCCCCATAGTCGACGGCTGCAATGCTACGTTAAACTCACGTCTTGCCCGTCTTGCGGCCTCACGATCATTAGCATACGTTATGGCCCATGCAGCAATTGTAATCTAATTTGGTTATAACAAATGTAAAACTAACTAACTGACTCTATCGAATCCGTAGGTTCATAGCCGCGCGGACATAAACTCTCCTTACATCCCTATCCTAAGCTTATGTTTTCCCGTCATTCCCTATATAATCTACTTTCCTCAAATCATAGTTAATGTTATTCTCCCACCTAATTCTTGGTCTACCAACTGGACGTTTTCCCTCTGATTTTCCTACACGAAGCTTCCATGCACGTTTGCATTCCCCATTCGTCCCACATGTCCTGCCAATCGCAGTCTATGAGACTACTGCTCTTATTATATCGAATAGTTTTGCATACGTATTAAATTTAAATTTATGAAGCTAGATTTACATATTTCTAAAAGGAATGATTTTGTCAAATTGAAAAAAATTACATATTTCCTTTCACATTTGTACGGAGTGAATCATAAATATGGCTATACGTTTGATCGCGTTGTGTGATGAAAATATTACCATTACAGGAAATATGAAATTACCGTTGGAAAGGCAATTATTCAAATTACAACAATGGAATAAAACAAAACATTGTAGAACTTATGTCATTAGTCAAAATGGCGTTGAATATGCAACAGCAAATTACAATTGTTGCATGGGCAATAACGTATGCTAAATGATCGTAAGGCCGCAAGATGGGCAAGACGTAAGTTTAACGTAGCATTGCAGCCCTCGACTGTAGGGAAGTGGAGAAAACGACTGCTGGAAATGGGAAGGATGCAGAAAATCAAACCTCCTGGAAGGCCTCGCATTAGCACAGATGCAGAAACAACGAAGAGAATTGTGGAGGCGTTCGACACTAGCCCACTAAAATCAACCGCCAAGCTGCACGTGAGCTTCATATCAGTCAATCGAGTGTGTGTCTTGTTTCGAAGTGTGAGAAGTACCACTCCTTCAAACCAATTCGTGTCCATGAACTTAATGAAGACTACCCTGACAGGTGGATGGAATTTTGTGATTTGTTGTAAGGAATCAGCAAATGACGAACATTGGTACAGAAAATTATACTTTTCTTGATGAAGCTGTTTTCCATGTGAACGGATGTGTTAATCGACACAATTGTCACTATTATGGTAAAGATAATCCTAATGTTATTGAAGAGACGCGTTTAAGATGCGGCAAAGTCACTGTTTGGGCTATGATCAAATGGGAAGGACTGTTAGGAATGCAAATTTTGGATGAGACTGTTAATGGTGATCGGTATAGTGATATCCTTAGACAAATTGTACTGCCGGTAATGCAAAGTGCTGAACATGAACAATGTTTATTCCAACAGGATGGTGCACCTCCTCACTATGCAATTGTGGTGAGGGAGATTTTGGATGATCATTTACAAAACAGGTGGGTGGGAAGAAGAGGTCCCATTGAATGGCCAGCCCGTTTCCCTGACCTCACAGCATGTGACTATTGGTTGTGGGGTTATTTGAAGGAGAATGTTTATGCCCGGAAACTTCAAGATGTCGACATGCTGAAATTAGTGATTGAGGAAGAAATTAGAGCTATTCCTCTAAACATGTATCATAACACAATGAATGACTTCCCAAAGCGTTGCCAATTATGCTTGGATGCAAACGGCGAACAGTTTGAAGCAATAAAGTGACTTGCTTAGTGTTGTTGTAAGTGATTTGTCTTGTTTCGTTCTATTGTTGGAATTTGAAGGATTCCCTTTCCAATGATATCATATTTCCTTTAATAATAATATTTTCGTCGCAAAATGCGATCAAACGTATAGCCAGATTTCTGAATCACACTGTATATTATATTACAATATCGTTAATCAATAATAGTTATAGGATGCAGCACTGCGAGGTAATATTATCAGAAGATTGAATTTGTAGTTTACAGCTCCTCTTATATTTTATTTTCTTTCCTGAACATTTTTCCGAGATCATTGTCTCCGTTCTCAACTACAATTCAATTTTTGTGTTGGCTGTTCCGTGTATTATTTATTCTATATCTCTAGTGGTGGGCAGACAACCTCAAGATTAAATACTTCTCCATGAGAATTTCAAAATTAATTAATTTATATTTTTTTATTCTGGGTGTAGATGTTTCGAATATTTCAGAAGAATAGGGACAAATTAATATGTTTTAAAATTCCAAGCGAGAAGGATTTTATCGTAACTTCGTCTTCCCACTACCAGAGAAAAAAATAAACAGGAGATTGAACGATCAACACAATAGTCGAAATATAGCTGAGAATGGAAACGACGGACTCCGAAACATGTCCAGATGAAAATAATATTATATGAGGGGCGGTGTAAATTTTCATTTTAATTGTCGTATTTTAATGTGTTCAGCAAGTAGGCCCTGTATTATGTTTTGATGACATTTTTATACTAAAATAAAGTAATGAAGATGAGAGAGAATAATACATATGTGTTCCTACGTTTTTATATAATATAAAATAATTTTATTAAATAATATAATAGATCCGATACGAAGTTTGGTCAATAAAAATCAATTTCTTAAATAGTTAAATTAGAAAAATAAAAATCTTAACATTTTTTCACCATGACACAAATACAAGACTTTGAAAATATTTACGACAGAATTTACGATGACCAATATCGAGATAAAATGGTACAATAAACCATCGACAGCGAATATGGATGCATAAAGTCGTAGGCTTAATAAGTAAGGAAGAAGAAGAATTTTAACTTCAGTAATATCATTATTTTAAAGCTACATTTCTCTTTTATATTATTCTGGTTTTAATACGTAAGGATCTAATGATAAATATATAATGTATTTATGTGAGGAGAAGACTCTCGTGCTCCAAATCCCTGTTAAAGCGCTCTCTGGACTTCTAGAAAAGTATTATGCGACTCTGCGGTGGAAAAAAATGTCGCTCAGACTTGTCTGAAATTTACAAGTATTATCCATCCGATTCAATGCAGCCTGGCATTTTCTAAAAAAATCCGTGATGCACGTTGGAGATCTTATCTTCACATGTATTTTAAAAATATCCTTTCGGGATTTTTGGCCAGTGTTGTCTTCTTGACGTTTCATCATCTACTGTAGGTGATATCTTCAGGGGATATTGCTTGTTTAAATTCTGGTAGTAAACTGCTAACTAACTGTTAACTTGTGTGATTCGATTGTAACTATGTATCTGATAAATAATTTCTTCTTCTTCTTCTTCTTCTTTGGCTTTCCCCCACTTATAGGTTTGCCGTCTTCAGTTTCCATTTATCTCTATCATCTCAATCTCCCTCTTCCAAATTCCTATCATCCATTATAGTTCTGACGTAGGTTTTCCATTTCCATATTGGCCTGCCATGTTTATTTCTTCCAGGGGGTGACCATTGGTATATATTTTTTGGCCATCTTTCATTTTCCATTATTTGTACATGGCCATACCATTTAAGCGTTTGATTTTCAATCCTCTTAACAACAGATGTGGTGACATTCATTTCTCTCCCAAGGAATTCATTTCTTATTTTATCCTGTCTTGTTTTTTGGAGGCTTCTTCTAAAATAATCAAATTCAACTGTTCTAATTTTATTTTTTTGTAATTTCCATCAGAGACCAAGTTTCACTTCCATATGACAAAATATTCTGTATTATGCTCTTATAAATTTTAATTTTAGTTTCCTTTGTAATATTTTTATTCCAAATTATTCCATGTAATGTCTTAGTTGCATTTTTTGCCATTGCAATTTTAGTCTGTACATCTCTCTCACAGGTACCTAAACTTGTAATTTTTGAC